>CAUJNA010000581.1:0-25000 GCA_963377175.1 Effrenium voratum | reverse complement strand
GTGGATGAAGTGAACCGGCGAACCAAGGCCCTGGCCAGAGAGGCGATGCAGCGGCCATCGCAAACGCAGGGCTTGGTACGGCCAGCATCAGCAAGCAACGCAGATGACTACAGGCGCAGCTTCCTCTACCCGGGCAACGCTGAGCATCAAGCAGCTGAAGCCCGCAGGGAAAAGCTCCGGGCCTTTGACACGAAGTCTCCGCAGCAGAACTTCCTGAAGCTGGCCGGGCACTCATTGCAGAAGCTCTTCGTGGACTTCGACCTGGCCCACAACTCTGGGGGTGAAGCTCAGACCCACAAGAACCGCTGCGCTCACGCCGACCGGGTGGTGGATTGGTTTGGCCGCCATGTCTTGGGCAGGGAGCCTCCACCGGACCCCAAGCCCACAGTCCCTGCCTGGATCTTTCTGAGGGACGACGAGAAGCCTCCCCCGGGCTCGTTGAGGCCCCGGAGCGCCCTGACTAGGAGCTCCATCCACTTCAGCCAGGTTGGCCATGGGCATGGCCTTCCTCCCTCACTGTGCAAATCCGTGTCAGTGCCGTGCTTCTGAGATTTCTGAGATCTGATCTGCGAAGGGGCTGAATGATTAGCATATTCTTTACCTAAATTTAGTCGTCATGATACCCCCCCAACCCGCCGGTCTAGTGATTTAGCCTCGTATCGCCTTCCCGCGCTTGCGTGAAGAAGCGCGAGCAAAGCCCTTGGCGTTGGGAAGTGGCTCCTTTTTGAGCGTTTGGCTCCTGGGGCCTGGCGTGCATGAGTTCCACGTTTTGCCTCGTTTCACCTACATTGCGGTTTTCCTGGTCCAGCATTGGAGCATCCGCAGGCAACTGCAGAGAAAGAGCTTCATGCTTCATGGTCTTTGTTTGGGTTTCTTGTAGTTCTTGTTGGTCATGGTTGGTCATCAGGTTTCGGTCATGGACTCATGGTCCACGTGGTGAAGTCGGCAATTCCAATCCCAGGAGTTCCAAGAATGTGCGGAAGACCTGCGGTTCCAGACATGCTTCAAGAAGCTTGGGCTACTCGGCAGGTTGGGCCAGTGTGAGACCTCGTACCCCCCAAAACCATTGCTGACCAGTGGTCGGGAAGAGCAGCTATTTTATGACCCTCTGCCCTCCATTGGAAGAAGGCCGCTAGGCCCCCAAGCTCTGTGGGTATGCTGACTGACATGAAAGAGAGCTTTTCTCACGCACTCAGACCTGACTGCAAGGATTGTCCTGGACACGGAGGCTGATCTGCGGAATGTGTTTCAAATGCGGCGTGGCAGAAGGAAGGTCGAGTTGTCGGAATACATGCACCTGCGGACCCACTGTCAGGGTTGCCTTCAATTTGAAACGTGAGGGCCAAATCAAGTTGCCAAGGCTGGACTTTCAGAACAACGGCAGCGTTTCAGTGGAGGCCGGCGTGAACTTTGATTTGCTTATCCCAGAGGCCCTTCTCCCACCCACCCTCTGCAAAGAGAACTTAAATAATGATTCGGGCCGATTCGTGTTAACTGTTTGGCTGCGTCTTCAACGCTGAGAGCTTCCGTGCACAAAGGGGACGCAGCTTGCAAGTCCAACTCGCCCCAGTTGCCTAGGAGTTCGCTATTGGAATCCAGATGTTCAGCGGCGGGGCAAAGAGCATTGACGTGGCCAGGCCTCGTCCCCCCCCCCCCCCCCCCCGCGGGGCCCCGGAGCTTGCAATTGCAAGGCTTGCAGACTTAAAACAGGTGGCGCGTGAGAATCAGAACCCCCCCCAAATTGCAGGCATACTCCGAGAGCGAGAGACGTGCCGCGTGCCAGGCTGATGTTTGAGGTTGCCACGATCAAGAAGTACATGACCGATATGTATGGCGTCACGGCCTCAGAAACTTTCTGATTCGCGGAATCGCCTGGACTGGGGCATCGAGCTTCATGTGGTAGTCAGTTGCCTGCCATGCCACGGAGTTGCCACGATCCATGCAGATACACAGTGAGCCTTGCATGTGACATTCATCATGAAAGGGTAGGTTGCGAACGCACGGACCAAGTCTGGCTTTGAGCTTGTTCATCTCATTTGAGCTTGGGGACCAACTGTGCGGAGATTGCCACAGCGTGCGCGATACTTAGACAAGCTTGGGAAACTGCCCTTTGAAAACAGATCTGCAGTAGTGGACAAGATGCTAATTTGGGGCTATGCAGCGCCCAGGTCAGGGAAAATAAGCAGCAACCCTGGCTGGCCTGCTTATAAACTGACTGCAAGTAAGGCCACGGCCAGAACTCCAGCATATTTGCGCTGCTGAAGTCACTGAAATGCTTTGTGTTTAATGTCATGTTTTGCTTTGTTCGACGCGTGTGAGATTGAGGCAAATACGGGTAGCCGTTAGCAATCCGCTCTCGAGTGCTGATTTCTTATCCTTTGAGCGACCGACCAATTGTCCAACAACTGAATATGTATTGATGCGTTTAGACTACCCTAAAAAAGAGAGATGGCCTCCAAATTAGCAAGATCAGATCGAAATAGTTTTGTAGAAAACCATGCGACGAGATAAACCGAGATCAAGTCTTAGTCACTGCTTTGCGTGCAGCCGGCTTCGGCACGCCGTACCGCACTTGCACCGACAAAGTGCGATTTCTGAGCTGGCGCTGTCAAAGCGCGCTTCGCATATTCACTTATCCTTCGCGCGCTACGCTTGTACGGAAAAGTTGTGCTTTTTGAGCCGGCCGTCAAAGAGTGCTTGGCATAATACGCTTGCGCGCTGAAGGGAAGCGTAGAAAGCAAGCAGCGCTGGAGAACGAGATGGCCCCACGTTGATATGCTGCGATTCTTGCAAAACTAGCCTAAACTTCTAAACGAGTCCAAAGCGAGCTCTCCGTTCCTCTACTCTCTGTCTGGCCAAAGGAAGCTTCGTTTTTCGTGGGCGGGTGCCCTTTTTTTTTGTGGCCCGAACTGTAGGGTCGCAAATCGCAGATGTCGACGAAATGTCCCGAGGATTTTGCTTTTTTGGTCGCAGATGTAGTGAAGCTTGTTTTTTTGCAAGTTGTCACTTGCGGCGGTGGACGGTGCCATGTGGATGGGGTCTAGCGAGTGTCCTTTTAGGCGGAATGTCGGTTGGTGTCATGTGGAGTGGTGGACGAACATGCCAAGCCACGTGCGTGACTTGGTGCCATGTGGGCCCTCGCAAGCTTTAAAACACGAGTTTTGTAAGGTGGCAGATGACGTGGCACCGGCGGAAAGTCGTTGTAGGGTCGCCGATGACGCGGGCGCCCTTTTTTTCACTCGTTAGGTGCAGCGAATAGCACTGCCCATTTGGCTGGCCCGGAGTTTGGACGGGGTAAGGTCCCGGCTTCTTGTTATTTCTAGGGTTTTCTCTGTTGATTAGTTATCCGCAAAGGCACCCTGCAAGGGGAAAACGCGGGGGCTGGGCCTCACGCAGACGGGAGTTGCTTTGACGCTGGCCGTATTGAGCAGCGACCGGGCTTCATCGACTGGCTGCAAGACTCACAGGTCGAACACCTTTGTGCCAGGTGCAAACTCTTCGGCTGCACCGGCTTCCTCACCGCCGGGGTGTGCCCAAGCCTCTTCGAAAAGGGCGGTAGGGGTTAACTTCGAGACCCCGGCGCGGCCGGACCACGACCTCTCACCCGCGCAACGTTTATCAACACGAGTCTCCGGGTAGCGCAGGTACCAGGATTATAGCGGTTTGTCCGTTACGTGTCTCTGCAGCCGAGGTCACACTGCGTGCCACACTTACAGTGACTTACAGCTGCGGCCATTGAATTCGCGGAATTGCGACCAAATGTAAGCTGCTGATGAAGGCTTTATGGGTCGGTAGACTCGCCTGCCCTGACATCATCAAGCCCATAGGTGACCGTGCGGCTTGCGTCCAAAGTTGTCTCGTAATAAGGATAAGCAATTGGCGAGGTTAGTTTCTTATAGGCGCGTAGCCTCTCTGGCCTTGTGTGCTGACGCCGATTTTGCCGGCGAGAAAGACGAAAAGGCAGGGTATCTTGAAACACCCACTTCCGTTAGGCTTGGCTAATCAGGCACGCTGGCAAGGCAGAAGTTGTTGCTCGGCCGTCCTTTGGAACTGGTCGTGCGTGAGGATAAGGCCGCCATCCTAGTTTGATGACCAGATGAGCTCAGACGAGAGGTTTCAAAGGCGCCAACACACTCAAGCATCAAAGGCAACTCAGCATAAAGACTCATTTGAACACATGGACTCACAACAATAGCAAGCGCCAAACAGCACGAAGCAACCACAAAGGACGGTTACATGATGCAGCCGGCCTCTGACGTCACCACGCGCGGCGAAGCTGGTGGTTCCGGCCAATGTCGCTGTTTTCCTTGACAAACTTGAGGAGGCGGTCGCTGTCGGCTAAGCTCTGCAGCACTCTCCTCAAGGAGACGCAACAAATAGATAGAAAACACCACAAATTTGCATCCCGCCTCCCATTTTTTTCCTTTTGAGTTTGTTCTCAGCCAGCGCTTGTTGATGGACCACTGAAGGTTTGGTCCCCAGCCAAACCCCGGCCAGAAAACTCACAAGAGACTCAGATAAAAACTTGAAAGATCAGAAAATATTCAAAGAACTCAAATTGGGGGGGAAGTGCAAACGTGCGTGTATCTTCTGACAGTTTGTGTTTGTTCTGGGTATGTGTTGTGTTTTCTACATGGAAAACTGCACGTTTCCTCCCCAACCAGCCGCCTGCCATAACATTCAAACTCAGACATAACTCCACACTCCTGCAATTCAGCTAGGCACAAGAACGCATTTCCCAGAAAAGATTGAAGATATCCGCAGCTGTCACACCAAGTTAAAGAAGTGACGGCAGAAGCTCAACGCGCAAAGAAGGTACCAAGACCGACAGTACATAACCGGAGGGGGGCGGTGAATTATTGCAACCCCTATGCCCCGGAAGCGTCTTGATGCCTGGTTTCTTGTTGCCCCGTGGGGCCATTGGTTCTTGTCGAGTTGGTTAGTGTTCATTTTGAACTGGGGGGGCGGACGAGCATCTTTAATTGCGGATTTAACAGTAGCATTGGCTGAAAGTGGGCTGGAAGAAAGGGACGTTTTAATTTTGGGGGCTGATCATTCACATGATGACGTTACCCTGAAGACTCACGAGGGGATTTTGAACCTGACATGGGCATCGAGCTTCCTCCCATGCCGAGGCACTGGTGGGCCCTGTCGCGAAGGAGGACAAGAATTCTTCCATGAATTTCTCTGTCAACGCGGAGACAGCAGAGGCACAAGCTTGGGGGCCTCAGGCGGGTTGCGAGCAGACCGCCCTGAGGTGATTGAGCAGGCAAAAGCTGCGCAAGGCCAGCAACGCTTCAGCGGTGGCCTGGAAAAGAAGCCTTTTATGGGGCTCAGTTAGGACCAAAAGTGCAAGCGTGCTCAAGTCCCGGCTAAGGCATTGTTCCAGCAGTTCGGCTGCACTCTGGCCACGGCACGGGTTCATGACCTCACGGTTGATAGCTGCAACTAGAAAGCTTGATAGACTTAGACTCACCCAAACACTCGCACAGTGCACTGAGAGACCGAGGCGCTCACCTGAAGTGGTTGGGCGATGTTGGGCGTTTCCTGTGACACATTAGGACCACGAGCCGCAGGGCTGAATCCCAGCTGCCTGTGGCCAGCGCGAAGAACGTTCGAAGAACTTCATGTAATTTCCTTACTTGGCCCAGTAATTACTGGGTCGGAACATGCTGAGTTTTTTTTCCAGTGGTCCAGCCTCGGCCTGAAGGGCGCGGCTCGGTTCCAGATGGCAACCTGACTGTGCTTTCGTGAAACATGGAATGGAGACATGAGCTTGCAGTTGCTTGGACGCTACACGTAGCGCACTCCCTTCCAAAATGCCTAATGCATGGGCTTGACGGTTCAGTTTGTCACGTGGCACGATCGCTCAAACTTGCTCAGCAGGAGTAACTAAGGATGTCAACGAGAGTGCTTGTTGAGCCTCTGACAGCCCAGTGGCCCAGTGCCTTTTCAAGCTGTTTGGAGACCAGGAACCAATCCTTGAAAAGCCTCCAGACTAGTCCTTATCAAAGAAGTTCGGGTCCTCTCAAACCTGCCAGCCTTTTCGCAGTTTAGTCCCTTTTGGGGTGCTTTCAAGTCGTCACTCCCCCACAAGAGTTTGTAACGCCTCTTCCGCGGTCGGGAGTGCCCAAAGCATTTGGTCTACTCTTTGGTGGTTTCGTGCCCCAAAAGGTTCGACAAGGGCTCAGCCTCATGTACCTGACGGTTTGATTCGTTCAACCTTCGGTGCAGCCATTGGCTGCCCACTGCGCAGGCATTTAGTGAAAGTCCTGAGTTGTAGTTTCTGCACAGCCTCATTCACGCCCACCTGGTTGAGCAGTTGCATGTTGTTGCCATACCAGCAGCGATGCCATACAATGGCGCAGGCACACTTGCAGCTCCCTGACTCGTGTTGATTCAGCGCAGAATTGTTGGGTTCAAAGCCGAGCCAATCCAGAGCCTAGCGAGCCGAAGCCGGTGAATTTGGGCTTTGGCTTGGAGCCATGCGCGGCTGATCGCATCCTGGCCTCGATTTAGCACCCCGTTGAGGTTGTGGTGGAAATTAACTTATGCATGCTCTGAACCTCAAGGCATGCGAGGAGGATTGCTTCAGACCGATGCTTGGCTCCAACAAGACGCGTACGCAGTGATAGCAACTGGGGGTTTGAAGAAATGTGGTTTGAGAATGTTGTTCCACGGCAGAAGCTATGTATGGTCTAATTATCACATGCATGCTGCACGAGGCTGTGTCGCTATTGGATTTGCATTCCGCGCCGGACAGTCATGCAGACTTCCTGTTTCAGAAGGACGCATCGACTTCAGGGGTGGAGGATGTCCATTTTTTGGTTCTTCGTATTCGTGATGTGGCCATGGGGCATAACCTGTGACTCCATTTTGGGGTGGATGACAACCATAGCCATGTGCTTGCTGCTTCACGGCGCGTTGCAGGACCTGTGCCTGCACCGCGGTCCCAAGGTGCCGGCCATCCCGGCGCCGAGCCTCGGTGATTCGAGTCCGCGAGTCCGCGAGTCCGCGAGGCGCTGACGAGCTTCGAAGCCGAGAGCGAAGCGGCGAAGGCGCAGGAAGAGCTGGACGCGGAAGCCGACGGGGCCCCGGATGGATCTCTGGATGAAACCACTCCCCACACACTACACAGAGTGGTGCTAGGCGTTCTCTATGGATGCTTATGGGGCCGGGCATGCTTACAGTGATCATATCATGCGTCACACCACTCGTTATGAGATGAAGCCCCTGGCTGTGCTCCTCAACATCGTTCACTCATACATCAGTTACATCATCGAAACCGCCCCTAGAGTCAGGAACGTTGATCTAGCGCAGCCATGGCTGTTGCTCCTCTACTCTGATATCTGCTCTTTGTGCAGATGCCTCAGGATAGCGCAAGCCGCATGGCAGCTAAAGCGGATGAGGTGCCGCACTTAACGTTTTGCATGGCCAGTTCTTGAACGGCTTGCTACATTGAGGTGGTTGAGCGCTGGTGATTCACCACTTATTTTTTCTGTGTTCAGCCAGCCAGCTTGAAAAAGAAAGCAGCAAGTGACCAAAGAAACTAGCAACCTCAGCCAAGAAGCAGGCGCTTCTCTCAGAGCGCTATCCAATATTCGCTGGCAAAGGCTGACCGAAGTGCAGGAGATCCTGATGAAATAGCGCGGCAGGCGATTGTCTTGGCATCCAGTGCAGTGCTTGAGAGTTGCTGTTGATGAAGTGATGGCTGCTCATGTGCAGGAGCAGCATTTGCCGAAAAATGCAATCCCATCTCGCAACTTGGCGGATACTCTCGAGTGGGCATCCAGATTGCACACACGTGTGGCCTTCTGGTCGCAATGCTGAGCGCACCCCAAGACAAGTACAACGTGCACGGCCTATCCAAATCTGGGTGCAGTGTGCATGGCGTGCATTTCAGGTACGGATTGCCCAGCGTTTGAGTGCGAGAAATGCCCAGAGCCGCGTGCTGATCCCCCGATGCCAACATTCCTTGGTGTCTTCTGAGCGAGGTGTCCTTCTTGTCCGGTGTGCCCATCGTGCCCCCGCGGCAGCTTGGCGACAGCGTTGAGCAAGTAGGAAGCCCTGACAGTCTGGTGAGCTGCAAACCGGAGCCCAAGGCTACAAGCACCCGGATGGACCAGGCCAGTCTGGGCCTGCCTTGTCCCTCGCCTTTCTGAGCTGGCCAGGTGAGCCTCCGGTTGTGCAGGGCAAGCGCCTGGGGCAAACAGGAAGCCTTGGGAATTTTTCGTTGCGATCTGATTGAACGCCACGTGCTTTTTGCACAAGCGGCACTGCCGGCCATTTCAAAATACCAAGCACGGAGAGAGGCGCGCATGCTTGGTCCAGCAAGCTGCCGGCCAAGGATTGTTTGCAACAGCATGGCGAACAATTGCCCTTTCTGCTGCACCCTCAGACGCGCGCCGCCAAGCAGATGCCGGTTGAGACATGTTGCAACTGAGGTCCGGCCTGCGAGTGCCCAGAATGCCCGAAGAAGTGCGAGCCCTGCCTCAAGAGGCCGTGGATGCGCACGGTCCTGGCATGTCTTGGCGTGTAGCGGGCAGGCCTCCAAACGACCCCCCGACGGTGGTTCTGGGCCAGGATGGGGAGCCGCCTGCGCCCCAGAGGCTCGAGGCAAGGCCACGCTTATATAGGCCTCTCAGAGCGGGAGCCAAGGCATGCCACCAACGGAGGGCCGGAGAATCCGCTGGTGCAACCTGGCTGCGCATCGCAAGAACCTGTCTGTGGAGGAATGCTGCATTTGTTGTTTGATCTGAGGCAGGCCATCAATGATGATGTGAAAGCTCATGCTTAGAGTCGAGCTAGCAGCGGGCTGCGGAGAAAACTGGGTACCCACACATCGTATGAGAGCGGGCAATGTTATATTTGTCTTTACCAGTGTCATGATTTAATATCGCTAGTGCCCGAAGATAAACTTGCCACGTTGCAGTCCCAGTTCTTCCTTGTTTTTTGTCTGATCTTACCTGGTTAGTTTCGTGACAACTCCATAATCTCCAGCCCCCTTTGCTTGAAGGGCTGATTACCCCTCAAGCTGAGGATTTGATTGCATATCACGGTGCTTTGCCAGAGTCGAGCTTCAGAAGTGAACTGTCATGATTCTGTTCCAACAATGTCAAAGCATGTTTGCGAATTGGGCTTTTGTTTTTGATTGGGTTTCGAAATTAAAGCCATGGTGTTGAAAATTAAGAGAGCTGCAAAACAAACACGGACAGGAGGTCAACAAAGTTTTGGCAGAGTCAAGGCGAATTCTGGGAACTCGAACTCGAAAAGTCAAAGGCTTTTCTCAGAATACTGCCTGCCTGGCAAGTTTGTCTACCCTTCTGTCAGTACATACATGGGTCACACACATTCGTCTGTGCCATGTGTTTATCATCCATGTGTTTGTGAGGACCGAGCTCTCGCCGCGTTCACCCCGAGCAATCCGAGTGCAAATGTGCGCAAACAGGCGCAATGTCGTGCAAATGTGCCCCATATCAAAAACAACTGGAAGACGGGTGGCCCGAAAGCAGATTCCATGACGCACAGCCTGAATCGGTTCATTTTTTCCAACTATGCATTTCGCTGTCTATGCACTTCACTCTGTGCTTGCCCTACGCATGCCTTTATGCACTTCACTCTGTCTACTTTCCCTGTGCATGCCTCTATGCAGTTCACTGTCTACTTATGCATTTCACTGCCTACTTTCCCTGCGCATGCATCTATGCACTTTAATGTTGACCCAGGATTAATAAACCCGTCGCATTATTAGGGGGGTGTTCCTCCAAAAGTGATGAATCCCCACTAAAATGGGACCCCCCCTATTAATCAACCAGGGGTTTATTAATCCGGGGTTAACATTACTCTGTACTTGCCCTTTGCATGCCTCTCTGTCTACTCTGCGCATGCCTCTATGCATTTCACTGTCTACCTTGCCTGCGCATGCATCTATGCACTTCACTCTGTACTTGCCCTACGCATGCCTCTACGCATTTCACTGTCTACTCCGTGCGTGCCTCTTCAGTGTCTACTTCCCCGCATGCATTTGTGCACTGCACGCTGTGCTTGCCCCATGCATGCCTCTATGCATTGCATTGTCTACTTTTCTATGCATTTCGCTGTCTACTTTCCCCATGCCTCTATGCATTTCACTGTCTACTGTCCCTGCGTATGCCTCCATGCATTGCACTGTCTGCTTTCCATGTGCGTGCCTCCATGCAGTTCACTGTCTACTTTCCCTGCGCACGCATCTATGCACTTCACTCTGCACTTGCCCTATGCTTGCCTCTCTGCATTTCACTCTGTACTTGCCCTTTGCATGCCTTTATGCACTCCACGGTCCACTCTGCATGCCTCTATGCATTTCACTGTGCAATTTCTTCTACACATGCCTCTGCGTATGTCACTGTGCGCTTTCTCTACGCATGCCTCTATGCATTTCACTGTCTACTTTCCGACCTTGCAGCCGGAGCTGCGGGGATGTACTTCGTGTACTACTTTTGTTCTTAAAAGTTACGACTTTGAGCTGCGGGGACGTACTTCGCGCACTACTTTTGTACTTAGAAGTGGTCAGTTTTTGCACCTCGACCATGCCGACCCCGCAGAGGGTCGCGTGCGAACCACAAGAATCGCAAAAAAAATCTCCGCAGGGCCGCGTGCGAACCGCAAGAATGGCAAAAATAAACTCGCAGTTTTTGCACCTCGACCACGCCGATCCCTGCAGAAGGTCGCGCGCGAACCGCAAGAATCCCAAAATTTGCACAGCGACCACGCCGATCCCTGAGAGGGTCGCATATTCGCAGAGCGCGCTTGGTCTCACCGCGCTGCCTTAAGATACTTTTACGAAAGCGTGCAAGTTTCCTCGTGCAAGTTATGCTCGTGCGAGAAGGAACGCAAGACCGCTAAGCATTTCAGTGTGTACTTTCCCTACGCATGCCTCTATGCATTTCACTGCCTACTTTCCCTGCGCATGCCTCTATGCATGTCGCTGTCTACTTTTTTTGTGCATGCCTCTATGCATTTTACCGTCTTTCCCTGTGCAGGCATGCAGTTTTTGCAGGTGCTGTCTGAGGTGCTGCTGACGGCGTGGGCGAAGTTTTGCAAGATAGACGGCCGGGTGTTAGGGGGCAGTTTGGCGTGCTGGCGTTCTGTTTGCGGTGGTGGTGACGGTGGGTTTGCAGGCGCTGTCTGAGGTGCTGCTGACGGTGCGGGCGAAGTTTTGCAAGATAGACGGCCGGGTGCTAGGGGGCAGTTTGGGTGCTAGGGTGCTGTCTAAGGTGGTGGTGACGGAGCGCATGTTTGCGAGATTGACGGCCGGGTGCTGGGGGGCATGCAGTTTGCAGGTGCTGTTTCAGGTGCTGGCGGCGCTGTGGGCGAAGTTTTGCAAGATTGACAGGTCCTACAAGTCTAAATACAAGAAATAGGAAAATCATGCAGGGGGGCACCCATGGATCCAGACAACCTTACAGCTTACAGAATTGTGTCACGCCCCCTTCCTTGGTGGTTACTCCGAGCAAAAAATGCAAGATCCAAATCTCGAAAAAGTAGTTAAAACACAGAGAAGCAGTGGCACCAGGGGGGGTGTATACACATGAACACACACACACATAAAATCAACATGCCAACGGACCCCTAAGAATTGTGGGTCGATCTTTTTTTGTGCCAATGGTTGCTTCATATAGGACTAGCTGTTATCGCCGCGTAACTTTGTTCGGCACCCGTTGGTCGAGAAGGTAGTCTGGCAAGGGCCTTTTATGAACATGTTCCACAAATGTTTGATATTTGGTTGGCATTAAAGGAAGCTGGCAACGGCAACGCAAATTGGTGGCAAGGGTTGACTTTACGCTTTCAGGAAACGGTTTGGCAGCGCCATTGGCTGATGTTTGAAGTTGTTTTTTGGAGCAGGTGGTAAATATCCTTTTCTTAATTAATGAATTACAAAGCAGAAAACAAAAACATAAATACATGGCAAACAACTGAATTCCCTACCGAATGGGCCAGGTAACCATGTCCAACTGCAAAGGAACTGCAGCACCAAGGTCTTGTAAAAGGGCCTTTGTACCAAATGTATCACAGTGGGCCGGGCGGAAGCTTGCGCATTTTAAACCCGCAACTATAGCCCGTGAACGCCTGCTTGTAACATTTCTCAAAAAACAGTGATCCTGTTGCAGTTGAAGCGGCCAGGCGAAGCAAGAACTGATCACGAGTAACGCCCACTTATGAGGAAGACATTGACCCTGACAACAGCCAAACAACCCTGCCAGGCGGGAGAAAATTACAAATCTTGCTTGTGTGAAGCGAAAGTAGATCCAATCTCCAACCCCAACCCAGAACACCCGACCCAACGTTCCCTTGTTTAAAATTGCTCGCGCAAAGGCGTATCTCCAAAGGGGAAGGTTCTTAGCACGTGCGAGAGGGCTCGGTAAGAAGATTCTTCTTCCAACGCGGACGGTGCGGTTGAATTGCGGCCCTCTGCGAAGATCGGCGTGGTCGATGTCTTTTTAACACTTTCTGAGATTCCCGCGCGACACTCTGTGGGGATCGGGGTTGTCGATGTCAAACAATTGAGGATTTTTCTACTTCTGCCGCGTGCAGATGACCCGGGGGTCCGCGTGACCAATGTCCGCAACAATCAACCGGGAACTTTTGACGGTTTCTCTGACCCTGCAAAGATCGGAGTGGTCGATGTCAAGAAGCTGAAGACTCTTTACGATTTCCGATCATCTGCGAGGGTCGGCGCGGTCGATGTCGAAAAACAGGATTTTCTGCGTTGCAGTCCGCGCGCGACTGCGTGGTTGTGAGGAGGAAACACGTTGGGAATAATCCTTGAACCCCAGCGGAATTCTACTGGCATGGTGGCACCAGCGTCGAAAGACACATGTGTCCGCACTCCGAACGCGTGCGAACACACGCCAAACGATTCTGAACACGAGGCCGCTGGCCTCCTTGTACGGAACATGCTGGCATCGCTGCGCAGCGCGAACAGGGGCGCCCGCGCTCCCGGAACGCCCGGAAAACAGGGGCGCGCGCAGGACACACAGAAGCACACACACACACACACGCACGCGCGCACGCACACACGCGCACAAACGCGCACAAACGCGGAAACAAACACATAAGAAAACGCACACACACACACACGCACCACACATCACAACACAACGCAACACAACGCAACACAACGCAACGCAACACAACACAACACACACACACACAACACACCCAACACACACAGGACACACACACACAGGACACACACACACAGGACACACACACACAACACACAACACACACACACAACACAACACAACACAACACAACACAACACAACACAACACAACACAACACAACACAACACAACACAACACAACACAACACAACACACAACACACAACACACAACACACAACACACAACACACAACACACACACACACAACACACAACACACACACACACGACACACTCACACACGACACACACATCACACAACACAACACAAAACACACACACACACAACACACAACACACAACACAACACACACACACACAAAACACAACACACAACATGCATCACAAGACACACACACAACACACACACAACGCACAATAACGCAATGGCACAATCCGCCAAGCAAACAACAGTGCAACTTCCAAACAATACACGCACACACACGCACCCGCACACACACACACACCCACCCACCCACCCACCCACCAACCCACCCACCCACCCACCCACCCACCCACGCACGCACGCACGCACGCACGCACCCATCCACACACACACACACACACACACACACACACACACACACACACACACACACACACACACACACACACACACACACACACACACACACACACACACACACACACACACACACACACACACACACACACACACACACACACACACACACACACACACACACACACACACACACACACACACACACACACACACACACACACACACACACACACACACACACACACACACACACACACACACACGCGCACATGTGCGCCGACGAGCACGTGCGCCGCCGCGTGGCGCACTTGCAACACTTGTGTGCGTGCGCGTGCGCGCGTTGCTGAAGCACGGAGAAACACAATGAAACACATATGTCCGTTCGGCATACACTTGTCTCCTTCGCCCAAGCAGGCGTTCGCCCACGCCTTGCAAACAGAGCGGCAGCGGCCGTGAGAACAATGTATTGCCTGTGTGAGAAGCTGGCAAGGCGGCGGGGCGTAAGTGTATGTGAACCCACAGCGCGCGCGGCGACACGTGCGTGCTCGGGCCAAACATGCTGGCAGACACGTGTGCGCCTGCGAGCTGAATAGGCGTAGACGCTTGGGACAAAAAGGCGCGCTCGCGGACCACCCGCGCGCGCGTGAAGCAAACAAGCTCGCGCGCTCGGAACTCACCAGGGCGCACATGAGTGCAAACTCAGAACGCGCTCTGTGCGACATGGAACACACGCGCGCTCGCTGCCACACACGCACGTGCGCCTGCGAACTGCGTAGGCGCCGACTGCGCGCGCGCACACCCGTAAATCAATGCGGGCGCGTCCAACAATCATGTGTGTATATTGCCCTTGCGCGCGCGCGGAGTCATGGAACGAGCGTGCGTAAATGCGCCAGGCGCACTGACGTTCTCGCGTCGCTGTGCCGGAAAACTTGTGACTTTCGGCAACCAAAAAGCCGAAAGCATCATGGTCATGCCTACAGCATCATGATCACGCAGGCAACAATGATCATGTTCCTCCCAACATCTTCGACCGCAACCGTGACTGCTTCGTAATACGCAAAATAAGCTGGTATCATCGTGATCGTGCCGAAGGCGCAACCACAATGATCGCTCGAATTATCTATGTGATGACCACCGGCGGCGTAACAACGCTAGCGCGGTGTTTCCGGCAGACTTATGATTCTGCCGGCGGCATTGTCATCCACAATCACATCTGCAGCATCATGATTACGCTGGCAACGCAACGGTGACGGTCACTCCACGATGTGCGATCAAGACCGCCAAGGCGTAGCAGGGTCGTGGTTCTGCCGGCAGCGTTATATTCTCGCTGGGCAGATAAAAGAACACACCCTCAGTTCTTGCACATCAAGCAAGGGCCGCGCGGGCGTGGACGTGGAATGAGCGTGAACATTGTGCCGGCGTGACCACGACGCTGCTGGCGTGATCACAATGGCGCTGGCGTGACCACGACGCCGCCGGCGGATCGTAAGCCAACGCAAGTTTGCTGGCTGTCGTGATGGTGGGCATACGCGATTGCTAATATGGCGACTGATTATCGGCCAGCACTTGTTGTACAAGACATTTGCACACAGCGCTGGGGCGCACCGAGTCCTTCCTGGAACAAGGCTCAGTTCCTGACGGCCGGCCTCGTTTTGGGTGTGCCAACATTCTTGTTTGGGAGGTGAATCTAGGTCTCTCGGCGTCATGTGACCAATCGCAATGTCCTACCCGATCGGCGCGCGCAGCTTCGCTGGCGCCTGTGCTTGCGTCGCCAACAGGATTGTCGTGGACGCGAGCGATGTCATTACGGTGTGTGGTGCAGCAAGAGCTTGCAAAAGCAAGGGTGCGCAAATCACAAACCCAGTCAGTAAACATGGCAACAGTCACGCAAGCCAACGCCCAAGCGCGCAATGTGTGTTCTTACCCGTCATTGCGCGGGTCAGAAAAGCCGAGAACTCAGCTCCTTGCCGGACACCCGACGTCCGAGCTCAAAGCTTCTTTCGCAGCGGCGACTCTTGACCCCTTTCATCGGGGCCAGCGATGAGCCTGGATTGCATCTGTGAAAACCGTTAGCAACACGGTCGCGCTCGTAGGTTATGAGCCCAAACGCTTCCTGACAAGGCTGCCGATGGACCCTGGCGTGAGGACACGGAGGGCAAGGTCGGTGGATGTCGCGGCATGGGCATCCTGGCGGCCGAGACGCAGGGGGACTGTGAGGCGGCGAACGGGGTCCCCGAGGCCGGTGGAGGTGATGGAGCGAGAGAGCGAGGGTTCTTGTAGGGTCAGAAGGGAAGGGCCCTCCTCAGAGGGAGATCAAGAAGGGTGGCAACGGCAGGTCCGAGTTTTGGGACGATGCTTGCAAGAGGACCTTGAAAGGGAACCGAACGTGGAGGTGGCCTAAAAGAGGGAGCAGCAGCGATGGTCGTCGTGGTCCGCTTGGAGGGTGGCCACCACTGGGGAAGGGGCTCATCCGGGAGCGCATCAAGGGTGGGTTGGTGGACCTCCGGAAGTGGCACGATTATCATGGGCAAGGGGATCTTGCGGAAGCTCCTGGAGGATGGCACGACGATCGCAGGCGAGGGGATGGAAGGGCTTTGGGGGTGTCAGGTCGTCGGAGGAGCTGAACACCACCCGGAGGCAAGGGCAACAGCTAGGGCTGGATTCAGGCCGACAGAGGTGTGGAGTCGGTTGAGGTATGAGGATGACGAGGAGCTCATCCCAGATTGAGGAGATGGAGATATGTTTGACGTGCAGGAGGCCATGGAGAAGGAACTGATGCTGGCTTGTCGGATGGGATGGAGATGGAAAGGGACCATCTCAGAACAGCCATCGCCGAGAAGGACCAGCTGCTTGAGAAGCGGAACCGCACAGTTCGCCGAAAGTGCTCATTCCAGCGGGCATTGCGCAGAAATGAAGCCAGGTCCACTTTCGGCTGAGTCTGCTAAGGAACAAGGCGGAGTTCATTCAGGCGGAAGTGGAGGTGATGTTCGCTTTCAAGCCAGAGGAGAAGGGGCCGAAGGTAAAGAGTATGAAGCCAGCGGAAGCGCAAACCCCGCGGAAGGAAGGCGACAAGAAGGTCTGTGGATTCTTTGCGGGTGGGAGAGGTTGCAAGACGGGAAGGAATTGCAACTATAGCCATGACTGGTCGGCGGTTGACCGGAAGCGCGGATCGGTGCTGGATTTGCGGTTCGCTACAGCGCCGAAAGGGGGAATGTCCGGTCAAGCGTGAGGCGGCGGGCAGAGCACGCATCAAACAGGGTGGTGAGCAGCAGCATCCGCAGCAACAGAAGCCGAAGGTTGCAGCGGAAAAGGGTGTTATTGAGGAGCAGCCTGGGGCAGAGGCGCCTGGACAACGAGGGCAGCATGTTCAGGAGTTGTTGTGCAAGGCGACAGGGTTGCTGAAGTCCTTGAAGACGGTGAAGGCGACCCGAATTAGGGCCCGAGGAGGAGTTCCTTGGGCTGTTGGATGGAGGAGCTACCCATGCTCTTCGGCAAGCCAAGGAAGGGGAACTTCAAGGTGACCGGATAAAGGAGGTGACGGTCAAACTGGCGGCAGGACGGCAGCAAAAAGATACCCGAACGCTGTTGTCGCCGGAGAAGGTGGGGCCTCTTGCGGGGCTGGTCGAGATGGGCTACGGCGTCACTTGGAACAAGAAGGGTTGCGTCGTGAAGCACCCAGCGAAGGGTGACATCAGGGTGGAGATTTGATCGAGGATTCGGAGAACTTCAACCTGAACCGAGGATATGCAAGCTGTCCTAAGCGGAGGAGACCGTGATGGCCAAGTGGAAGCATCGCTGGGCAGAGGTGCGTGTGGGAGGTCAAAGCGACCGGGCCGTTCAAGCAGGACTTAGAATGAGGAGGAAGGTGGAGACGGCGAAGAACGTGGCCTTGCATCTCTTTCCAGGAAGGGACCAGAGCTTTTGGCAAGATGCGGCGGAGGTGGTGCTATTTGCCGGCCTGGGCTTGCCGGCCTGGGCGGCCGGGGGGGAGAAAGGAATGGGAGGAGGAATTTGGTCCACTGGCATGGTAATCTGAAGAGAGTGGTGGGAAGAAAAGGAGTTGTTGAGTGGAAGAAGTTGAGCAGTGGCGTTGGAAGGCTGGAAGAGACGCTGAGGAAGGGGAAGAAAGGCGAGCGATCAAGGCGGTTCAGAGGTTGGAAGAGGAGGAGTTCCTGCAAACCAAGACAATCCCGCTGGACACGATCAGAGGGGAGTTGGAGCTGTGGAAGGAGGCCAACGCGGAGGTAGAGGTGGCGACCGGCAAAGGCGTATTCGTTAGAAAGGCAGGAACAGGAAGAAGAAAGGTCCGCGCAGTGGTCTGCGGGAACCAGCTGTCGGGGAAGGAAACAAAGGAGGAGGTGTTCGCTGGAGGTGGATAGCATAGCGCGGCGTGCGAGCAGTGAAACGGTGGACCGAGGCAGAAGTTGTTGGTTGTGGCTCCGCCTAAAATCTTCGGGGCTGGGATCAGAACGTTGGCTGGTGCTCAAGGCGCTGTGTGGGCTGAATACAAGCCCCAAGGACATAGGGATAAGACCATGGTAGCAATCTGTGGGCAATCAAGGAGGTGGAGTCCGGGTCACGGTGGGGAACGTTGTGGTGTATGTGGACAACACGCTGGCGGCGGCCAAGGAGGGCGTCATGAAGGGCTTGTGGAAGACATCCGCCCTGGAGGTGGTGAATGGGGGCATCCACTCACGTTTTGTGGCGTGGAAATCTGTGAGAAGGATGGTGCATTCTGGTTGGGTCAAGAAAGAAGGCGGTGAAGGAGGAGAGAAGAAGAGGACAGGAAGCCAAGAAGGTCAGGAAAATGATCTTGCATAACAATGCGGCGGCCATCCGCATCATCACCACTCCAGCGCGCGCGTGGAGGTCAAGGCATTTGAAGTGCAGGGCTGGAAAGCTGACGGAGCTGAGGAGGACTGGCGGTCGAGACATCTTCCAGGACTCTTTTTGGGCGGCAGACGGTCTCACGAAGGCGTTGCCAAGACCCAGTTTGAGAAGTGCAGGAGAGGAATGGGCCTGGACGTGTTGAGAGGAAGGAAAAAGGCGTTGGGGCCGGCAGCGGGATGGCTGGTGGTGGATAAGTTGAAGGCAGTGCTTGGCATGCTCAGTCTGGCGGTGGGGGCAATGGCTGAGCATGTAGTGGAGAGAGAGGAGGTCTTGGCGGTGGTGGTTTGGGAGATCACCAAGAAGTTGAAGAACCCAGTCAAGAAAAGAAAAGACCGCAAGCAGAGGCTCAGAGCCCACCGAAAAAGACTGCGGGAAGCGGCCCCGCTTGAGGGTCTGGACAGGGTTTTTTGGGTCGGAGGACTGCTGGCAGTCAAGAGACCAGGGACCAGGAAAGGACGGACGGACGACGGGACCTGCCTGGGACGGGAAGACCTTTGTCTAAGCGCTCCACTCGAGTAGGTCGCGTAGCTCCAGGGCAAAGTCCTAGGATGAAGATTTGGTGATGCGCGCGATGGCGGTACAGGGGGTAAGCAACCAGTGGTCAAAGGGCAGTCTTGGGCACAGAGCGATGGAAAGCTGGGCGTTTCTGGAAGCGCTCTGGCATGAAGGTGGATGGAACCTTAGGCTGGGGGAAGCTGGTCAGGGGCAAGGAGAACGAGCAGAGGCGGGCAAGGAGAGCAAGATGACCTACGGCATGATCAAATGGCGGCAGGTGTGTCAGCGAGGTCAATGCGTGGGTCGGGCGGCGGTAGCTGGGCTGATCTCGAGTGAGGTGGAGGTGTCTGGCCCTGCAACCGGATCGGGCGAGGCAGTGAAGGCTGATGGTGAGGCTGGATCGAGCTCGAGCTCGAGCCGGGGCAGGCACGGCGCTGGAGGCGGAGGAGACCAAGAAGGTGAGTGAGAGCGGGGATAGGCGGCGAGGGCATAGTAGCCTTTTGGGAGCCTGCTGGCCCGCGGGACATAAACTGGTGGATACGAAGTATCCAGGGCAAGTGAAACCATTAACAACACGATCGCACTTGAAACCGTTGGCTCAAGGAAACAAACAGCGTGGTGCTGCGTACGTAGCATCGATGCGGAGCGCATGATAGTGAACAGACCGGATGATGAATTACATCAGCGTACACATATTGTTCGAATTTGCAAAGACACGATTTTTTCACATGTTCAGCTGGCGCCAAGACATATGCATATTTCGAGGGCTTGGAATGCGCAAGCACGTGAGCCACAATTAAAACCGGGTAGATGAAGGTTAGTAAGGGGTAGTCCCAGCCGGAAATAATTGCGTCCGCTGGTTTAATTTTTTTGCATGATTCATATATACGAATTGGATGTGATTCGAGTGCGTTGAGCCACTTCGTTTATCCGTAGGGTATTAAGCCGGAAAAATCGATTTTAATCTTGCCCACTTTTCGCAAGTTGCTTGATGTATTCGTTTACTCTATAAAACGAAACCGTGAAAACTTGCTCGTCGCACTTGCGCGCGTTTTCCCGGACCGCTTTTCCGAAAAATCCCGGATATTTCGGAAAATTGGTCTGGACTGCCCCTGGAAGATGTAACCGCTTCATATTTCCTACGGACCGCTTGCCCAAATCTGTCCGGGCTATCTTGAATAATCTCGAAGATGTAGGTCAGGTTGAAAGCAACTTGCATGTTTGGGATTTGTTTCTGCATTTTTTGTCATTTGTATGATGTGTGTCTTCATGAATGCCGTGCAATTTTGTTGTTTTGCATTTGCATTTTATAAATATATTTGTTCAAATGCTGACGCATGATGGTCGGTCATTGTGTTTTTACTGATCTTAAACCTGATTGCATCGGCTCGTAGCAATCGGGGGGCGGTGATGATGTCAAACAGTGTGTTTGTCGCGTTGCCTTCAGCTTCACCAATTTCAATCAATGATGTCCCGAATATATCATCAACCGAAATCCCTTCTGATCCAACGCATGGTGGAAGATGCGTATTACTACAGAAGTGACTGGACAGACATGGACCTGCATTTGGAAAAGGAGTGGGCAAGATTTTTTGTAGGGACCAATTTCCCGAAATATTCCAGATATTTCGGAAATATTCCAGATATTTCGGGAAAGCGGTCCGGGAATCGCAGCCACCCACCATTTTCTCGAAATATTCCGAATATTTCGGGAACCAATTTTCCGAAATATTCCAAATATTTCGGAAAATGCTGTCGTCAAAATATCCGGAATATTTCGGACAAATTGTCTGGAGTGCGACTATCGAAATATCCGGGATATTTCGGAAAAATGGTCCGGGCTTTGAACGAAGTCGTCGTGTCTTCCAGATCAAGAGTCTAGGCATATATCTCCCCATCCGTAGCAATTTTGGCTGAAATCTTGGCCCATCTTCCGAGAGTTTGGCGATGCGAGAAGCTGTGAGCCGCGGCCAATCGTTGTGACCAGTGGTGTTTTTTTCCCAATGCTTTGGGCGAAATCTGTTCGGCTTTGCTTGCACCCAGGATGTTTTCTCGTCGATCGCATTTTCGCTTGCGCTTGCAACAACTGCGTGTGTGGATGGATCTTTTGAGGCCAATAGCCCGCGGATCCGTTCTCACCTTGCTCAGGCGACCGCCTTTCACTAACTCTTTGGCGTGACCTTATCGCGACCAGTCCGGGCCTCAGTGCGTCTCGCGACCTGTGTTTGGAGAACGGCAACATGCTTTTCGCATGCGACGAGTATACATTTTTTGATACATATGAGATGATGAAATATATTAGTGCCTGAGTTGCAAAAATTGTCTTGCCGGCGCGGGCTCTATAAAAAAATGCTCTGTTCTTGGCACACCCACCACGGCCTGGACCTTGGCCCCTGAGAGCTTGGCCCTTTTTTTGCCGCCTCAACTTACCCCTAATTGCTGGTTTGGATTGGTGGTTTGGGGATTGAACCCCTGGATCATGTTGAAGTTGAATGGGAAACCACCCCCTAACTTCCAAAACACCGATCCAAACTACCAATCCAAACCGGGCCGGTAGCAACCCGGGGTGCCCAGTCCAAAGAGGGCCGCCGAACACCTGCAACCACCTCCTGGCCGCGGGCCAGAACACAGCCGTCGTGGAGGGCAAGGAGAGCGGCGGGGCAGCGCCGAGACAAGCGAGTGACAAACCGTTTCCCACTGCTCGCTCCACTGGGCGAGGGCGCCAGGGGACAAGCGGCCAGCGGCCGCGTGCAACTGGGGCACGCGCAGCCGAGAGCTCGCGCGCGCGTTCTTGCAGCCCGTCTGCATCACGGCTCTCGGGCTCGGAGTCGGACGCGTGCACGTGCGCAGGCGAAGCCTTTGGCATGTCGACATCAGAATCCGGCGCGCTGCGCGCCGTAGGTGTGTCTCTTTTTGTCTCTGTCTCTGTGTCGGTGTCTTTCTCCGTCTCTCTTTGTCTGTTGGTCTCTCTGTCTTTGGTATCTGTTTCTTTGTCTGTCTGTGTCTGTCTGTCTGTCTGTCTGTGTCTGTCTGTGTCTGTGTCTGTCTGTGTCTGTGTCTGTCTGTGTCTGTGTCTGTCTGTGTCTGTGTCTGTCTGTGTCTGTGTCTGTCTGTCTGTGTCTGTCTGTCTGTGTCTGTGTCTGTGTGTCTGTGTTTGTGTGTCTGTGTGTCTGTGTGTTTGTGTCTGTGTGTCTGTGTCTGTGTCTGTCTTTGTCTCTGTGTTTGTCTTCGTCTCCTGTTTCTGTCTCTGTTTCTGTCTTTGTTTTTGTTTTGTCTTTGTTTGTGTGTTTGTCTTTGTCTTACTGTTTGTTTGTTTGTTTGTTGGGTTGTCGGTTTATCGACTTGTCTATTTGTTTGAAGTTGAGGTTATACAGGTTAATCTTTATGAATTTATGAAATTTAGTTGATATTATATAGGATAATTGTTGTGAGTTTATAAAATTTAAGAATTATTTTTTTATATTATTGAAAGAATTAGGATAATTTTGATTGAAATTGGAGGATATTATGTTTAGGTGTTAATATTTAAAAAAAAGATTTAAAATATTATGGTTGCTTTGGTCCGGTTTTTGGATACGTTTTTAGGTTTGTTTTGGCTGAAAAAATTATAAAGGAATAATAATTAATATATTATAAGAATTTGATGATATGAGAACTAATTATTATGATTAGTGGTGTTGTTTGTATTATTTTGGAACGAAATTAGTTTGGGTTTGTTTGTTTTTATATTGTTTTTTAATCGATGATATTTTTGTATATGTTATAAAATATATGGGGATGGATTTTTTGAGATTACCATTTATATGTTGATATTGGGTATTTGAGATATATTGTTATTTTGTATATTGTAATATTTTAGGAAACATATGAAAATATTATTGAATTTTAAAAAAATAGTATTAAGTATTTAATGAATTTATTTATTTTTTGGTTTTATATATATAATTATATTTATTTATAATTATGAATATAAAATTTAATAAATAGCTAATAATTATATTGTAATATTTAATTTTGGAATATATATAATTTTATTTAATAAATTATAATTATTAATTTATATTTTTGAAATATTAAAGAATTCGATAGATATTAATAATATATTTAAATTTAATAAAATATTAAATCATATATTTATATATTATATTTTTTATATAATAAATTATAATTCTTAAAATATATTTTATATAAATAATTCTTGGAAATTTATTTATAATTATGAAAAACATATATAGTTTAAATATTTTTATAATATTAGTTGGGTTTTATTGCTTTGCAGTAGTGTACGAGATGAAATTATGAATATATATATACAATTATATTTATAGAGATAAAAATTGGTAGATTAAATAAGTGCTTGATAAAAAACAATTTCGAGTTATTTTGTGTGTTTGTTTTGGATCCTGTCTAAGTAAAAGATTTCGAAGACTATATATTACACTAAATTGGAGACCCAATTCTACAGATCCAAATATCTAAAAACGAATTGTAAATGGAACTTCTTAACAGTACCTTAATATATTTCCTAAAATACTACGATACACAAAATCATAATGTGTCTCAGGTGCCCGATACCAATATGTAATCATTAACCTCACAAAATCCATCCCCATACATTTTTCAATACACACGAAAATATCATCGACTAGAAAATCATATAGGTATAAATAAAGCCGAATTAATTTTGCTCAAAATATTAATATCACTCACATCACCAAACTCTTGCAAAACGAACACAATATTTCAACCAAAATAATAATAAAATAACTAAAAAAACAATTTTCTCATCTCCCAAAAAATATCTTTCATAAATAAATTCGTTCCATAACAAACCATACCAATGCGGTTTCGATCAACCTAAGAAATTACACACTCGAATCTCTTAAACTAAGCCGAAATCAATCAACTTCACCGTCTCATTATTAACCTAAATCTTGTCACTTAAATATCCTTTTATAACACATTTTTTAAAATTAAACCCAAAAAACCCCTCATTAAATTTATTTTTCGGTATATATTTTATCTAAATATAAACAATTTAGTAATAGAAATTATTAATATTTTAATTACTATATCGATTCGATTTAAAATATATTATATAAATGTATTTTAAAATATAAATCATTTAAATTTCATAAATTCAAAAATACTATTTATACAATATCAATTTCAAATAAGCAACCATCAACCAAATATCCAAACAAACAAACAAAACAACACAAAAAAACAAAAACAAAAACTACAATAAAAGCAAAAAAAACAAAAACAAACACGAAGACAAAAATAAACACACACGCACACACAAACACGCAGACACACAAACACGCAGACACACAAACACGCAGAGACAGCAGACGCAGATAGACAAACAGACACAAACAGACACAGAGAAACACAGAGATAGACAGAGATAGACAGAGATAGACAGAGATAGACAGAGACAGACAGAGAGAGAGAGAGACACAGAGAGAGAGAGAGAGAGACACAGAGAGAGAGAGAGACACAGAGAGACAGAAAGAGAGACAGAAAGAGAGACAGAGAGAGAGACAGAGAGAGAGACAGAGAGAGAGAGAGACAGAGAGAGAGAGAGAGAGACAGAGAGAGAGAGAGAGAGAGAGAGACAGAGAGAGAGAGACAGAGAGAGAGAGAGACAGAGAGAGAGAGAGAGAGACAGAGAGAGAGAGAGAGAGAGAGAGAGAGAGAGAGAGAGAGAGAGAGAGAGAGAGAGAGAGAGAGACAGAAAAATTGAGTGAGAGAGTGAGTGAGAGAGAGAAAGAGAGAGAGAGAGGAAGAGAGAGAGAGAGAGAGAGAGAGAGAGAGAGAGAGAGAGAGAGAGAGAGAGAGAGAAAGAAAGAGAGAGAGAGAGAGAGAAAGAGAGAGAG
>CAUJNA010000580.1:1267846-1294368 GCA_963377175.1 Effrenium voratum | reverse complement strand
CTCTTTCCTCTCTTCCTTGTCTTTCTCTTCTCTTTCCTCTTTTTCTTCTCTTCCTTGTGTTTCTCTTCCTTCTCTTTCTGTTTCTTCTCTTCCTTCTCTTTCTCTTTCTTCTCTTTCCTCTCTCTCCCTCTTCCTTGTCTTTCTGTTTCTTCTCTCTCTCTTTCTTCCCTTCCTTCTCTTTCTCTTTCTTCTCTTTCCTCTCTTTCCTCTCTTCCTTCTCTTTGTCTTTCTTCTCTTTCCTCTCAGGAAGGGACAAAGAAGAGAAAGAAGAAAAAGAAAAAAGGAAGAGAAGAAAGACAGGAAAGAGACGAAAGAGAAAGAGAAGGAAGAGAAAGAGAAGGAAGAGAAAGAGAAGGAAGAGAAGGAGAAGGAAGAGAATAAAGAGAGGAAAGAGAGAAGAAAAAGAAAGAGAAGGAAGAAAGGACGAGAGAAAAGAGAGGAAAGAGAAGGAAGAGAAAGAGAAGGAAGAGAAGAAAGAGAGGAAAGAAAAGAAAGAGAAATAAAAGGAAGAGCAGAAAGAGAGAGGAAAAAAAGAAAGAAAAAGAGAAGGAAGAGAGGAAAGAGAGGAAAGAGAAGAAAGAGAAAGAGAAGGAAGGGAAGAAAGAGAAAGAGAAGAAACAGAAAGAGAAGGAAGAGAAGCCAAAGAGGAAAGAGAAGAAAGAGACAGAGAAAAAAGAGCAGAAAGAGAGGAAGGAGAAGAAAGAGAAAGAGAAGGAAGAGCAGCAAGAGAGGAGAGAGAGGAAACAAAAGAAAAAGAAAGAGAGGGAAGAGAAAGAGAAGGAAGAGAAGAAAGAGAGGAAAGTCAAGAAAGAGCAAGAGAAGGAAGAGAAGAAAGAAAGGAAAGAGAAGAAAGAAAGGAAGGAGAAGAAAGAAAGGAAAGAGAAGAAAGAGAAAGAGAAGGAAGAGAAGCAAGAGAGGACGGAGAAGAAAGAGAAAGAGAAGGAAGAAAAGAAAGAGAAGATCTTCTCTTTCTCCTCTTCCTTTTCTTTCTCTGCCTTCTCTTTCTCTTTCTTCTCTTTCGTCTTTTCCTTGTCTTTCTCTTTCTTCTCTTTCCTCTCTTTCCGCTCTTCCTTCTCTGCTCTTGATTCTCTTTCCTCTCTTTCCTCTCTTCCTTCCTTTTTCTTTCTTTTTTTCCTCTCTCTTTCTGCTCTTCCTTTTATTTCTCTTTCTTCTCTTTCCTCTCTTTCTTCTCTTCCTTCTCTTTCTTCTCTTCCTTCTCTTTCTCTTTCTTTTCTGTCTTCTCTTCCTTATCTTTCTCTTTCTTCTCTTTCCTCTCTGTCTTCTCTTCCTTCTCTTTCTCTTTCTCTTTCTTGTCTTTCCTTTCTTCCTTCTCTCCCTCCTCTTCTTTCTCTTGCTCTTTCTCATCTTTCCTCTCTTTCGTCTCGTCCTTCTTCTTCTTTTCCCTCTCTTTCTTACCTCCCTTCTCTTTCTCTTTCTTCTCTTTCCTCTCTATTTTCTCCTCCTTCTCTTTCCCTTTTTTCTCCTTCTCTTTCTGCTCCTTTCTCTTTTTCTTTCTTCTCTTTCCTCCCATTCGTCTTTTTCTTCTCTTGCTTATTTTTCTCTTTCTTCTCCTTCCTCTCTCGCTTCTCTTCCTTGTCTTTCTATTTCTTCTCTTTCCTGTATTTCTTCTCTTCCTTCTCTTCCTTCTCTTGCTCTTTCTTGACTTTCCTCTCTTTCTTCTCTTCCTTCTCTTTCTCTTTCTTCTCTTTCCTCTCTTTCTTCTCTTCCTTTCTGTTTCTTCTCTTTCCTCTCTTTGTTGCCTTCCTTCTCTTTCTGTTTCTTCTCTTTCGCTTTCTTCTTCTCCTTCTCTTTCTCTTTCGTTTCTTTCTGTTTCTTCTCTTTCTCTTTCTTCTCTTCCTTCTCTTTCTCTTCCTTGTCTTTCCTCTCTTCCTTCTCTTTTTCTTTCTTCTCTTTCCTCTCTTTCTTCTCTTCTCTTTCTTCTCTTTCCTCTCTTTCCTCTCTTTCTTCTCTGCTTTGCTTCTCTTTCCGCTCTTTCTTACCTTTCTTTTCTTTCTTCTCTTCCTTCTCTTTCTCTCACTTCTCTTTCCTCTCTTTCTTCTCTTCCTTCTCTTTCCTCTCGCTCTCTTTGTTCTCTTCCTTCTCTTTCTCATTTTCCTCTTTCTCTTTCTTCTCTTCCTGCTCTTTCTCTTTCTTCTCTTTCCTGTCGTTCTTCTCTTCCTTCTCTTTCTCTTTCTTCTCTTTCCTGTCGACTTTGTTCGGCGTGTCGGATCCCTAAGAGAGGATAGAGGATAACCCCCCCCCCTCTCTTGGGGCTGCCGGGCGGGGGGGGTGGTGGCGCAGCGCCAGACCTGAGAAAGTCCCACGCCACTATCTTTCACTCTCTCTCTCTCGCTCTCTCATTGCTCCACTCGCTCACTCTCCCTCGCTCTCTCGCTCTCTCATTGCTCCACTTGCTCAATCACTCGCTCACTCCCTCTCTCATTGCACCACTCGCTCACTCTCCCTCGCTCTCTCACGCTCTCTCGCTCTCTCATTGCTCCACTTGCTCACTCACTCGCTCACTCGCTTTCTCATTGCTCCACTCTCACTCTCCCTCGCTCTCTTACGCTCTCTCGCTCTCTCATTGCTCCACTCGCTCACTCACTGGCTCACTCGCTCTCTCATTGCTCGCTCACTTTCCCTCGCTCTCTCACGCTCTCTTGCCCGCTCTTTCACTCTCTCTCTCTCTCTTTCTTTCTTTCTTTCTTTCTTTCTTTCTTTCTTTTCTTTCTTTCTTTCTTTCTTTCTTTCTTTCTTTCTTTCTTTCTTTCTTTCTCTCTCTCTCTCTCTCTCTCTCTATCGCTCGCTCTGTCATTGCCCCACTCGCTCACTCACTCGCTCACTCCACTCGACTCCACTCCACTCCACTCCACTCCACTCTCCACTCCACTCTTCACTCCGCTCTCCACCATCTCTATGTCAAACGCATGTCAACACACGTGCGTGAGGTTGGCATCTCCAGCAACTCAGTGCAGCGGTTGGAAACAATGCTACAACAGGCGTAGATTGCAAATTGGCTCAGGCGAATCCAAACGCAGATCCAAACATGCAGCAAAACTTGGATTTGGCGCTTAGAATCACATCAATCGTCAAGCCCACATTCTTGAAACCGGACCACAAGCCCTGGAACTAAGCAGCAAGACTGGCTGATTTCTTTTCCATCCGATCCAAATATCTTGACCATGACCCGTCGCTATTAACCTGATCCCATCCTTGGATATCTGAGAACTACTGAGAACTGTGAACTTTGATGCTGATCCTTGGATGAGCTGATTCACATCTCTGGATGCAATTCAGAATGTCCAGAAGCACTGTTCATCCAACTGCGTGCGCTGATCTTATGAAAGATGTTCAAAGCAAGCTACCTATCGCCTGACAACCTGGTTGGTAACCTGCTTGCCTTGCAACCCCGTCGATTGCTTCAGCTCCTGAACCTTGCGCACCAAGTCCGCAGGGTTTTCCTCTCTTGCCAGGTCATAGGCCGTTCAAACAAGCACACCTTCAGCTGTCTCTTTGAGTTCAGTAGGTGGCAATGAAAGACGACCTCGCTCACCAGTGATGGTTGCAAAGACACTTCTGTCCATCCACCCAAACCAGTGGAGAACGGTATGAGCAACATTCACAGCTGCATTCTTGCAAGCGTTGATGATATCTCCAGCAGTGCTCACCACCTTTGCAACCGCCGTGAGTGCTCCCACCACAACCTCTGCCACAGGTCCCAAAGCCCCAGCAGCTTTTGTGGCGAGCTGATGAGTAACTTGAGATGCGAAGGGCAAATTGAGAAGCTTGTCGTTGACCCATTGGACCACAGGGGAATTCACCACAAAGCCGCACAGGCGAGAGCCAGCCCCTCCAGTCATCCAGGAGCACAAGCCCTTCTCTGCCATAGAAAGCCCTTTGTCCTCCAAGTCTTTGATGCCATTTGCGATGTCATCTGCGCTCACATCTTCCAAGACCTCCCCCTTCAAAGTTGCCAAGCGCCGGGACTTCAGTAGGGCGAGGGCCACTTGGTGCATGGCATTTCCATTGATGGAGACGTGAGCATCCGTTTGATCTCCAACCTTTTCACCACCAGAATCATACGTATGGCTGCCCAGTTCACCACATCCATCAGCGGCCACGTTGTACCAAAATGCGCGAGAGCAATCTCCGTATGTATCTGGACAGCCATCGTCCAGGCAAACGTACTCGGCCACATCATCGGCACATTTGTAGACGCACAAGTTGGTCTTCTGTGTGTTGGGCTCCGGGCTCTCCAACGGTGGAGTAGTTGGGTCTCCGCAGGATGGATCGAAACCCTTTGGGAAGACCTTGCCTTCAGAAGCGACGCAAGTGTGCTTATCCTGGCACCAAACACACTGTGGGCCTCCACCCTTGGCTGGATCTCGGCACATTCTCCAAGCATCATCAGGGGCATGCGGGCATTTGCCTGGAGTGGGTTTGACAGAGCATCCACAGAAGAAGCTGCAAGATTGATCATCCAGCAGGTACTTGCAATCATAGCCGGTGTCGCATCCAAATCCTCCACTTGCAGGGGGCTGGCACCACTTTGACCCAGCTCCACGCTCGTTGAAGCATGCAGTACAATCTGCATAGCACTTATGTTTAGATCCATCTGGGTCATCATGGCACGGATCTTCGAGCGTCGAGTTGAAGATCTCCAAAGCAGCTTTGCAGCCGGTGTTGCCGGCAATGAGGCTCTTGGCATCCATGGGGCACCTGTTGTCGGTGTACATGTGCGGTTTGAATTTCTGGATCAAGGTGCCGGGGCAGCTCTGCTTTGCCTTCTCCACATCACACGGGTCCTTACCCGCTGGAGCTTCCTCACATTGGGCCATGGTGAAGCACTGCCCTCTTATTTTATTTCTTTTCTTGCCCTTCCCTTCTGCTCCATTCCGCCCCCCAGCATACTCCTAGCCACGTACAATTAGCCACCAACAAGGTAGCCTCTGTCCATGCGCAACAAATGTTTCAACCACGAACCCAGTATAGTCAAGCAACCTCTCTAGGCATTTGCGGGTTCATCTATCGGCACCTGTTTTCGGAGATTAGATTGAGTGAAGTGTCTTTCTCATTCGCTTCTGTTTTCCTCTCTTTCTTCTCTTTCCTCTCTTTCTTCTCTTCCTTCTCTGTCTCTTTCTTCTCTTTCTTCTCTTTCCTCTCTTCCTTCTCTTCTCTTGCTTCTCTTGCTTCTCTTTCCTCTCTTCCTTGTCTTTCTCTACTCTTTCCTCTCTTTCTTCTCTTTCTTGTGTTTCTCTTCCTTCTCTTTCTGTTTCTTCTCTTTCTCTTTCTGTTTCTTCTCTTCCTTCTCTTTCTCTTTCTTCTCTTTCCTCTCTCTCCCTCTTCCTTGTCTTTCTGTTTCTTCTCTCTCTCTTTCTTCCCTTCCTTCTCTTTCTCTTTCTTCTCTTTCCTCTCTTTCCTCTCTTCCTTCTCTTTTTCTTTCTTCTCTTTCCTCTCAGGAAGGGAAAAAGAAGAGAAAGAAGAAAGAGAAAAAAGGAAGAGAAGAAAGACAGGAAAGAGACGAAAGAGAAAGAGAAGGAAGAGAAAGAGAAGGAAGAGAAAGAGAAGGAAGAGAAGAAAGAGAGGAAAGAGAGAAGAAAAAGAAAGAGAAGGAAGAAAGGAAGAGAGAAAAGAGAGGAAAGAGAAGGAAGAGAAAGAGAAGGAAGAGAAGAAAGAGAGGAAAGAGAAGAAAGAGAAATAAAAGGAAGAGCAGAAAGAGCGAGGAAAAAAAGAAAGAAAAAGAGAAGGAAGAGAGGAAAGAGAGGAAGAGAAGAAAGAGAAAGAGAAGGAAGGGAAGAAAGAGAAAGAGAAGAAACAGAAAGAGAAGGAAGAGAAGCCAGAGCCTCTCTTTCTTCTCTTCCTTCTCTTTCTTCTCTTCCTTCTCTTTCTCTTTCTCTTGCTTGTCTTTCCTTTCTTCCTTCTCTCCCTGCTCTTCTTTCTCTTTCTCTTTCCCCTCTTTCCTCTCTATCTTCTCCTCCTTCTCTTTCCCTTTTTTCTCCTTCTCTTTCTGATCCCTTCTCTTTTTCTTTCTTCTCTTTCCTCCCATTCGTCTTTTTCTTCTCTTGCTTATCTTTCTCTTTCTTCTCCTTCCTCTCTCGCTTCTCTTCCTTGTCTTTCTCTTTCTTCTCTTTCCTGTATTTCTTCTCTTCCTTCTCTTCCTTCTCTTGCTCTTTCTTGACTTTCCTCTCTTTCTTCTCTTCCTTGTCTTTCTCTTTCTTCTCCTTCCTCTCTTTCTTCTCTGCCTTTCTGTTTCTTCTCTTTCCTCTCTTTCTTGCCTTCCTTCTCTTTCTGTTTCTTCTCTTTCGCTTTCTTCTCATCCTTCTCTTTCTCTTTCGTCTCTTTCTGTTTCTTCTCTTTCTCTTTCTTCTCTTCCTTCTCTTTCTCTTCCTTATCTTTCCTCTCTTCCTTCTCTTTTTCTTTCTTCTCTTTCTTCTCTTCTCTTTCTTCTCTTTCCTCTCTTTCCTCTCTTTCTTCTCTGCTTTGCTTCTCTTTCCGCTCTTTCTTACCTTTCTTCTCTTTCTTCTCTTCCTTCTCTTTCTCTCACTTCTCTTTCCTCTCTTTCTTCTCTTCCTTCTCTTTCCTCTCGCTCTCTTTGTTCTCTTCCTTCTCTTTATCATTTTCCTCTTTCTCTTTCTTCTCTTCCTGCTCTTTCTCTAACTTCTCTTTCCTGTCGTTCTTCTCTTCCTTCTCTTTCTCTTTCTTCTCTTTCCTGTCGACTTTGTTCGGCGTGTCGGATCCCTAAGAGAGGATAGAGGATAACCCCCCCCCCTAACCCCCTCCCCCTGTGTTCTGTTTTTCAGACCATTGATCTCCCGCAACATTTGGCTCAAGGGCCCCCTTTTGCAGAATCAGGACCATCCGAGCGTGAAGACAAAAGAGCCATTGCTACAGGATTATCCACAAGACAATCCACCAGGGACTATCCATCCTGATCCAGGGACCAACAACGACCTCAACTACCACAGGGTTCCAGTTCCCTCCAGAGATGGGCACCTGGGGCAGTGGGCTTCAATTCGTGGCAGCGGAGCAGGTTTTCCGCAGAGATCCAAGGGAAGATGTCATCAGATGGAGAAGGCTTCATGGAAGCCTATACAAGTATGGCCAAGCCGAGCTATACGGAGGAAACACTAAATTTATTGACGACCGCCAAGCAGCCGCCATCGTACGACGGAAAAGTCAGCTGGTTCAGGTACGAGGAACTCGTGGACGACTGGGTGACTATCACCACAGTAGAAGCATCCAAGCGAGGTCCATTGCTTAAGAGCAGACTCACTGGAGATGCTTACATGTACAAGGCCGTCCTCCAGAATGATCTCCTGCAAGATCCTGATGAAGGAGTCAATTATTTCAAGAACACGCTGAAGAAGTACTTTTTGAAAGGTGGACTCCTCAGTCTCTTCAATCATCGGAGGCAGAACCAAGAGTTCCTCATATTTACCTCAAAATTCGAAATCCTTCTTATGAGATTGAAGGCAGCATGGATGGACTTGATGCCAATCTTTACGGCACAGTCCCCATCATTTCGACAGTCCGTACAGGACGCAAATGCAAGAGCAATTGCTCGACATCAGCAAGCAGCCGGTGTTCGAGCACCGCCTCCAGCCCTGCTCAATGAGGACGATCCGACAGTCCTCAGACAGTATATCCAAGGAATGCAGGACAGACAGCGGGACGCATTTCCCTTCGGGGATAATCTCATTGCACAGTTTTTCATCATTCAAAGTGAGTTGTCAGATCAACAAAGAGAGCGACTCACAAGTGCAATGTCATTGAGAAACATCTCACTCGAGAATTATTCCTATGAGATGCTGAAGACGCATTACCATGAACTCTTCATCACCACGAGGACATCGATCCAAGATCCATCCATCCGACCTCAAGGAGGCAGCCGAAGCAACACATTCTTCATCATCGAACAAGGTGAATACGAAGGAGAAGAAGGCTTCTGGGTTGAGGATGAAGAAGGACTTGAAGGATTCATCAAACAACGATGAAGAGACGTTCTGGGTCCTCGAGGAGAACGATGCGTTCATAGCAAGAAAAGTGTCGGGGCGGAACTTCAAGTTCAAGAAGAGAAAAGGAAAAGGAAAATCAGGAAACAAAAAGGGCAGTCACCAACGAGGTGGCTTCAAACCATTCAGAAAAAGCGGTTCTGGCGGAAAGGCCAATATGGCCAACGAAAACTATGATCCCTACGACCAGGCATACTGGGGAAAAGGCAAAGGAAAGAAGGGAAAGAAAGGAAAATCAAAATTCCAGTATCCCTATGATGGAAACAAAGGTTCTCCATCCTATGAGAGTGGTAAAGGAAAGAGCGGACAGGAGAAAGGAAAATCCAAGACGTTCGCAGCCACCGCAGAAAAGACGGAGGAGCAGCCCGCCATCCAGCAGACTGCACCATCCATAGAGCCTACCTATGCCGGTTGGACAGACCAAGATTGGGATCAATCATGGACATGGAATGAACAAGGCTGGTACTCATCCCATGAGACATCCAGCACAGGACAAGCGTTAATGGCATTCCATGATGCATATGAGCATCCTGGGAAAAAGGCCATCCACGAGAAGCTGTCAGATACAGTTTCAGAACACAATCTGTCCGTAACAACAAATCACAGCCTTCTGGCAACAAAGCTGATGGCGCCTGTCATCAACCCTCAGCACAACCCGACCTATGCGATTCTGGACAATGGATGTACCAGATCTATGGGCAGCTGGCATGCAATCCAGCGTTTTACCCAGGCAATCGAACCAATGAAGGACATCATCTCCTATGAGTACATCCCGGCCGAGACCAAGTTCACTTTTGCAAACGGAGAGACCGCCAGGGTAAATTGGACCCTGCATCTTCGATATCACACAACTCCTCCATGCAGTACCAACATCGACGTCCTTGAACAAGGAACTGTACCGATCCTTCTCAGCATCAGCCAGATGCGGAACCTCTATAGATGACCGTCGAGCACACACCTCAATGTGACAAGATCGCACGCAAGGCCTTTGGCATGAATCGTCAAGCAGTTCCAGTATCCGGTACAGGACATGCGCTCGTCGATCTCGCTGGAGTTGCAAGAGTGAAGGCGCATGGAGAAATTGCTCACAAGGGCCTCATCAACTATGTCTATGACGATGATAACAGCATCAAGTTTCCCTCCGGGGATCTCACCAAGAGCGAAACTGTTTGTGCAGCAAAATCATCCGAGACAAAGGAGGACCTAGCAACTCCTAAGATCATTGGGTCTCAAAAGCAGGACCATTGGATCCTTGACAAGAAGAACAAGCAGCTCATCCGTGTGCACATCACGCCCCGAAAGGCGCTGTTCACACCAAATGGAGCCAAGGAATGTCCAATCAATCCTGACCACATTAGCCGAGAACGTACCACGGAAATCATTGACGCATCCGCAGGTGGAGATCCAGATATCTTAGAAGACAATTGGAGACTTACATCCCAGGCAAATAAACCAATGATTAACCTGTTGATAGGTAAGACCATTTTCACCTTCTTGGACAATTCGCTGAAGGACGTAGAAGCAGGTTCAGGATCGGCAGCAGACAGGATCATCGACAAGAGGGCCCAGTCGACTATTGAGCCAGATCCTTTCGCACCATCCTCAGAAGAACCAACATCGCTTCCGCTTGCCCTAGGCAGAATCCACAAGCGATTGTCAAATCCAGAAGAGTTGAAGAAACTCCACCTGCAGCATCATCACATGACAACAGATCAATTTCGATTTAGAACCCGAGCACTTCATTTGCCGAAATCAACATTCGATCTATTTGACAAGATCCGAAGTGAGTGTGAAGTTTGCCAAGCGGCAAAACATGCACCATCACGAAGCAAAACAAGTGGACTTCGAGCGGACACCTTTGGTGACATGACATTCACTGATCACTGTCAAGTTCCTCTTGGAACAGGAGAACACATCATTGTTTTTGTCATCCTGGATGGAGCAACAACATTGCTCACTGCAGAGGCAGTGACAACTACGCAAGAAGTCGAGAACATCACTGTCCTCAGGAACTATTTTGACCAGTACCACTTGCAGCCCAAGTCAGTTGTCGCAGATCAAGCCTTCATGACAGAGACATGGGAACATTTCTATCAGTCCCTTGACATCACGCCGATATCCTTGGGACCGAACACACCATGGCCAAATCGAGCTGAAGCAGCAGTTCGACTCCTGAAGGCACAACTCAAGATCATGCTAAGTTCCATCAAAGCAGGCACTGCACCTGCAACACTGAAGAAAGTGACCTACAGGCAGCTAGTGAAGGCCGCTGCAACTGTCAGGAATCAGACCGTCACCTACGGGGGAGTAACACCATTGGAGCTCGCATTCGGAAGACGACCAGCAGATCTCATCCAACTCGATGTCGCAACACCAACTCAGTTGACGATTGACAGGAATGAAGAAGAGATGACAGCCATCCAGATCAAGCAGCTGTCAAAGCAAGCTTTCCAAGAAGCACGTCAATCCGAGGACATCCGACGAGACCTTGCTCAAAATCTCCGAATGAGTTCAAAGCCTCTTCAGGTGAAGGACAAGGTATTCTACTGGCAGGAAGACAAATCCAAGATTCGTTCCGATGGAAGCAAGGGAGGAATATGGCTAAAAGGAAAAGTCATTTCCATTGAAGGAGCGATGGTAGGACTTGATCTTGGGACTCGACTCATCAAGGTTAACATGACGAAGCTCAGGAAGGATGAGACCATCCCTCCGGGGAAACCCGGAATTGACCTTCTGTTACCTGAAGAGCGAGAATCCTTGCAGAAGGAGCAACCAGGCTCCTCTGTAGATACCAAGAAAAAGGAATCATCCGCACCAGCTCCTAAGCCAAGATCCTCAGTGCCATTACGTATCGCGGGAAAAACAACTCCAAAACCTGCAGTACCTCATCCAGCAGAGAACATGTTCGTCGAGGACCTCACATCCATTCCTGAACAAGCACATTGGAATTGTGTACGTAAGGGAAAGATCCACGTTCTCGAGATCTTTGCAGGAAGTGCCAGATTCAGTCAATGCTGCGCGCTATCAGGTAGTAAGGTTGGGACTCCCGTGGACATCCGCACAGGATTCGATGTAATGACATCCAAGGGACGACACATGGTCATGGAGATCATCAGGGAACAAGCACCTGATGTCATCCTTATGGCACCGGTCTGTGGACCATGGTCAAATATGCAGAACATCCAGCAAGACCAACAAAAGGTTAGGGGAAAAGCGGAGACGCTACCTTCCCATGGTTGAATTTGTGGCATCCATTGCGCGTTATCAGTTGAAGCACAGAAGATACTTCATTATCGAAAATCGTCAGACATCCAGGATATGGTATCTGAAATGCATGCAACAATTGTTTTCAGCATCCGTGACCTGGGGGGATTTCCATTTCTGTGCATACGGACTAAAAGATCCTGAATCCGGGCTCAGAAGTCTCAAGCCCACGAGCTTGATGCACTGTTTACCTTCCGAGGTTATGAGACCGATCTTCAGAAGGTGTAAAAATTTTCCAGCTCAGTCAAGCATGAACACCAAGCCCTAGAGGGAAACGCTGGTACCTTCGGAAGCAGAACCAAACTGGCACAGGTGTATCCTTACCAGTTCTGTCAGGATCTTGCGCACATCCTCTTACGACACTTGCAGGTGAAACCGCTTGACAATGAGGTGTACCTCTTGGAGGACCTTTTTGAACCATTCACCATCAAGCAGGCTGATATCCTGAGAAAGGAGATGGGAGCCATTGACAAGGAGTTCAACATGACCAGCAGCAGTCTTGCAGTCAGAATCCAAGACCTGCCGTTCAACAAGGACGTTCAACCATTAGTCATCCAGGATCCGTTAGTTCAGAAATTCCAGAAGACGATGAAGCAGCACCCACCTGGGACTGAAATTGATATCTTCAAGCAAGATCCTAATGACTGGCGATGTCAGAACATGTGGAGCGGCTGTAAGAAGTTGAGACAACTGTGCATCTCATTCACTCAGTATGATGCATGCACTGCATACGTCCACACCATTGGCATCAATATGCCTATTACGTCACCTCCGGACGATGCAATCATATCCTTCTGGCAGCCTGATCAGCTGAATAGAATTTGGGTCTTGCCTGCATCAAAATGCAATTGGGAGAAGTATGATCCGAAGACTTGGCATGCTGTGATGTTTTCATCCGTTCATCAGTCGTTCACCGATGCGCCGGCCATCAAGCCGATGCCCGTCGAGACGGATCCATTGGATCCAACGGATGCACCTCAGCAACCTGACACGCAGCAACCACCTGATCAACCGGACCATCCCATGCCTGATCCAAGACCTCCAACACCTCCGGACGAGAGCATGTCAGATCCTCCTCCGGATCCTCCACATCAGCCTGATCATCCCATGCCGCCAGCACCACGCAGTGTGTCGCCAGACAGTCCAGTGGATCCTCCACTACCGCCACACGACAAGCCTGGCGGAGGAGATGCAGCGCTTAAACGGCAAAAGCAGTCCATTTCATCCTCAAGTGGACTCAATCGACTGGGGGGTGATGTCTCTTTGCCGTCACAGTCGCAATCATCTCAACCAATTCTTCCGACTGTCGTGGTACCTTCACCACCTGCGATTCTTACAAATCCCGAAGCAGAAGAACGAGATGAAGATCTTGAACTGCCAACACTTGCGCAAGAAGAAACAACCGGCAGTCCATCAAAGAAGCAGAAGACTGGGAAGAAGAAGAAGAAGCCAGATGACAATGATGAGTCACCTGAGCAGAAGGCAATCCTATTGAAGGCAATCCTGTCCTTCTTGGACGTGTGAAAGGGACCTTCAATCCATCTCCCCGATGCGGATTCTCTCATCAGAAATACACAGATCAGAATCATGTTGACCAGCTATGCAAGAACATGACCGACGATGACCGTGCACTCTTAGTTCTGTACTCATCCAAGCAAGAATCTTTGAAGGCTTCATCCACATCCGCACTCATTGGCAAGAAGCGGAAGGAAGCTACAGCCACGGAAATAAGAGCTTATCAGAAGCAATTCCTTGAAGCCAAGCAGCTTGAGTGCAAATCATGGCTTGACAATGAAGTGTTCGACTTAGTCGATACACGCAAGATTCAGGTCAGGAACTGGGTCACCGGTCGCTGGGTCCTAACCCTGAAGCGAGACAAGGATGGTAACTTCTTGAAGACCAAGGCTCGCTGGGTCCTCCGAGGCTTCCAAGACAAGCAGAAGAATGATCAGCAGACAGACAGTCCTGCTGCATCCAGGAGTGGTTTCCGCCTTGCAATCCAAGCAGCCTCAAACAAAGGCTGGAATATATTCCACATGGATTTGAAGACAGCATTTCTCCAAGGCGAAGCATACGACCAGTCTCGTGACATCATTTGTCAGATACCTCCTGAAATGGGATATCCACCACACATCGGAGCGCGCATGAAGAAGCCTGCCTATGGGCTGAATGACGCACCACGCAGATGGTGGAACATCCTTGATTCGGCACTTCGTTCATACGGACTAGTGCCAACCCGGGCAGACCGTTGTACATACGTGTACTACGGCAAGCAGCTTCCGAAGCCCGCATTGGTGAGTGAAAAAATCATCCACAACTTTCGATCTAGAAGGAGCAGTTGATTACCTGATGGATCCTGTTTCTGGTAACAATGCTAAGAATCGACAAGTTCATGGAGCACTGTCTCTTCATGTAGATGATCTTCTTATGACGGGGGATGACGTGTTCGAGAAGGAAATCATGGGACGACTTCGGAAAGATTTTCAGGTTGGTTCCGAGGACAAAAATGATTGCCTCTTCGTAGGACAGCGCATCCAATGGAAGCAAGATGACAAGCACGGTTGGTACATCAATGTTCATCAGAACGTTGCCATCGACGAACTGCAGGAGATCACTTTTGACAAACACCTGAAGGACGACACTCCTCTTACTCCACAAATGCATACTGCATACAGAAGTGTCCTAGGTCAGATCAACTGGTTACAGTCGCAAACGCAATTCCACATTGGTTATCAATTCTCAAGGTGTGCATCCAAGGCATCATCACCAACCATTGAGGATGTTCGCGCCATTAATAAGACAGTCAGAACCATCAAAAGCATCCCGCTTAGCATGAGATTCTGGCCCCTTCGTGGCAAGACACGCATAGTTGGCTATCCAGATGCATCCTATCGCAACAACGAGGATAAGTCATCCCAACGTGCGCATGTTATCTTTCTTGCAGAACAAAGAGATCTTCGCCAGGGCTCATCGAACTCGAGAGGCTCACTGGTCGACTATGAGACGCACAAGATCACCGCCACAACCATGTCCACTACTGTTGCAGAGTTGCACGGACTAATGCGTTGTTACGGTTCAGCATTATTTCTTCGCGGTCTCTGGTCAGACATAACGGGCGAAATTGCAGATGTACACATCCGCACTGATGCGAACAATCTTGTCACCACAGCATCCACAACACATCAACCGGAACAGAAAGAAACAATGCATTTGATCCAGATGTTGAGAAAGGAAAGCAACAGTGGACAGATGCACGACCTTGCACATGTACGAAGTGAAGATTGTCTGGCAGATTCTCTGACCAAGCACTCAGCTAAAGCAGACGAGCTCATCAAGGCCGTCCTCACCGGCAATCTCTTGAATGTAGATGCACATCCACCCTTTCGTACCATGTTGCAGAACAAGGCATTCTTGGTTGAGTGGCTAGCACACAACACGAAGCACGGACCCGACATCATTGCCTTTGCAGGAGTCGGTATAGCAGAATCCATGTTTGCTTATTGGGGAAGCCGCATGTCCACGAATTCTGCTGCATGAGCTTTTCAGTTTTGCATATTTTCAATCCCTCAATTCCGTGATGCGCGTGTTTGCACTTGACCCATTTTGAATCTCAAGAAATATGTGTCTGCCTCCGCAGCCACTTTCGGTTTACAACCAATCCGACCTTTGCAATCTTGTATGCTCGATCACCTCGTTGACATGCCCATTCTCAACCTGATGTTTGGACGATCCGGCGATGCGGCGCCTGTGCCAAAGCCGATGATCAAGAGGCGGGCATCACCATTGAAGGAATCCCCTGCTCGTGATGAGGAAGATGAGACATCCGATTGCCCCATGGAGCAAGTCGCTGATGAGAATCCATCCGCCTCTCAACAACCCGAGAATGTCAACATGGAGCAGGTTGATTATGATCGAGATTCCGATGACGATGATTCAGATGAAGAAGGGCATCCTCTCGCAGGAAGGCCTTTGCCAAAGGCGATGCCACATCCGAAACTTGTTCCGAAGTCACCGCCACCGACATTGAGGCTTGTCTCCAAGGTCAAGCTAGCACCAAAGAACATCCTGGATGACGAGACGGAATCCGACAATCATCCTGGTGATCGACCTGCACTTCCAAGGCGACCAATGATGCGGCCTGTTCTCACATCCAATAGTCGGTAGTTTGTAACATATGGATCGGATACGAACATCAGCGTCCAGAAGGAATCCGTACAGCCAGGACCTTTCGGAAACTCAAATTCCTGAGTTTTGTGCACGAGTACTACAAGGAATGCTCAACCATCCTCGATGTCAATCCGGGCTTCCACTTCGTTCCTGAGCATGAGAGACCACATGGAGTTAAGGTATTCTGGTTGAAGGCAAGATTCAACGACTACTGGCAACCAACACTCCAAGGTGAAAAAAATCATGCAGAGAAGCAATACATGGACTTCATCAAGAAGGTCTACAGCATCTGCTGCTACACCAATGCTCAGTCCGAAGTTTACGGAACCGACATCATCCCGATGGTATGCCACAACGGCAATATTGATCTCGAGAAGACCGTCCAGAATGTCGAACAGGTTTGCAAATACTTCCGCATGGAACCATCCAAGGCGAAACAGATCACAGATCTCATCCTCTGGCGAATTGAGAGAATGAGCAGATCGTTTTCCGGATGTCTTCGACATGATCCAAGACATGGAATCCATAAGGAATGCAAACGACAAGTGGAAATGGGTCCTGATGGATCCGTCGAGCTCTATGACGCATTGACCTGCATCACACATGCCAGGAACTTCATTGGAAATAAGCCAGGACTTCTCTTGATGGCTATGTTCCCGAGCTATGGAAAATCACGTTTCGAAATTGCGTTCGTATTTCCATCCGTGGACGGGACATATAAGGAGCGCAAGGCACGGGGAGAAATTGTTCCAAGGAATCGATGGATCGATAAGCTCAACACCAGATCCGCACAAAATGCACTCAGGCCCGATGGCAAGGAATTCTATGTTGATTCAGAGATGGAGTTCTATGTGCGGACACACACGACAAGTCGATATCCAATCCTTTGGACGATCCCTGTGCTCTGAGCAGAAAGAGCCTCATCACGACGAACCGGACTATGATCTCCCAACGGAATCCATTCCGCCAAGTCCGCATCCGTCAAGATCCGAGGCGCCTCATGGAGATGAAGGCACAGCTCAGCCCAAGTACAGAATGCGAAGGCCGGCACCACCATCCATGGAAGAAGAGAGAAAGATCAAGCCGTTCTCGAAGAAGCCCATCACATTCATGTTCCATGCAACCTATGGAAATCAGCTCTACAGCATCATGGAGCACGGGCTCAAATCTGGGAAATCCCAGTCAAACCCTTCGGGGAGAATGCACGTCCACATGGCATGCATCGATGACGTCATCCTCGAAGACGATGAGTCAGAAGCCGCATTGACCCATGTGCCAGCAGGAAGAGATGCACTGTTGATCCTTGCATTTCTCAAGGACCAAGACTATGGCATCCGCCTCTCCGAAGAGAGAACAGCGGTGACAGACAAAACCATCGAGGCAAGAAACATTGTTGCAGCATTTGAACCTGATGGCAGCCTCATGGCGAGCAACAAGTCGATCATGAAGAAGCATCTCGATCATGAAGATTACGAGATGTACGACACCAAGATCCGCGAATTCGCCGATGCCTTCTTCAATTATGTGAATTCCACCAAGCACAACAAGGAAAAAGATACTTCCTCAGAGACCAAGAAGAGACGGCATTCCACCGATCAGGACTCCACTGAAGGAGAAATGATGGAACCCTCCGGGGAAAGATCCGTCAAGCCGAAGGTCATCGTGGAATATCACAATTCAGAGAACCTAGATGAGTTCATCCAAGAACTCAAGGAAATCTATCTCGAAACAGATATGAACAAAAAGGACGCAGAGGAAGAGCTCGCGGGGACCAGGGAGAACCTCACCCGCTTCATGAACCAGTTCAACAAAGATCCAAGAAGAGCTCATCCCAACTTGACAGAGTGCGAGAGAGCCTCATTGGCACATGTCGATCCTGATGTCAATCTCGGTGAAGAAGAATTCTACTTCCCTCATCGAGGAGAATGTCCCACCGTTGACGAGTACAAGCAAGCTCAACCAGGATCCGGATATCCGATCAAGCTTCCGCTTGGATTGAAGAAGCTCAGGTCACATGATGACCCGAAAATCATCCGAGCCTATGCCGATATCCTGGGATCGCTGATGCAGCCGACTGACCGTCCTCCCGTGGACTATCTCAACATGCATGAGTTCACCTCATCCATAGCGATCAACATGCTTACCCTGAACCATGGAAACCTCACAAGGAATCCAAAGCTGGACAACAGGGAGGTGCACAACATGCCGATGAAGGATCGACCGATCGTCAAGATGATGATGCAGAACAGTGCACACATCTTATGCCTGAATGAAGCAGACGCATTCTTCAGTCCGAATGATGAGAAATCCAGGGAGCTCATCAAGACGTTCATCCGATACGGTTACAAGGGCATCGTGATCAAGCAATGGTCATCCAGACCGATCGCATGCTTTGTCCGCGGCGGACCCTCTGCACGAGTGGAACTTCTGGCAAGACACATTTCCACCAGGAGCCAGAATTGGGGAACCACATTCGGAATGTTCAGATGTTTCTTCGGAACTAAAGGAGATTGCACTGATCCCGAATACGAAATTCCGACCTCGGATTGCTTGGCAACCACAGGAACATCCATGTTTACTGAACCCAAGAAGTACATTGGATCGAGATTGCCAGCACGCACCATTGTCCAAGGACATGGCCGAGACAAGGAGATCGTCGTTCTCCACATCGAGCAGAGTGATGAGTTTCGTGGCATGATCCCAAAATCATCCGACAAGTCATTCCACGAGTATGACGACCGCCACATAACGAGGGCAGATCTACCATTCGCAACCATTGGAGTCTTCCACATCCATCCTTCACTTAGCCATGGAGCAGCAAAGGAAGATCTTCAGAATGAAATCATGCCGCTCGTGACCTTGTACCGATGCGATGCGATCACAGGAGACGCCAACAAATCAGCGAACACCTACAGCAAACTCCAGCACGTCTACAATCCGACCAACGGTCTCGTGAACATCCTCATGAGGACATATCAGAGACTGTGGAATGAAACGAGGAATTTGCCACTCGTGGACAGAATGGAGTATGCAATGGAGACTTCGTGCACCCTGAAATCCATTGTCCGTCATCACCTGTGCATGAAATGCGGATCAGGATTTGATCGAACATTCCCAGATGTGATGATGACTATCGTATTTGGATGGGGCAAAACGAACATCCAGCAGGATTTCCGGAAGGACGAGCAACCAAGGCCATATTCGATTACCAGGTCTCATCCGCAGAGCGCTACAAGCACAATCCTGCATACTATGATCGTGCTGGTCAAAGCTGGCCCAGTTGAGACAACGTGCAAGGCATCAGGTGCCGCCCCTGCCGCCCCTGCCACCCTGGTCTGCTGAAGGGCCAGACCTGTGACATCGTTGGCGCCAGAGCCCATGATGGCCATGCCGCCCCCGCACGCAAAAGCAGCGCCCGTGACTGCCAAGGTCAAGGTTGACGACTTGAGACTGAGTCAGAGAATGATAAGACCGGCCAGGACGAGAGTCAGTGGCAGGACGATAAGCATTATGATTTAAATTCGGGGAGCAAAGGCAAAGACGAGGAGTTTGCTAAAGGCGCGACGACCTCTTTCTGGAAGAGCCCCTTCCCGTGGAGGACAAACATGATGATGATGAGCTGATGCGCTGCGTGTGCAGGGCTTGGGGTTGTGAACAGTAATAAGTGATGCATACACACGCACACCAAAAAAACATTGAATGTATGAGTCAGCCTGTGTAAGTGCTTTGGTGCATGCAAACAGGCGTATCACAATGTAACAATCGCCAATCATTTGAATTAAGCATTTCGTTCAGAGCTTTGTTGTTACGTTGAGAGGTCAGCCGGTCAGCCGGGCAAGTGCGTGCCACCAGACCAGTCTCAGAGCCAGAGCAATGATGCCCTTGTCACTTGTAAGTGTGACATCCGACGCAGAACCTGGAATCTTTGGAGTGCGGGCACACCTGTCGTTCCACTTGCCTGCGCAAGTGGCTGTCAAGCAATGGCTTGAATCGCGAAAATGGTTGCCCGATGAACTGCTCCAAGAAAGCAGAGTTCCAGAATGATGCGGCCCCGCCGCACTTGCAGGAGACCCTGCAGCTGGGGGGATGGCGAGGAATCTGATGGTGAAGATTGGCGTGACACATTGTGTCTGTGAAAGACTTTGAGGGGGTCAACGACACTCAGTAGTTGGGGCTCAGTGCCAAAGTGCCATGACCAGTGGGTCAAATTTAACATGATGATCGACCCGTCCCTGCTGCTCGCAAAAAAGTCTGGACCTAGCAATTCGAGACACGGAGGCAAAAAGCTTTGGGCCAGCATCCGATCAGAAAGCTCCGCCATAAGTCCATACACTTTTGCCCTGCCAAGCCATGTGGACACAGGTCCCTGATTTCTTCTCGCGTTGCAGTTTTCAACGCGTGGCTCTTGATATCTCACTTTGCACGTGGTTGGAAGAGCATCAACTGACCTCCCTGGGAGCATTCATACCTTGGAGAAACAGCTTAATTTACCTTGGCAGCGACTGCTCCCCGCAAAATGTTCACCTAGCCGTGGAAGAAGGTGCGGGTCTCCATCCACTCTTCCTGACATGAAGACCCCTGTTCTCTTCATCTAGGAGCCGAACAGTTTCAGCTAAAAGCGCTTTGCGCTCGGCCCTTGTTGCATCCATAGTTGCTCGGCGTGGAGCCTCAGATTCCTCCTCGAAGATCTCTACGGTCAGCGTGCGCGTGCAACACATTTAGCGTAGCTTGACAATTCGTAGCCTGAATCTCTGGAAAGGCATAACAACTTGGTTTGGGTCATTTCCGTCGCGGCTATTGCAAACAGCAGGCAAGTGCGGGGGATCCATGGCAGCTCAAACACCTACGGCTGATAACCTGAGGCGTAATGCCCATCCTGGCTAAGAAGCCCGAGCCCTAGCCGCTGACTCCTTTTCCGCGCTTCGCTCTACGGACACTTGGGTCTTGAGCAACGCATTAGATACGCCATGCATAGGGACCAGGCACGATTCCACAGTTTGACCCTCATCCAAGCATTGGCGGCATGAACGATGCCTCGTTTGACACTCAACAACATCGGCATCCTTAAAAAATACAGACCTGGCAGCATTAGCAACATACAAAGCGGTCCAGGTGTACAACGACCTGCCATTTTTGTCGCCATCCCCGAAACAGATAAGTTTTGACGCGCCTTTTCCTTGTGATGCCTATGACTCACGAAATGCGAGGCAGCACACCCCTCCCGAAAACTGCAGAACAATCCGTAGACCCAACCAACAGCTGGGCAACCATCGTTGAACAGAAACAAATACGGTGGGGACGGTGGGGTACAAATGGTTGGTTCGGTTCGGCTACACCCCGTCGCAACCAGGGAGCCCATCTTGGGCTTCCCTTGCCAGGGTTGGGCCGCACCAAGGCACACAAATGCATGAAGAACCTGGAACGAAGGCTTAACATGTGACAATGTGACTTGGGGATACTTGGGAAGCATCCTCTCTTTGCGCTTGACACAATTTGTCTCCAGGGTGGCGTTCCCTGCGGAGGACAGGCCTTGTGCAAGGTTGCCCCCAACCCATCTAAAAGCACATTGCGCCAAACACTAAGATAGGATGTTTCCCAATATCTTGTCATGAGTCCTGGCAAAAGGGCACGCCAAAATGAGGAAGACCAAAAGATTACTTGTCCAGAGTTGCAACAACGGAAACCCGTGAACACTTAGTTGCCTGCTGGTGTCTATTCAAACCAACTTCCATAGAAGATCGACAAAGAAGGCGGCGGCGGCCCGTCTGAATGCATAGGTGCATAGATAATATTACTCATATGAATCGAAGTCACGGCGTATCATTGAATCATTCAAGATATAGTTTTATTTGATATGTTTTTCAATTGAATGCGTTACCTGAGTGCATGGCTACTGGATATCAGTTTGTGAGATGTTAAGGCCACAGCTCCACGTCAAGCACCAACATTTGGGTCATCACGTTGACCACCTGGCACATGATACAATAAGACCAGCTCCAAATGCGTCGAACGGCCGCCTCCGTGTCTGCCGCTTGTTGGACCCCAATCTTTGCCAGGCGCCGGGTGAGCACGTCCTCGTAATGCAAAAAGGGCACTCCAACGCGGCCAGCCCCAAACCGCCCCGCCTGCAGGCGTCTTCTCATTCCCAAGAGCATCGAGGCATCTCTGGCAGCTGCCTGTTGGTTTTGTACAGTCAAATGTGGCCCACATATGGGCATGATTTGCATGTGGTCCACCTGATGGACAGGCCACGCCTGACAATGGATCCACTTATCCACTGACATCCTTCCTGGATGTCCACATGCCTTGCCATCCTACTGCGGCTGCAGCTTCATGCCAAATGCAACTCTCCTTTGAGGAAGTCAACGTCGACACGGTGTCCCAACCTGGGTCAAACATAGTTGTTAACTGGAACTGCAGCGCTACACTTTACTATTGGGGGGACCCTGACTTCCATCGGGGGGGTCGCCCAAAAACAAGCACAAAGAAAACAAGAGATGACTGACCCCAAATGGTTCAAACACATGCGTTCCACAGAAAAGAGGGTCCCCCTTGCTTTTGGGCGCCAAGGCACAGGAATAAGGCCTTCAAGGAGACACCACTGCAGTCTCGGCAGAGGGTCTGCGACTTCTGGCCTTGGCCTTGGCCGGTCGCCCCCACACCAAATCATTGAAGCGATGGCTTCCGTTGCTTTTTCACAGGGGTCCCAAAAGGAACCTCCGCGTGCAAATCTGAGTCAAGGTATTGAATTGAAAAAGTGGAGCCCCGCCCAAAAGGGGCTTCCAATTTAGGTTTCCCGGTGTCCCTTTAAAACCGCAAAGCGCACCCAAATCCGAGGCGCAGTGATCTGCACTCAAGTTGGCCAAGGCTCCGGCCACTCGCAAGAGAGCGGACCTTCTCTGCGAACCTGCGGCAAGCCAGTGCTACACAACTGTGAATCGAATGTGGCTAATGAGACGGGTAGAGCATGTGTCAACATGTGGGATATGGATCCTCAGAATGTCCGTCTTCCTTTGATGCTCCTGTAAACCAACCTTTAGAAGGGTTCCCTCAACAAACACACACACACACAAGCAACGAATGACAAAGACACTGCGAGAGAAAACTTCGTATTATAGAGTAAGGTGAGCAGTGGAATGGTCAATACTTATGATTCATGGCCGAGGCGCATAAATGAACGATGGCGAAGTGGCTTTGCCTCAAGACGCCGTCTGTAGCTCCACATCGTTTCTTTCATCCGATGCTGCTTCCACAACTCGATCAGCGCCGTCGAGCAACATCTTGAGAGCCGCGCCTTTCTCCGTGGAGGAGATAATGATTTGGGGGCCCAGCAGCTTCGGCATTCCTGCAAAGTGCTCAAAGGAAGCTGATCCTACTTGCATTGGCCAACATGGCCAACGAATTCCAGCGCCGCCGAATCAAGTCCAAGCTGAATCGCCCACTCTCCGTGCGATAAACCCGGCAACCACGCGCCCCCAAAGCCGAAAGCTTGAAGAGGGCCGGCGCCCGCCAAGCACAACATGGGGTCAGTGTGCTGTGTTACCGTGCTGTGATCATGTCGACAGGGCATTCGTACACTGCGGGGAGATGGAGTAGCATTGGGAGCTGAGTTGACGTTGTTCTTGTTTGCACGCAAGCTTGTTCGGCAGGTATGCGCAAGAAATCAAGATCAGCACGTGTACTAGCAAGCAAGCTTCAACATAGCTGGCACATTACGGACATCATGTAGTGACTGGTCTGCTCTATATTCTGCTCTGCTTTTTGACTCCCCCTCTTCTTGCCTCACATCCCAGGACGCAGTTCATGACTTTGGTTAGTGTTCGCAATGCTCCGGAATGGCCCATTCGATTACACTGCGGAGGAGTGTGAATTGATCAGGTGACCCCGGTTGGTTGGCTGGTGATGATCTAACCAACAAAATGCCTCAGAGATCAAAAGACAACTATGAGAGAATGCAATCAAGAGAGCATGGTCTCTAAAGCCGAAAGATTGCAAACTGCAGACTCCGACCACTGAATCCTGATGTTGCGCGTTTCGGGGTCAGCTTTCAAGGCGGTCAACTGTAGCAACACTGAGAAGAGCGGGGGTGCCTGAAATTTCGCACGCTCACGCACGAAGGCTCACAGTCACCAACACTGAGCTGCCCTTCAGTTGCATCTTTTGAGGGCCTAAACTGCTAGCCTAAACAAAGTTGAGATTTCCAGCACCTGTTGGTTCAGGTCGATTCGACCACCGACCAAGTCCTGCCGACTCGCAAAGTTGTAGAACTGACATTGTGGGCAAGTCCAGTCCTTACTCGAGCAACTTCCACAAAACGGCCGGCAAGTCGAGATTGGAGGGACACCAAAGTAAACGTGTAAAAGCAGGGATGTGGACACCCAAAATGGATTCGGCACTCCCTTCGAATTGCCTTTAAACTAGTACTTGAAAAGGGTGCTGCGCCTCGCAAAAACACACACCCAACTGGCACTTGGGGGTTGCGAGTTCGGAACCACATCACATATTGCACCAGGCGGCGCCAGAGTTGTCCTCCGCAGGCACAGCAACGCACTTCCCCGTCGACCAGTTTGGGTGTGTCTCGAAACTGAGCACCTTGTCTCCGCTTCAAAAAGAAACTACATTGTCTTGACACATATGCATCGCTCAAACAAATTGCTCGAAACACAAACATCGAGAACAAACTACAATGTGCAATCAATCGGTGTCATTCTCATGCAAACACTTTACACAGGACGGTGGTGACAAACCTCTATGTCACAGAATGCAAGAAGCTGCACAATACTTCTACAAAACACCGTGGTGCTACTGCGCTTTCTTTCGAGCGACAACACAGTACAAGTAGGCAATGCTGCAATGGCATGCAATTGGCCTGGAAACAACATCCTGCGCGCGTAAGGATGACCCAGTTCGGAAACACTTACCACCAGCGAGGAAGCTCCTCAAAGGCTTGATGAATCGGTTTGGCAGCCGCACAATAAGAAAATATGCACGTCAGCGATCGCAAAATTTAGCCACAAAATATGATCTGAGTGGCACGTGTCAAAGCACGAAACCTCATGCTCTAGGCATCTAAGGTGCGGCAAATATGTGTATGCCAATATTTGTACCGCAAAGTAAGTGAACGTGATAGTCATTAAAATAAATACCATGCGCGTACACACTCGCACACAATCACGCATGTACCCAAGAATGTGCGCAGCCAAATCTGAAGTGCAATGCGCGGCTTTGACAAACCAAACAAATTTGCGTAAAACAAAACCGCGGATGCATCAACAGAGCAGCGAGACAAAAAAACGGCGCAACGACAAGAAAGAAAACAAGCAAGGAGGCCAAGCAACGCCAAGCATAGCGAAGTAAAGCAAAGCATAGCGAAACATAGCAAAGCAAAGCAATGCAAAGGAGCACAAAACTCAAGCAGCAAGCAAGCAAGCAAAGCAAAGCAAAGCAAACCAAAGCAAAGCAAAGCAAAGCACAGCACAGCACAGCAAGCAAGCAAGCAAGCAAGCAAGCAGTTAACCAAGCAGCCCGATCATTGACCAACCGCCAACGCGCTAAAAATTCACCTTGGCCCCTTGGAGCAAGAGCGCTCAGATCTCTTTTCCAAGCAGCCTATTCAATTTTACCCCAGCTTGGGTCGAAAAGCGCAGCCAATTACAGTCGACTCTAGCTCAGCTTGCCCGGCTGCCCAGCCCAGCTGGCTTGGCCTAGCTCAGCCTAGCAAGTCAACTAACTCACTTCTGCCTGCCCAACACAGCCTGGCCCTGCCCGGCTAGCTTGGCGCGAGCCCAGCCCAGTCCAGTCAAGCCACGCAGTGTCAAGCACTTCAGTCCAGATTTGCCACTATCGCCGGGCGCAGACATGATTTCCCAACACGTTGCATCAGAGAAGCTGCTTCGACAACCTTCAGTTCTTATCATTCTTGCTGTCGCTGTAGAAGACCGATGCCGGGCCAATGTGGCTTGCGCGCCAAGCTGGGTTGCCTCGCACCTTCGGCCCTTGACATCCACTGGTCCAAAGCCAGAGCCTGTCCATTGCAAGCTTCACGCACGCAGCGCCACTGCGTCACTTGGCTCCGTGACTCACACCTACGAATTGCTACTTGACCTGCTCTGTCGCATGCCTTCGAGCCACAGACGCTGCGTTCTGGGCTGGCCGAGGCAGTCAACGCGAATCGTTTCCATAAGCTACCAACGCACTACCAAAAAACCACCAACGCACCGCCACCGCCAATGGACCAATTGGTCGTATAGGAGACACCAAAATAAAAACGACCCAGTCCAACCCAGGAACCGATCCAATCAATACATCAAAGATTGAATGAATGAGTGAACGAACGAACGAACGAATGAATGAATGACTGAATGAATGAATACATGAATGAATGAATGAAATGAATGAACGAATAAGTGAAATTAAGTGAAATGAAACGAAACCGAGTAAATGGTTCAAGACTGAATGATTGAATGAATGAGTGAGTGAATGGATGGATGAATAGATGAATGAATGAACGAATGAAGGGATGAATCAAGCAATAATAGCCAATCAGTCGACCAATCAATCCATCCATTCATGCATTCAATCAACCAAGCAACCAATCAACCAATCAACCAACCAACCAACCAATCAATCAATCAATCAACCAACCAATCAATCAACCCATGCATCCATGCATCTCATTCAATCAAGCAATCGGACAAATAATCAAACAATCAAACAAGCAGCCAGTCAATCAGTCGATCAAACAGCAAATCGGGCAACAAGAAAATCAATCAGTTAATCCGTCAATCAGTCAATCAAATCCAATCAAACCACGCCAAACCAAATGAAATCAATCAATCACTCAATCAATCAACAATCAATAAACCAATCAATCAATCAATCAACCAATCAACCAATCAATCAATCAATCAATCATTCAATCAGTCAATTCAATCAACCAACCAACCAACCAACCAACCAACCAACCAATCAATCAATCAATCAATCAATCAATCAACCAATCATTCAATCAGTCAAACCAGTCAAGTCAATCAATCAATCAATTAATCAATCAATCAATCAACCAATCAATCAATCAAT
>CAUJNA010000580.1:1190346-1265346 GCA_963377175.1 Effrenium voratum | reverse complement strand
ATACATTACATACATTACATACATACATACATACATACATACATACATACATACATACATACATACATACATACATACATACATACATACATACATACATACATTACATACATACATACATACATACATACATACATACATACATACATACATACATTACATACATACATACATACATACATACATACATACATTACATTACATTACATTACATACATACATACATACATACATACATACATACATACATACATACATACATACATACATACATACATACATACATACATACATACATACATACATACATACATACATACATACATACATACATACATACATACATACATACATACATACATACATACATACATACATGCATTACATACATACATACATTACATACATACATACATACATACATTACATTACATTACATTACATTACATTACATTACATTACATTACATACATACATACATACATACATACATACATACATACATACATACATTACATACATACATACATACATACATTACATACATTACATACATACATACATACGTACATACATACATACATACATACATACATACATACATACATACATACATACATACATACATACATACATACATTACATACATACATACATACATACATACATACATACATACATACATACATACATACATACATTACATACATACATACATACATACATACATACATACATACATACATTACATTACATTACATTACATTACATTACATTACATTACATTTACATACATACATACATACATACATACATACATACATACATACATTACATACTACATACATACATACATACATACATTACATTACATTACATTACATTACATACATTACATTACATACATACATACATACATTACATACATACATTACATACATACATTACATTACATATACATACATACATACCTACATTACATTACATTACATTACATTACATTACATTACAATTACATACATACATTACATTACATTACATTACATTACATTACATTACATTACATAACATACATTACATTACATTACATTACATTACATTACATTACATTACATTACATTACATTACATTACATTACATTACATACATTACATTACATTACATTACATTACATTACATTACATTACATTACATTACATTACATTACATTACATTACATTACATTACATTACATTAAATTACATACATACATACATACATACATACATACATACATACATACATACATACATACATACAATACATACATACATACATACATACAATACATACATACATACATACATACATTACATTACATTACATTACATTACATTACATTACATTACATTACATTACATTACATTACATTACATTACATTACATTACATTACATTACATTACCTTACATTACATTACATTACATTACATTACATTACATTACATTACATTACATTACATTACATTACATACATACTTTACATTACATTACATTACATTACATTACATTACATTACATTACATTGCATTACATTACATTACATACATTACATACATTACATTACATTACATTACATTACATTACATTACATTACATTACATTACATTACATACATACATACATTACATTACATACATTACATACATATACATACATACATACATACATACATACATACATACATACATACATACATACATTACATACATTACATACATACATTACATTACATTACATTACATTACATTACATTACATTACATTACATTACATTACATTACATTGCATACATTACATTACATTACATTACATTACATTACATTACATACATTACATTACATTACATTACATTACATACATACATACATACATACATACATTACATACATACATACATACATACATACATACATACATACATACATACATACATAAATACATACATACATACATACATACATACATACATACATACATACATACATTACATACATACATACATACATACATACATACATACATACATACATACATACATACATTACATACATACATACATACATACATACATACATACATACATACATACATACATACATACATACATACATACATACATACATACATACATACATACATACATACATACATACATTACATACATACATACATACATACATACATACATACATACATACATACATACATACATACATACATACATACACATACATACATACATACATACATACATACATACATACATACATACATACATACATACATACATACATACATACATACATACATACATACATACATACATACATACATACATACACATTACATACATACATACATACATACATACATACATACATACATACATACATACATTACATACATACATACATACATACATACATACATACATACATACATACATACATACATACATACATACATACATACATACATACATTACATACATACATACATACATACATACATACATACATACATACATTACATACATACATACATACATTACATTACATTACATTACATACATACATACATTACATACATACATACATACATACATACATTACATTACATTACATTACATTACATTACATTACATTACATTACATACATTACATACATACATACATACATACATTACATTACATTACATTACATTACATTACATTACATTACATTACATTACATTACATTACATACATTACATACATACATACATACATACATCATACATACATTAGATACATACATACATACACATACATACATACATACATACATACATTACATACATACATACATACATTACATTACATTACATACATACATACATTACATTACATACATACATACATACATACATACATTACATTACAGTACATACATACATACATACATGCATACATACATACATACATACATACATACATACACATACATACATACATACATACATACATACATACATACATACATACGTTACGTTACGTTACGTTACGTTACATTACATTACATACATACATTACATTACATTACATTACATACATACATATATACATACACATACATACATACATACATACATACATACATAGATACATACATACATACATACATTACATACATACATACATACATACATACATACATACATTACATTACATTACATACATACATTACATACATACATACATACATACATACATACATACATTACATACATACATACATACATACATACATACATACATACATACATACATACATTACATTACATTACATTACATTACATACATTACATACATACATACATACATACATACATACATACATTACATACATACATACATACATACATTACATACATACATACATACATACATACATACATACATACATACATACATACATACATACATACATACATACATACATACATACATACATACATACATACATACATACATACATACATACATACATACATTACATACATACATACATACATACATACATACATACATACATACATACATACATACATACATACATACATACATACATACATACATACATACATTACATACATACATACATACATACATACATACATACATACATACATACATACATACATACATACATACATACATACATACATACATACATACATACATACATACATACATACATACATACATACATACATACATACATACATACATTACATACATACATACATACATACATACATACATACATACATACATACATACATACATACATACATACATACATACATACATACATACATACATACATACATACATACATACATACATACATACATACATACATACATACATACATACATACATACATACATACATACATACATACATACATACATACATACATACATACATACATACATACATACATACATACATACATACATACATACATACATACATACATACATACATACATACATACATACATACATACATACATACATACATACATACATTACATACATACACATACATACATACATACATACATACATACATACATACATACATACATACATACATACATACATACATACATACATACATACATACATACATACATACATACATACATACATACATACATACATACATACATACATACATACATACATACATACATACATACATACATACATACATACATACATACATACATACATACATACATACATACATACATACATACATACATACATACATACATACATACATACATACATACATACATACATACATACATACATACATACATACATACATACATACATACATACATACATACATACATACATACATACATACATACATACATACATACATACATACATACATACATACATACATACATACATACATACATACATACATACATACATACATACATACATACATACATACATACATACATACATACATACATACATACATACATACATACATACATACATATACGAGAGGGGGAGATTGGGGAGAGAGAGGCTTGGGGGGATGGGGAGGATGGGGAGCAGAGGGAGGTAGAGAGGACGACAGAACACACAAGGGAGACCAGGGAGAGAGGAAGAAGGAGAAAAGGGAGAGGACAATGTCGGCGGACTGAGCCGGAGGCTCTAAAGTTACCTATATAAACCAAGGGCTCGCAACCCTTCTCGCCACGGTTCCCACGCGAAGGCGGATCCTGGTTCAGCTGATCTGCCTGCAGCGCGAGGATGCTGGAGCTGTGAAAGCCCAGGGCGGCAGCGTTCCTCGCCTGAGCCATGGGGAGGGGGCAAAACCGGGTGGGAGCCTCCCAACAACCAAAACGCCCAACACTGAGTCATTGACTTTTTGGCCTTACAAAATTAGGCAAAAACCTAAACAAATGACCAACTGTGGCTTGGAAGCTGCTCAAATGGGCGTGTCTCCCCGAGAAATGGGTGGGGGTGTTTGTGGTTCCTTTCTGGACAACCCGTTTTCAAGGAGGTGCGTTTAGGAAAAACAATCCCCAGAAGAGTCCAAGCAGGCATGTAGGTTGTTTGACTGTTTGACTACATTTGCTTCATCAAACTGATGCGCGGTATTATTGTGGCTCAATTCAATTGCCCCAAAAAGGCCAAGCAGCGAAGAGCGTGCCATTGTCTTTCCTGGGTGGCACACGACACTTGAAACTCTGCTCCTTGCGATTGTCTAGAGTTTGGGTCAGATCGGTTTAGACATTCAAAGTCGCGCTACAAATGGGCGCTTAGGCAAAGACTACTTACACGAACGCCTGGATAGAATGGACCAAACGGGCTTGCATATGACTAGCCCTCAGTAAACTTACAGTGTATTACACCGAGGGGTTACTTAATTTGCCCAAAGGGAAACCCCAGGGTTTATGTCTAGCTCGGGGTGTCAACAAATCGCACTCTGAGGCCAAACCTTCCCACCAAGGCGCAAGAGCATGACATTCGGCCACAAAGCTGCACAGAGTAGAGTTCGCATCAGCTGGAAGCGCCGTCTGTTGAACTCCTTCGCATGAATGCGATTGCAAGATCGACTGCCGTTTCAGTGACAGAATGGATCTGTCTTGAAACAAAGGACCCTCCAAGTGTTGCTTGTCGTGTGCTTTTCAAACATCCCCTCAAAAAAGGGTACCCTCAGACAAGACATGACTGAATCGTGACGCCCGTCGTGTGCATCTCCTCTTTGGCGTTCACCACGCTGGATAGGCATGCCGGCATTAGGCTGATCGCCTGCCTGAGGTTCGTAGGAAAACAGGCAGCCTTCTCTGATTTTCGCATGTGTCGGAATAGGGGACCCCCGAAAAAATGGCGGTTTTCGTTGTGGCTCTTGTTAACACCCTGGCAAACAGGCTACTCCCAGAAACACGCACGTGCACACACACACAAACAAAACAAACAAACAAACAAACAAACAAACAAACAAACAAACAAACAACCAAATCAAACAAACAAACAAACAAACAAACAAACAAACAAACAAACAAGCCAAACCAAACCAAACCAAACCAAACCAAACCAAACCACAACAAACAAAAACACACACACACACAAAGATGCACACACACACACACACACAAAGATGCACACGCACACACACAAAGATGCACATTTGGTGGCTTGATTTGACCAATCCAAACAACGGGTTACCTGGGGCCCTGACCTTCCTGCTGCTTCGGTCTGCTCACGGCTGGCAAATCCTGGCAATGACACAGCTGGAGCCTTGGATGATGAAGGGGCCCAGCCTTGATCCACGACAATCCCAAGAAGGTGGCGTCGCATTTCAGACACCTTGCCAGCACAACACTCCGCCGGCAGTTTCTGCCCGTGAAAGAGGCGCGCATGGCAGAATGCTTCATGCACCATGCTCAGTTTTGACTGCTTTTTGACATGTAGCACTGCTGCACTGCTGTAAGCAAAGGACCGTCTCAAAGGCCTGAATGTCCAAGCCTGGCTTGGAAACGGCCCCTCACATACTGACCATTGCCGGCCACGGCTCGGTTCGGACTGAGGCGCGCTCTGTTCTCGCGGCACCATGTCCGAGCAGCCTGAGAATGCTTCCCCAGCTGCTCCCAGTGCTCGAAGAGCTTCCTAGGCAAACTCCCAGAAAGCCATGGATGGACAAAGTCCACTTTGCACCAGTTGGTCAGTGGTTTATCAACCAGTATTCATAGGGTTTCATTCACCCCAACTGGTGACCAGTGGGTGCGAAATGGATTCTGTCCATGCAGAGTATCACCCAAGGTCAAACAACTTCGGATCCGGATGACAGCACCAAAGCAATCTCCTTCAAATGGATATTGTTCCACAAATTTGGGGATCACCGTTGATGAATCCGGAGGGAGTTCTGAATCCGAAGTAGACATGCCCCCCAAAAAGGCTGGTTTCTCTGTTGTTTCCCTTTAACAACCAACCAAAAAGGGTCCCCAAAAATGACATACACACACACGAATGAACATCTGCCTCTTTCCAGGATTTGCAGCCAGTTGACACCAGTAGCAACTGATCACTCTCGAGGTCGCCAGCGAAGTCCAACTGCCATGCACGAGGGGCGCTGGTTGTGGCTCAGCAACTTTGGTGCCTTGCGCTGTTCACTGACTCCCTTGCCGTTTCCCTTGCCATCTGCATTGACCTCGAAGCGGAGTCAAATTCGCAACCAATCGAAGCTGCAGCATGCATGCTATGTTGAGCTCCGCACTGCAAAGGGAGACTTCACAGACAAAGACGCGGCGAGTGTACAAACATCGCGCGGGATGCCAAAAATACATCCCAGCACCTCGCCAGCATTTCTGAATTTCGATAGATCAGCTGGCACAGGCGTTTGCCACAAACGGCTAGACAAACATTGATCTTGCCACAAACGTGACCAGCCGGGGATAGCGTGATTCCGCTGATGAAATGACCAGGCCTTTTGACTGCCGACACGTCCAATCAGGGTTCCATTTTTTGGCCGCCCCAAAATCAGGGCTGGTTGATGTCCCCTGAAGTCAAGTTGGGGAAGCCAACAAATGGAACTAAATAAACATTTTAAATGCATCCAAGCTCTCTGGCAGTCTGGGGGTGGAACCAGGAGTTTGGCAGAGCCAGCATCCACCGGCAGCTGAGCCAAGTGGTTACCCAGCGGGGTCAAGCGCCTAAAGCCACGGCCGAAGACTGGAGAGAGAACCAGAGTCAAATACATCCAGACCAGGAACTTTTACACATCCCTTTGTTCGTCCCAGGGCCGATAATACTGGAAACGTGATTTGGACAAGATTCAGGAGATGGGAACATCTCCAACTGCGGATATAACAGATTCCAGATGTGACATATCTCTTTGAAACAGGGATGGCACGACAAGGTCATGTGCCCAGTACAGTTGGGAAGCCGCACTTGTTTCACCGATCAACTGCAAAAAAAGCAATCTAACCCACAGGCACACGCGTCAAGAGAAACGTCTTGCAGAAGAGGATCAGCTTTGCTTTCAGCAATCGCTGCTGGTCATCCTCCCAGACATCTGCCACACATGTGGGTTGTCAGTGCACGATGGTACACACTGCGCAAGGTGTCCTTGTCCCAGCCATTGGCTCCGATCTCTTCAGCTGCTCCAGCAACTCTCCTCGTGCTAAGCACGCAACTCTTCGGCCATCCAAATCTAGAAGCCCGAATTCAGATCCCGCTTTCTTCACCCACAAATCTGCAAACCCACAACACCCACCCAACAACATGCAACAACAACCTACACACTACGTGCCAGACCCCCCCCCCCCCCTGCCCCGCCATCCCCTGCATCTTGAAACCTCGCCAGTTGTCCACTTCTCTTACCCGCTGAGGGTTCTCAGTTCTCACATCGCACCTAGGCCCGGCACTCCCGAAGCTCCACGGCGCTGAGCTCCACCTGAGAAGCGACTTACTCGGTATGCGCAGGGAGACCGGGGTCCCAAGAAATGGTGTTCATGGTGTTCCTTTTGTTTGCCTTGGAGTCCAGTAAAAGGGTTTCCTCCAAAACACAATGAGACTTACGGACAAGGGGAGCCATCCACGCAGTTGCATTGGAGTTAGCAGTCATACCTCCGAGCTCGCAGGCGTTGCAGGGGAGCGTTTCGTGCTTGTTTTGCTTTCCTGTTTTTTGCGGGTGCCCTTTTAGTTTGGCTTTTTTCGGTTGCCATGTTCGACTCGTGTCCTTTGGTTCCCTCTTTCTTGGGCTTCAAAGTGGCTCAAGTGGCTCCCGTGGTAATTACATGGCAACAATGGCTGCTGGCCCCCAATCGTCCAACTTGTTTTGACACATTGACATCCCACTGGCACCATCAACCCTCGGGGAACATGGGACTTAGCCAACAAAGGCATCCAATGCAGCTCTGACTTGAGCAGGTTGAGGGACCCACCGCAAGACAGCTGTATTGACGAGGTGTCACGATTCACCGGGGGATTCCTTCGTGCATGGCACATTGCTGATACTGTGTGATCTTCATTGCATGGGATGCGTGAGTTCTCCCCAGCTCATCCCATTCCAGTTTTCTGAGTCTAAAAGCTGGCAACCAACACTGAGGAGGGGCTGTGGCATTTGTGCTTGAGTCAAGCTGAAGAGACAATTTCTGCACTTGGAACCAGAGCGTGAACCGTTCTGCTAGTAGTAGCCAAGAGGTCCACAGCGGAAGTCTGCAGGTCTGTGATGCTGTCGGACGAGCAAACTAGAAAATGTTAGTGACACAAGGCTTGGTTGCTGCTCTACACAGTTTGTCATTGTTACCGTCCTGCTGACCACTGAGGGGCGTGATTTGAGCACTCTGCATCACTATTACGATCACCGGTCTTCAATTTGGCCAACGTGTCGCAGCCACTCTAAAACAGAACTTGCCAAAACCGGAAGATCGACAACATGACGGGAAAGTATAAAGGAATACTCTCAAAACACAACGTGCTTCTTTGTGGCATTCTGCATGTACGCGGATGATGCGCATCGTAATGCATTTCATGGGAGACACTAACAAATCGAAAGTTAAAGAGGATCCCCTCTGGTGTCCTGCCGGCATGCTCCATGGAACATATATGCATGGCTGTAGGATGCTGCAGGTGGGTGGGCCATACAAGTGGGTCCCTCATTCTAAAGCTTCTGATGTGAGGCATATTCAAAATCAACAATCTGGTATCAAAGGCGTTGGCCCAAAAGCATGCAAAGAATCAAAAGGGCGGGCGCACCTATTTCTGGCTGGGACTCTCCCCTACCAATCAACATCTACTCAGGTTTTGATTGCGGCTCTGAATTTGACACTGAAAATGTCAAGCATTGGCTAGGGACAGCACCAGCTGCTGCAGCGAGGAGAGCACTGCCGCATCCTTGCACGAGCTGGTGAGTCAACTTCAGGGCACAGCGTGGCCCATTTGGGTTCTCAAAGTTAGTGACCCCATCCAGGTGGTTGGTTTCCTGTTGGCGTCCTTCAAAACCATTCAAAACGGGTCTCCGATTTTCAGCAGGCCCGTGTCCTTTTTCTGTCACGCGCATGCACACTGAGGTTGTCTGGCACTTTTGTCCACTCAAGATTGTACGGAAAGATTGCCAATAGCATGGCTGCTAGTTACGAGGAGCCGAATTGAAAGCACTCACAACTCAATTCGCTCGTGGCATGGCCTGCCACCGCACCGTACCTTCAAGGGAACTCTCCAAGATTCTTTGACGTTTGACTCGGAGAACCAGACTTGTGCTGGCACATAAATCATGGTCAAACCAATCCTGCGATGCGGGCTGGTGTTTCGCCCAGACCGATGTGCAGCTCGGCTATCAAAAATGCCATACTCCCCTGACTGCAATTCCACAGTCACCGGGTCTTCCATTGGCAGGTCCTCTGGGCGAATGCTTTGAGCATCATGTAGCGCTGAGCACTCATCATACCCTTTCACGTGCTCCAGTTTCGCTTTGTGCGTGCCAGGGATGAACTGCATGGCCCCATTCTCCGCTGTGACGTTGTCAATTGCAACCCAAACACTCACCACTGGCTGCGATTCTGGGTTGATGCCCCAGTAAGTGCGGTCTTGATGTGTGCCGATGATTGTCAAGCATTTTGTTTTATCTTCATGAGGATCAACAGAAAGAGGGTACTTTGCGAAGAAAGTGGTGTGGAGAAGAACAACATCCTCACCGACAACCTCTTGAACTGCGTCCAAGACCGTTGGGTCTGTAGCGGCTTGCATGACAATATCTGATCGAAAATGAGAGTTGTAGGTAGTCTTCTGCTGCTCAAGGGGCAAGCCCTGCTTCTCCCAGTCATTCACTTGATCTAACAGCCGATCGGTGACATGGGGATCGAACTTCCCAAGGGGAAATGCAAAGCCCTTCTGCTGCAAATCTGTTCGCCAGAAAGTGTCGCTGCCGGCAACCAATGACAAGAGCATGAGCACTGAGGCCTTCGACAAAGTCATCTCTAAAAAACCTACTGGAGGGTATTGAGGCTAAGAGAAGGCTAAGAGAAGGCTAAGAGAAGGCTAAGAGAAGGCTAAGAGAAGGCCAACAGAACCAGCTTGAGCGCCGAATGTTGTACGCAAATGAGCCACGGTCAATATTCACAGTGCCCCCGACCGCCATGGGATGCAACCCCATTTCTGGCGTGTGCTCCATGTCATCCCTTGTACTACCATAGATGAAAGCAACATTTAAGACCATCGCTTAGATCATCCTACAAGCAACCTTGTCAATAGCAAGCTATGCAAAGAACGGCCACACGGTTGGCCTATTCAAGACTCTAAGTCCCTGGCAGTTGGAGGCGTGATAGCCTCAGCACCCCGATTGGCCACACGTGCAAGTTGCACGGCTTTGAAGTGCGCGCGGTGTGAATTTGTGTGTGTGTGTATGCGCGTGATGAAGTGTGCAAGCAAAGCTTGCACTGGGCACTTTTCCTGACGCGATCCCCGCAGCTTTGGCGGCAGAAGAGGTTTGGAGCATCTGCATGGAGCTGTTCTTTCTTTGCCAAGGGGAACACGGCTTCACCTTCCTCCCCATCGCTGCTTGTACGTCCTTCGCAAGCTGAAGCGCCCTTGCCGACAGGCACGCCCCGTGGACTCCGTGCAAGCACGAGAACACGGTTTTTTGTGCGAGGTCTGATGCTTGTGCTCTCGACCATCGGAAGATGGAAGGGGGCAGTCAATCCTGAATTGGCGCCCCTCCATCATCTCTGTCCATAGCGAGTCGGGCTTGTCGACGACTTTGGCATGGCTTTCCCTCGTCGGGATGGACTGGCTCGCCGAGATGTTGCCAAGTCTGGGTAGCCGGCTGAATGACCCGCCTTTGCAGTGAGATGCAAACTCGCGTAGGACTTTGCCTGCTGCCGAGCAGAGCTTTCCGGCCTGTCCGTTTCGACTTCTTCCAACGCCAGCGCCAGGTTGTCAGCATCCGAGAGCTCGTTGCCACCCTCTGGCGAACCTATGGGATGCTAAAGCGTCGAACATGAGCTTGGGTCTTAAGCCTCCCAATGCTGCTTATCAACCAAGAGTTGATGTTGGGCACACAAGTTGTTGTTTAGTCAGACTGACGAGGCCATCAGGAACCCTCCAGACTGGTTTCAACACTGCACTATGATCAAGCCAAGCAACCAATACCAGCTGCCTTCTTGTCCTGCGGGTTCCAGCGATGTGGGGCAGAATGTAACAAAATAAAACCTTCCAAATGTGCTTGTGCACATTTCAGATGTTGTGTTTTATTCTTTGGTTTATGAATCCCAGAAACCGATTGGGGTCGAACAACAGGGTCACCCCCTGCCCATTCATTGAATGGCTTCCACACATTGCCAGCACAACGTCAGTGCTTGGAGCCGAGCCACTTGTAAACTGGATTGGAGGGAGGTTCAAGGCTTCCGAAGTTCGCTTAAGAGTTGGCAAAAGACCCTCGGTTTTGGAGTAGTAAGACCTCAAGGTTACAACTCTGGAACTTTTCAGAGATGTCCAGCTTCAATGCCAAGATATAGGTATTTAATTTTACTTGGGACCTCTATGGTGGACATCGCACAAACCAGGTTAGTGAGCTGCCTCTTCAGGCATCACGGCCTTGGATGGGGCATTCAGCCAAAACATACCAAAACTGCAAGCCTGAGCAACGACAACAAGCGGAATGAGTTGAACCTTGTTCTTCATGCACCGTCTACTGGTGGACGTTTTGCATGGAGATGCTTCATGAAGGTAAAGCTTCCGGGTGCCAATGCAATGCTGCACAAACTGGAACATGAAAGAGAAACAGGTAGCGAAAACTGACAACAAGCAAACACCAGTGTTGGGAGCGATCAAGGACACCCCAAACGCTGTGCCCGTAATCGATCCAAAGTAGCCGGGACACATGACATCTTCCGCTTGCCGCCCAAGGACGTCCTGAAGGCGCTTCATAGCCAGCTGCATGCGGGTCTTCGCCGCTGGCTTTCCCATTTGCCCAATGACTTTTGAGCACAGCTTCATTTGGCGGTCAAACTCATGCTGAGCGCGTCGAGCCGCAAGCTTTGCATGGAAGAGCTGCCTTCCCTTCCAGCCTCGATACGTGGCTTGGATCTGTGTGGCATTGCGCTGCCAGCAAAGATTCGCCATTTCCCATCGCGCGAGTTTGCTCTTGAAGAAGGTTTGAAGAAGGTGCACGGCCTGCTGCCCATCCAACTCCCTCTTGGACTGGAGCCGCTGCTGGACCAATGCTGCAAATCGCTGGCACCCCACAAACTTTGACCGGGCGATCTGATCTTTGGGTCGATGAGGCGAGATGCATGAGGAGCTTGAGGGCCGCACTTCGCACGCCTCGGCCTGTCGCTTGGCCTCGGCATGGCAAAGTTGGAATGTCCGAAGTCGGGGAGCTCGCTGAGATTTTGCGAGGCTCGACAGCTGACTTTGCTTTTCTTTGCCTTGTAACTTCAGCAACCGGCTTGGGCTTGACGCCTCTCTTGCATGACGTGCATCCTTTGGCGCCTTTGAAGCTTTTCCATATCTGTCCGACTTGCCTTCTAGCCTTTGAACAGCTGTTTTCTTTTGCTTGTTCTCCTTTCTTCGCTCAGCGACAATCTGTTGCCGGCACTGTCGCCCTCGTTGTATGGCTTGAATCTTCTGCGCTGCCTGCTCCTTTTGCTGGTTCAAGGCGCGCTCTGCGCCAATTTGCCGGCGGCAAAATACTCCGCGCTGCATTGCTTGGATCTTCATGATAGCTTGCTGCCTTTGCTTTTCCTCCTCACGCTTTGCTCCCGCTTGCTGGCGGCCCTGTCGTCCTCTCTGTATAGCCTGAATCTTCTGCGCTGCCTGCTCCTTCTGCTTCTGCATTTCGCGCTCGGCGCCAAGTTGCTGGCGGCAAGCAACTCCGCGCTGCATTGCTTGGATCTTCATGATTGCTTGCTCCCTTTGCTTTTCCTCCTCACGCTTTGCTTCTGCTTGCTGGCGACACTGTCGACCTCTTTGTATGGCCTGAATCTTTTGCGCTGCCTGCTCCTTCTGCTTCTGCATTTCGCGCTCGGCGCCAATTTGCTGGCGGCAAGCTACTCCACGCTGCATTGCTTGGATCTTCATGATAGCTTGCTCCCTTTGCTTTTCCTCCTCACGCTTTGCTTCTGCTTGCTGGCGACACTGTCGACCTCTTTGTATGGCCTGAATCTTCTGCGCTGCCTGCTCCTTCTGCTTCTGCATTTCGCGCTCGGCGCCAATTTGCTGGCGGCAAGCTACTCCACGCTGCATTGCTTGGATCTTCATGATAGCTTGCTCCCTTTGCTTTTCCTCCTCACGCTTTGCTTCTGCTTGCTGGCGACACTGTCGACCTCTTTGTATGGCCTGAATCTTCTGCGCTGCCTGCTCCTTCTGTTGCTGCAATTCAAGCTCTCTCTGCTGCTCTAGCTTTGCTTCGGCTGATTCAATCTGAATGTTGTTTTCCACCGGCTGGCTTTGGTCTTCTGGTTGCAGCGACACGCCCTCTTGGGGCAACACTGTCTGCTTTTCGCCCCCAAGGAAATCAATGAATCCAGACCCCTTTGAGTCTGCACTTTTCTCATTTTGAGGTGCAGGAATTTCAGCCTTGGGCTTCTTCCCCTTGGAAGGTATCTTGAAGTTCATCACGCCTTTAGCCTCTCAACCAGCCGTTCCAAGCTTTCGGCCTTCGAGCCATGTCATGGCCGCAACAATCCTTGGGCTCGAAATGTTAACACGCAATGCTGCTGGCTGGATTTCTTTCCGGTTTGAGAGCTTCTCTCGGGCACGAGACACCAAGCCTGGAATCCTGGAGCCATCACGCGATTTGGCCGGTCCAATGGCTTCAAAACTCCTGGCTTGCATAGTATGCTCCGCGCAACGCCTCAATATCATGTATTTAGAAATAGTATTTAGGTTGCTTCTTTGTGCTTGTTTTAGAACCGAGGCGCAAACTTGCGCATTGCCGTGCGTTGAGGCCGCAACCTTCGCGAGGATCTTGGCCGGGTGGCCCATTCCCATCAGCGAGACTCTCAAGCAGAGCGAGTCCAACGGCACCCTGCGGTCGGTCGGTGAAAAGATCCCACTCAGCTTCCACTCGATCCAAGAAACACGATCTCCAAAATGGATAGTGGCTGTCTTTGTCTCCCGAATACAAACAGCTTGGAAAGGAGTACCCACTCCAAAAGCGTGCAGCACACCCTGGGTGTTCTTGGAAGCTCGCTTGGGTTGGTGCAAAGGAAAGCCCAGCCATGCTGGGGGTTCCCGCTACTTTGATACACACCCAAATACATGTTTGGAAACGCATCATACCTCTGCCCATAAATTGAGCTGCAGGTGGCATGTTGTAATAAGCAAACAGGAACAATCAACAAAGCTTGTCGGCTCCCGTCGCGCTGGGAGTCGTCAAAGACCGCTAGCTGCACACACGCACGCACCCACCCACCCACCCACCCACCCACCCACCCACCCACGCACCCACGCACGCACGCACGCACGCACGCACGCAGGCACGCACGCACGCACGCACGCACCCACACACGCACCCACACACACACACCACACACACACACACACGCACAAACAACTCTTTGCGTTTAAGATCTTACATGGCTGTCTGGCCCCACAGTACATCCTTGTGCGCAACAGCACGTTGGACACACATCTTTCTTGTAAATTGGTCGAGCCAAATCTACATGCGAAATTGGAAGGCCAATACTGCACATCACTGCAAACTGCAATCCTTGTTGGAGTGTCGTGCGATCCATGCGACAAATACCCCTTCCTTATCACGCACATGAAGGGTATGCCAGTGCGAAGGATCAAGTACAGTTTGACTTCTCTCAGAAGTTTACTGCTTCCTTGTTGTGATGACTGCCCTAAACAGCCAGGGGCCCATACTCAAGGCAATTGTATTCCTGCTTGTGTCTACCTGGTTGAGCATCCAAGCACGACATGCATGCCAACTCCCAACAAGTAACATGTGTAAGCCATGGCACTGCCAAACAAAGCACACATGCGGCACTGCAATGACTTTATAGAATGGAACAAGGCATGCCACACAAGGCGTTTGCTGCAAGAGGAGAAACAGGAGAACGCTAGAACAAGACTTTAGCAAAGGTCAAACAATTGTGTACTGTACCATACTGTACACTTCGGAAATTGCTGTTACTACACCTTCAAAACAGACATGCCCGGGAACGAATGCAGTGTCCAAAGCTTCCTTTGCTGGAAGTGCTTGGCTCTATTGGCACATGTCATCATAAAACCGAAATATTTAGCATTAAATCGAGAGCATCCAACTTGGTGGCCGCCACGGAAGGAGGCAAAAGTCCCACTGCTCTCAAGCTCAAGAACGACGCCTCAGCATCTCAGGCTTTTCGAAGTCATCCATGCGGCGCCACTTGCGCACATTCCTGGCTAGGAATCATGTACCGCGCAATCGCGTGGAGGTATCCAGCGGAGGTTCGTACTCCCAAAAAGACACAGCTCATAGACATTGTGGGGATGTATGTCCATCAGTCGTTGTTCGTGTGCCCTGTGAAAAATCATGGCCGTTGCACAAGCCGGAGCCACACCAGGTGGTAACACACCCCAGGCTTGACTCGACCAGCTCGCCCACGGCGTTGCTTAGCATTCGCCTTGCCAAGGCGAGCACTGCTTGCAATGCCAAGTTATAGAATTGGCCCTTTTCTGGGACCAAATTGTCTCTGTTTTCGCACAGTCGGGGATAAGACGGCTTACAAGCTGCCACAAACCTTTGCTTTGTTTTATGCGGTCGCACTAATTATCGCAATATCGGATCTCAGACCAGACGTGAGAGTATGCCTGTCTCTATGGCTCTCTCACACGCACACCTTGGTCTCGACACAGTCGACAAGCATTGAGATGCGATTCTGCGGGTCATACTTCGTTTGCCTTGGATTCAAGCCATGTTTGGAGTTCACCGCCAGTTAAAACGCCACTGCGTCCCAAGATGCTTGTGTCGGCCGCAATCAATGACCTTGGGATGCCGCAGGCTAGCCAAACAAACAGCTGAAGATATGTGCGTTCGGTTCTCCACTAGGACAAGCGGCGTACTCAACATCATCGATGGTGATGGACGTCTCCGCGATGTTTGTTGTCACCACAACCTGAGATTAGGCTCCCACTTGCCTCGCAAATCAAATTTCTCGCCAAGCCCCCAGCCTTTCGAGCGCCGCTTGGCGGTCGCTTGAAGACCAAGCGCTGCTCATTGACACTGATCATGGAGTGCAGCGGCAGCACCCACAGCCCGTCCTTGATCTGGTGTCTCAAAGCACGCGCCCCCCCGCTTGGGATGAATCTCAAAAGGAAACCAGAAGCAAGCCACCCACCTGGAAGGATCCCCAATTGGGCAATATGCATGTGTGCCCTCCATTTCCCAATGGTATTTTTTCAGTGAGGGTGCCCAAAGTCATGCCCTTCACCACAGTAGGTGACATTAAATGTTGACCTGTGCTCGACATGTGGGTTTGTCGGGATCCCCTCAAAAGTGGGTGGCTTCACGCCCCATTTCCCTTTAAACAAGCCAAAAAGGGTACACTCCAAAATTAACATACCCAGATTATGGCCGCTGATCAAAAGTACCTTAGCTCCCCGTTGCCTCAAACCAAACAACTGTTGCCTCTAAGCCCCTTGTTTTGAGACGTAGCCTGACTTACCCCTTCAGCGGAAGGCGTCCTTGGTCACCTCTGGTCCACCCTTGCCGGAGCCTTTGCCTGTCCGTTGCGAACTTCACACAATGCTCACACTGACCCGGCCGCCTCGGTCGTCGAATCCTTTTCCTTTGTATCCTTTGACGTCCGCCGCGTCCTGGAGAAATCCAAATCTGGGCAGACCGCTTAGGCCTGCCTCGAGGTTAACTCACTGTTGTCCTGGTTGATGCACCGAATGGCCTTCTTGATCTCCTAAGTTTGCCGAAGGGCTCAGTATCTGGCCGTGCCCAAACCAGCTGTGAGGCTCAATCACAGCTGCTCAAGTTGCCATCTTATGCCAAACTGCCATGCGGGCAAGTCTCTCTCAGCCCGGGCACGAACACGAGAATGGCACCTGGCCTCAGCTCGCCCCATCTCAAGCGCGTTACCGTTGGGCGCTGGCCGCCTAGAACATGCTTGAACCGCCTTGAATCCTGCCATGACTCATTGGTCCTTGACAAATTCAAGACGTTGAAGCCCTACCGTGGCCCCTTTGGCTCCCAGGCCTTGCTCGGCTCACGCAATCATCTCCTCTATCCTGCATTCTTCATCCTTGAGTCGTTTGTGGCCTGCTTATGTTTAAGCAGTTTGCCGTCCTCTGCAGAACAGCCATGGCAAATTACGGTACCTCTGTTCCCCCCCCCCTTCTGCCATGAGAAACGGCAGGGTGACACATATCCATATCCAGTTTCGTGAAATTTGGGGAGTTCTCTTTGACAACTAATATCATGTCATTGCTGGGGCCTCCTGGCAAGCTCTACTTTGGCAATCTACATCTGTTTTTCTCTGTATTGCTTGATGATTGCAACGGAGAGCAACGCATTCAGCATATCTACCTTGTGGGACGAGCAACCAAATTCTTACCCCGGCCCTTAGAAGGCTAAGGCAAGGGCGATTTGCCATCCTTACATGGATCGACCTTGACTTCGGCTACATTGGCTCATACTGTTGCACATGCATGCACTTCTCTATGGGCCTGCGTGTGGATGTGGTTAACAACCTGCGCGACCAAGTCGAAATTGATTTTCTCTGGATCGACACGATGCAACCTCAGAAATCAGACGCTGTCAGTGCATCAGTCAGAGAGGGCGCACTATGCAGCTGCGGCTACTGCATGCGGGGCACTGCTGCAGCACGTGCTTGGAAAGCGTGCCCGAAAGCAGCTCTGCATTTTCAGGCTTCTCATAAATTTGCCTGCCAAGTCGGCAAACCTGCCACCAATCTTTGTCACCACTGGACGGTCCTGAGCTCTTGCTCCTCTTGGTAGGTGAGGATGGGATCAACGTCCTGACTCTCTGATTCCGTGTTTGAGTCACTGGTAAAAGCGCGTTTCCTTGCGGCAATACTCCGAATGTGGCTCGATCACCAGGCCAGTGTGCATCCTGGCCACAGAGCAGGCAACCGCTGCAAAAGAAATATGCCCGGTTGGTCAAGCTGATCTGCAAAAAGCGAATCCTGTTAAAAGTGAATCACCTTTCGCGAGTTGGGGAAATAGTCATTCTCCAGAAGGTTAAAAGTCAAAGTCTGAACCAAAGAGCAAGCATGGAAATTCAGCCTGTATTCAGCTCAGGCGCAATGCATGCTCCATAAAGTAGGCCGTCACCGGGAATGTACGACCTGGAATGCAAATGGATCTGCTGCCAGGGAAGTAGTCCTCGCGCAGGCAAGAAACTGATGACATATATGGGGGTGTCCTAAAATTGGGTACTGCTGTGAACGATTGGTTGTCTTTGGGCTACCATTCAAACCAGCCCGTAAAAACGCACAGTGGACTCTTGAGTCCTTGAATATCTGTGCATTGATCGTAGCGGACATGAGCACAATCCTGCAGGGAAGGAGATATGATAGGATTCGAAATGTCAATTCCTGACCTCAGGCGGGGTCGCTTTGGCAATAGATCCCGCAGGATGATCAGAAGAAAGTCCTTGCTTTCCAATGCGGAATTGTCAAAATTAGAAGCAGGCATCCCCGCACATCGGCATTCCTCTTTTGGCCAAGACTCTGTGTCCAGATCCCTTTCGTGACCTGCGGTGGTAGCCGAAACGTGAAAATATCTCAATGTGGCTGTCAAAATTGTACACCATTTTCTGCAAAACCTGGTTCTTCCCCTTGCCAAACAAATCGGACAAATTTGAGGTGAAATCCAGTCGGCCATCGGCTTTCTGCTGAACCTTCAGAACATCAAGGACAAAAACATGCTCAACCCCCATTCTCGTTGTTTTCCCCCTAAGTTGTGATGTTTCTGTGGCTTCCCTTTCAAAACACTCCACAAAGGGTACCCCGCAGGGTTGAGTCAACTTGTTTAGACATGAAGTGAGGGCTTTATTCACCGAGCTGCATTCATCCACGATGATGTGGGTCACGCCATGCAGCTGCGGATCGTTCTCCAGGCGCCGCAGCAGAACGCCTCGCTCGTGAGCCGGGCGACCCTTGGTGGGGACCTGGGGGAGGCGTTGGGGGAGCCCAACGAGAAGGAAACCAACGTCTCGGTGAGTGGCAAAACCTCCGACATAGCGTAGGGAAACACAGCTTCCTTCAAAGGAAGCCTTAGAACGGCTGTCAAATCCCTAAAAGGGATGATGTCCGTCTCCTCACAAACAATATCTCCCTGGCATTTCTCAAACGAAACCCGTGATTTGGCACCGCGCCTGTTGTGCAAACCAGGATCTTGGTCCGCGCAGAGCGCTTGGATTCCATGCGGATGGAGTAGCCCACCAGGTCCCCCAGTCCTGGCCATAAAATGGCCCTCTCGCGGTGAATGACCATTTGTCTGCTACCCAACAGGATTGTCAGCTTGTTTTGGGAGAAAACCACATTATCTCTTGAGAGAAGTCAAGGGGTCGGTGTCTAAAATCCCACCGATCTCTGAAAGGGTGGCCGATGGAAAAAGCCAATGCCGATACCAACGTGGTTGATGTCCCATGACTACGTCACCCTAAACTGGGATTCCCTTCGTACAGCAAGAAGCCTTGAAAGAAGGGCCCTTGGATTGAAGTCATGGCGATAGCGAAACATGGAACGGTGAAGGTTGGGGTTTGTATACTCCCCGACGTCTGAAGCATCAAAACACCCTTGGTTGTTCCTCCTTACATTGGCTTTTTCCCGACTTGGCTCCTCAGCCCAGCAAGTTGTTAGAATTGGGTTTGGGGTGCAGCATGCCTAATCACTCACTCAATGCGTCGAATAGCCAACGAGTGCAAGGTTGACCTCCTTGGGCACGACTTGAAATTGTCTAAACAATGGACTGAGTTTGGGGTCTCGTCTTTCTCGTTAAGTTCTCGGTCGCAACTTTTCCACTATGTTTGGGGTCTCGTCCTTCCCGCTGAGTTTGGGGTCTCGTCTTTTTCAGTGAGTTTAGGGTCTCGTCTTTGTCTACCATCTGAACAAAAGGAAAACGTATCTGCAGGATCAGTTGCTGTGGGCGGTTTTAGAAACAAGGCGAAAGCTCTGGGGTAGAGATCAACTGCAGGCATACCCACTAAAGATTCTTCTAGAGGCAGTCCAAAGTGGGATCGTTTCTAGCCTCAAGAGCAAGAGCACAGAAACTGTACATCTCGCCACAAGTGAGCCCCCACGAATGCGTTGCTGAGTTATGTTTATGGCGCAATCCGACACAGTCCAAAGAAAATCAAAGGGGAACAAGACGACAAGAAGTCAGGATCATGGGTTCCTCAGTTTCGCAGGTGCGAGTTCAACCCAGAAAATCAATGTGGGCAGGCGCTGCATGAGCGCTAGCTTTCATGTGTATCCTGTGTTCATCTCGTTGGCAATGCGGTCAGCCACCCCGATCGCGCTGATTCTTCGCGGCTGCGTCATGATGATGCTGGCCTGATTCACAACAAAAACTATCAAGAATCAAGCCGGTGCAAACGCCTCGAACGGGAGTGTCCGACTCAGGCCCTGACAGCACCGCCCTGACCTTTGGCAAGCCAGTCTTCGAAAATGAACCTTACAGCTTGGCTCGCAGGGAGTGACTGACCTGCTGTGACATCCGTTGTGGTTTCCTTTTGGCGGAGCCCTCACCCTTGAAATATCCTGAGAAGCGGCAATACTAGACTGCATCAAAGGCGAAGCAATGCCGAAAAAAAGAAAAGAACCGAGTTGCTGCGGCACCTGCGTGGACTTCCTGAGTTCAAGAGTGTGGCTTGCTTGTACGCCCTTGCTTCACCAGTGTCACAATCGAAGCTTTCTGCTGAAGGAGACTATCATGTCCACCTAAAATATGTTATACCTGGGCTTGGCTCACCCTGGCCTTTGTCTCCGTGCAAAGGCAAGCCACCCACAGCCGGTGTCTCCCTCAATCACCACCACTTGAGCGTCCAACACCTGCAGCTGGGGGTGTGTCGAAATTGTGAACAACCACAAAACAGGTTGTTTTCCCTTTAGATTCCTGTTGAAACCACCAAAAAAGGTTAAACACACCCACACAGCCACACACACACACTTTCAAGCGCCGTCCACCAAGATTCCGGCTGCTGCTTGAATGACGTCTCTCTGAGTGTAGGCAGGCAACGATTCGCCTGGCAGCCAGCTGAGGTGATGTGCCACGAGGAACAAACAAGGTTTGGAAAAACATATTGGCAACAATGTGGGTATTCCTTGCTTTGAGGGTACCCTTTTTGCGGTCCTCAAGAGAAACCACAGGGAAAGTCGGAAACCACCCATTTTATGATCCATGCATACATGTAGTAGTGCAGCAGAAGCACGAGTCTTTTGGAGCGGCCGCTCCCGTGACAACTCCACCTGAAGCTTCTGACTTTCGCTCCTCCGAGTCAAACGCATCTCCACGCAAAGTGACGCAACCGCAGCCAAATTTGGCACGGCTCCGGCTGTCCTTGTCTGGGCCAGTCGGCGCTGGAGCCAAGCGGCATCATCGGCTTGTTCGCCTGGACTGCGTGTGCGCAACCAGCCTGCAATCAAGCCCAGTGACCTTGCGCATTCTCTGCGGGCTCTGCCTGGCTGAACACATGTTGGCAAGTGCACGCAAAACTTTCGCACGGTGACGGTGGTGTGCCTCCTGTATGCGAGACGTAAGAGATGGCGCGTCAAAGGCAAGCGTTGCCCCGTCGGAATCTCCATTTCTCACCTTGACAAGAGGCACCAAGGAAAACATGTCGCCATCTTATCCACTTGCAGCGTGGCTTGGCGACTCACAAGTCCCCTCTATCCAAACTGGGGACCTGCGCAGGGATGCACTCTGGGTGGAATAATTGTAGGGGTGCCTCCTTGCCATGGGAATTTTGGTGACCCTAACAAGTTCTATCAGTTCCAACAAATAGTGGTTGTTCGGCAACACAAATGTTAGTCTTTTGGCGAAAGCGAACAGAACCATTAATCATCAGAACCCTTGAAACCGGTTTCCTGATCGCTTTTGGATGCACCTTCCTAGTGATGCAAACCGACGATGCTGAGCTCAGCTGCTGGACGCGAGGATTCCTCATGCCCGCCTGGGCTGGAGCTCACGCTACACGCAGGTCGGCCAAAACCAGAAAGGGTCCCAATTTGGGACCGTGGTGCCCCTGTGCCTTCCATTATAGAGGGGTGAAGCCAAAAGGCCTGAGCAGCCCTCACACGACTGCGCGGTTGCTGCATCCGAAGAGCGCAGCCACCGGATTCTTTCAGCTACATCCTCTGCACTGCCCAATTCATCGTAGCCTCAGGTGCTTGAAATTGCTGGAACTCACCAGAACTCGGTAGGGAGCACTGGAGTTATTGTCAGAACCTGGTATTAAAAGGGAATTTCCCAAAACCCACGGCAAAGAATCTCAGGCGAATATCCACACCCATGTTTGGCAAGGGGCTGCCCCTCGCTAAGTTTTATCTAGCCAGTCTTTGAGTGTCAGGGTTGACCAATCCCAATCCAGCTCAAAACGATGATTTGGTCCCCTCCGGTAACAGTCATGGGAATGGAAGCTTTGGGAGACTAGCATTTCTTTTGGGGAAACACCCTGTGCACCTTCATAAGTCTATGAGTGTTTGCACCCCCACCAACCAAATTAATACCCTGAATGGAAAACTGGACACATACCCTTCGTCAGTGCTGTGCAGTGATTGGGGGTCGTTGAGGGCGGGACGTCCTGGGACTGCGCTTTTCAGATCCCTGGGGGCTGTGTTTGTTTCCTCTGATTGGACACGCTCCTTGTTGAGTTATTTTAGTTTTACTTTGAAATTTTAGTTAGAATATCTGGAGTAAAAATCATACGAAATATCTTAGAGGTCCTGTCTACTGATTTACAAAGCCGGTTCTATTGGAAAGGAACTCCTGCGTAGCAGTTATTTGACATAGAATATTCAAAACTTGTAAAAAAAAAAAAAAAGAGTGTAACATTTATTTTGAAGCCTAATAATCATTATTCAAACTATACGTTAACATAGAAAGTCTGATTGGATTACCACTTATTTCAGTCAGATACTGAGAAGAGTTTGGTAAAGCTACTAAGTCATTCAAAATCGTGTTTTCTATGTTTACTAGCTCAAGCACTAACATGGGCAGGAAACACCGGAAAACACAGCATGTTGTAGCGCTGTTGATTCTCAACTCACATCTCCACCAACAGCGCTCTTCAAAATTCAGCTTGAATTTGAGTCGGATTTAATTGGGACTGAATAAGGAAATACTTGATCATAATCCTACTGCGAACTGCATCTTACATTTGCACTCTAGTCAGAGATCATGTTCAGTAGAACTTTACAATCAAATTAGAGTTTAAACACAATTTCATAAGGAATGAATCCAATCACAACTTCTTTGTTTGAATAGAACTTGAATTGGACTGTTTCCATTTAAAATACAAATTCTGACCAACCCCAAGTCTCGAAGGATCAGATGGGGGTTGTACAAAATTACTTTGCCTGGGGACCCCCCAATCGCCGGCCAATCGCGCCCCAATCGCGATCCCACAGGGCCCAATCGCGGAGCAACGTTGGCCATCGCTGCTGCTTCTGTTGTCGCTGTCCTATCCCATGCACTGCCTTCCTCCATCCATACCTGAAGGAAGTGACATAGCTCGGATGGGCAGGGGCTCACTGGTATAACTCGTCCAATCGCCGTCCAATTGCCGTCCAACCGCGGTCCAACCGCGGAATTCGGCGATGAAACTTCGGTTTGCAGCCTTTGCCAGAAAGTAGACTTGGAAAGCACAGCTTGGGCCTGCGCAGACGAAAACAACATTCAGCTTTCCAGGAGGAACTTTTGTGCGAGCCGGTGCAGTCAAAATAAGCGAGTCGTACGTCGGCACAACAATCGAAACACCATGCAGCGTCTAAATTCACAATAATTCCGTTGCCCTTTCGCAGTCCAATCGCCGGCCTTTCGCGGCTCGATCTTTCCCAATCGCGCGGTTCAACAAGTTGCCTCTGTTCATAAGTTTTAGACATGCAATTACGGACGGCCCTCAGATGAACATGATGGGCTTGGTTGTGTGGGTTAGTTCCTTGTTGTTTGATTTTAGCCTCCCCAACCCTAAAAACCTACGGGGGGGGAACAGGTCTCGAACGAGCAAACGAAGATGCTAGGCTTGTTTTTTTGGTGTTTTTGCTGTTTGCTTTTGTTTTTGTTTTTTAGCCTCCCCAACCAAAAAAAGCAGAAACAAGACTGGCCTGGAACGAGCAGAAGATGATGGGCTTGTATTTTTGTGTTTTTTGCTGTTTGGTTGGTTTTTGATTAAAAAAAAAAAAACACGGCATTCCTGAGTTTCTGGGCGGCCCCGCGGCGCCGCCTAGCCTCGGAGACGTGCTTCCCTTGCTGGAACGCCAGCTCTGTCTCCTCACAGACAGCAGCTCCCTTGGCGAACATCATTCCCAGTCGGTCTCCCTCGAAGTGAATCGTGTGTCTCCTGAAGTTCCTCCTGGGATTCTTCAAGAAAGGTGAGAAGTGCCTGAGGCCGGGCTTGAGCACGGTCAAAACTAATTGCTTCCCTGGGAAAGTGAGTTTTGCCCGTCCCCCATTCCCCCTTCTTTGACCGGACCTGTGCAGCCATCTCAGGCAACGGCCTCCACCTTGCTGTCCTTCGTGCGGAGCCATGGGCCAACCTCGTCGACAAAGTCTTCCCAGGGTGCTGCACTGACCTAAGGCAATCCAGGGATCGGGCAGTCGGCCAATCGGCTTCTCGCCAGTGCGTTCGTCTCGGAATGCTGAGCATGCCGCGCGTTGGCATGTATCCCTCACCGTCTCAGGCTTGCCTCAAGCCGTTCAAGTCCGCCAGCTCCAAAGCTTTGCACAAGAAATATAATAAGAGCCTTGCCAGAAGTTGATGCACCGTCTCCACCTGTCACCTGCTGAAAGCACAAACGCGACAGCACATCAAAATGTCAACATGACAACGAATGCAAGAGATACCACACCTTCGGAAACACGTGCACCAACTTCAGATTTCTTTGTGTATCCTGGGCAATCCATCCCAAATCAGTGCAAGCACAGATTGCTGCTCCCAAATCTGAGTGAGAGCACACAGCGCCCCTAAACCCCAAGGAGGTCCCCTAAACCTGAGCCGAGCGATCAACGCATGGGCAAGCCCTCAGCGGGTCATCTTTAGCGCAATTCGAATGGCACAAGTGTCAACTTGTCAATGGACAAGTTATCCGATTCTCAGCTCTAATTCTGAGACAAGTTTCATGCTGTCCCTTGAAGGTGCCAGCGCTCAGAAGGTCGTTTGATGCAGCTGAATCTTGCGCGAAGCCAATGTCCTGCCATACGTGGCAGCGCCAAACACCACCGCCCAAGGTCTGGGTCTTATTGCCCCTCCTGAAGAGAAGTTCCCAGGAAGCGCGCGAGGCTTTCGCCTGGACTGGCGACAGTGACATCTTGAATCTACGCCTCAAGTAGATGGCTTGACCTCTTCAGCCGAGCTGCTGTATTTGCTGCGAACAGTTTTACCTGACAGGCATGTCACTGCACCACTGTCTCAAACACATGGAGCATATTGATTTGCCCCAGATTGGCGGGTTTTTTTCCTTTGGTTTCCCAACAATAAACCCAAAAGGGTATGTCCTTGTCGACAGCCCTCGTCAAGACCCTCAAAAGACGAGCCGATGTCGGTGGCCTCCGCCGACCACAAAGGTGACCTCAGCTCAAACAGTCCCTCTTCCCCTTTAAGCATCACCCCAAAGGAAACTCGATGTTTTCTCAAAGGGACCAAAAGGCGATGTAAACCGCCCTTGAAGGCACGGCCGACGGAACTGTTGGACGGAAGGTCTCGGGTCTCGGCGCGGATCATTTTGCCCTCGGTCTCCAAAGGCGTCGCGAAGGCGTCCTTCACTAAGGCCTTGACCTGGAGAAGAAGGAACCAAAAGTAGAGGGGGGGGTCTCACTCCAAATGGTTGGCCCCTTGCAGTAACCAAATCGTTTCTAACTAAATGTCGGTGCCAAGGATCCATCCAAAAAAAAACTCCGAATCAGCAGGTAAAAGTGTTGTTTGATGTGGGTGATTCTCCAAAATGGGGTGGTTGTTTGTTTCCACGGGGTTTCCAACATGGTTGTGTATTGATTTCTGAAACTACGTCAAAGAAAAACAGCTTGACCCAGTTCAAAATAGGTTGCTTCCTTTTGGCGTTGCTTTAAACGGTAAACAACAAAAGGGTGTTCACCATTTTGAGAAACCCCCAGCCTCTTTGGGCAACCCCGTGAAAAGGTGGCTTTAAATGAACCTTGCGAACGTGCACAAGGGGCCTGCGGCTCTTCATAGCCCGCAAGGTCATACTGCGCGGTTTCCTCAGCGGTGCTCAGGTCAAGAGACTCAAAGCGGAGCTTGGTCGATTGATCTAAGCAGCTAAGCTTTGCTTTAAGTACCAGTGGGTTGTCAGTGTGTGCTGATGCGAGTGTGACAAGAACGTGAAGTCATACCGACTCAAGCAGGCTGAACGATTCCAAATCTGTCCCAGGAATTTGATTCAGAGGATAAGCATGACAAACCAGACTTTTCATTCCTGGCACAGCACTCAGTAACAGCGGATTTCCCCATGGATGCTCTAAGATCATTCACTGAAGTCAGCGTCAGAAGACATGTCCCGTGAAGATCGACTGGATTGACCAAACCTCACAGGCCAAGAGGCCGGAGTGCTTCGGATTTGGGCTGCGATCTTGTCTTTGGCTCTGGACTCCTGGAGAATCTCATGCTGTCCGAACACCAATGTGGGTGTCACAATAGCGATGCGGACCCACCATAATGGCGGCGTCCTCCTTTAAACCAACCTAAAAAGGCGGCCATCGAAAACAAACCCATGTGCCCATGGACACCAATGTGCTCGCAATGCCATTTCCACAATTGCAAGTTGCTTCATGGCAACCTCACTCCACTCTTTTGGAGGTGCTGACAAGGGCATGATGAAAAGTCCAGTCTCGTACAGCGTGAAACAATGATCGCCTCTTACTTCTATCCTGTCAAATGCACGTTCCAGCGGTAAGCCTGGCATTTGGCAAAATGGCTTCTAGTGCTTTGATTCCACGTCACAGCATTTGACAGTTCCCGAGCCGTACCCTCTCTCATCTGAGGTCGGGCATGGTACACTGCTCTGGCTACAAATGTCTGACCATTGTACCTCAATTTGTCCTGTGGTGATCTCACGTGGCAGCTTGGCGCCGTGAGTACAGCAAAGGGCGCATGCAGAGCATCAGAAGTTCAAGCTCTGCTGAAGGATCTCAGATCGGTCCAATGCCTCCTGCCATGTGCACTCTGGACGTCAGCATGTCATGGTCATTCCTTGCGAGATGTCTCTTGAGGACTCTCCTGGTGGACATAAACTTCATTGACCCCATCTGCTGTGTTTTTTAAACCCAATGCAGGTGGTCTGCAGAAAAACACACAATGCCATGTGATGCTTTCTTAAATGGCTCTCTCTCTCTCTCTCTCTTTATGTATATATATATATACTATATACACATCGGGTACCCGCAAATGAGTGGTTTCTCTTTGCTTCCCTTTAAGACTTCCCTCAAGCAGAGACAAACCCAAATGTGATTCGGTTGGCAACTCGTGGCCTGCGGGCTGTCATCCGTGAACTGCCTCAGAGCAAAGCGCCCGGCTCTGCAACCCCGTGCTGGCGAATCATCTATCGGGAAATGCTCTCTGCGGATTTGGTGGACATCAATCCCCACGTAGAGTCTGTCTCAAAAATAGGCATCTCCCTGGGAAACGAAAAGGAAACCAATTACCTGGAAGGGTCCCGAATCTCGAGAAACACCCCCAAAAAGAGTCCCACCACTTAAACTGAAACTCATACCCATCTCTCGTCAAATGTGTCACGATCTCCCGAGCTCTAAGACTTGAGGCAAGTGGCGTGTTGCCTTTTGGCGAAGCCTTGGAAGACTCCTTAGCAGCAAGGTGGGTGTCAAAATAAGGGGAACGCCAAAAATGGGGCTTCGGTTTGGCTTCCCTGCGAAAATAGACAACCAAAAAGGGCACCTCGAAAACTGTTGAACATCCAAATCCAATCGCTCAGTCAAGGCTCCAGTTGAGAAGTGCTGGCGGCTCCCTCACCTGACGACTGTGGGCTCGCCCTTTGTGCAAGCAAAGCACCCCCCGCCTGATGCCAGCAAGGAACCCGCCTGAATGGGGGGGCTTCACACGCACTCATCTGATGGTGACGTATGAATTTGAATTGGGGACCTTTTGGTGGACATCGTGGGTGTCCACCAACCACTTTTGAGGTGGTTCCCTTTTCATAGTCCTAGCCACAAGCTCCAATCTGTGCCATAGGCAACTCCTTCTGTGGTCCCTGTCTATTGTTCCCTTGAAAACTCTTGAAATACGGGGTCCATAATCCTTATCTCGACAAGCGTCGCTTCGCAAAGCGCTGTTGTTGCCCATCGCAGGAGAGGACAAAGCGCCTTAGCCGCGAGTTTGCCTCGATGATTTGGGGTTCCAGGTACCCTTTTCGGATATGTTCGGCATTGTCTAAAAGAGTAGCCGCAGGAAACCACCCCGTCTCCATTCGCTGACACAAGGAGTCTTCTTGCCATGCTCAGGTGCCGGTCCATTTCGCAGGGTTTCTGGGACTCTGGCGTTTCATAGTTGGTGGCACGGCACGATAATTCCTGCATCAGGAAATGTGCAAACACTGCAACAAAAGTGCACAATCAAACACGAGGGCTCAGGGCGTGGCAGCGGGTCTCGCTTTCCTGTCAGAACTCCCCATGGGGGCCTCGATTGCAAGTTCTCCATTTGACTTCAGCACACGGACACTTGTGTGTAGCGCATGGTGAATAGCTGCATTCCAGCAGCTTCAGCATAGTCGTTGTGCCGTTGTGCGGAACAACTCCTTGGCGCGTGTCTTTGAGATAAAGGCCAGCCAATCCCAAGTATAGTGCCAATGAACTTGCCAAGACGCCCTTGGTTGGATTTTTCTTGGCACCGCAAGGATGCTTGGTGTAGTACGGCACGCCGTCCAGGTTTGCTTTGAAGGATGGCATCCTGCAAGAACCGTCTCACCCTCCCCTCTCCCCTCTCCGTGCCAAAAACTCAGCCAAGAAGCGCATCGCGGCTTGGATCGGTGCGGAGCAGTGCCATCTTCCTGTGCAAACGTGCGTGGCCGCAACTTCGAGTCACAGCCACGCCCGCCTGTCAAAAGCCGTGTTGCGGTGCAGGACGTCAAAGCGGATGGACGGAATGTGGCCCCCGTAGCCAGCAGGAAAGTCGCCTCAAACAAAAGCAATGCGCTATGACAGGCGCAGACTTTCTGCGCCAGGTCACTCTTCGCATAGGTTTCTCTGCCGTGGGACATGTCCTTAGATAGTATGCTGTGCGCATGCATGCACAGCTGCTTGTCTACGTCTACATCTGTTTGTGTGCATCAATTTATGTGTGTGTGTATATATACTACTGGATGCGATTATTCTCGGCATAACAATAAAATCCTAAGAAGTCATTGGGAACAATGTAGCAATAAACATGCAATTACAAGGATAATGAGAGAGAGAGAGAGAGAGAGTGTGTGTACATGAGGATGAAGATAAACATGTTCTACTACCAACAATATTTCCTCCAGTGAGAGGATAGCAGCTATACTCCGAAAGACAGAGCAAAATGGAAATGTGCTACAACATGATGTGCATCATGTAATTCTAGATCCACTGCAGGATTTCCTAAACTCCTAAGCCTTTATGGACACAAATTCTAACTAGTGAATGGAATAGTATAATGAACTAATAAAATAGGAAGTCAGACAGATTGAGCTTGAGACCTGGCAAAGGTTCCTTTGTAGATGTTGTTTTGCTAGCTCAGACAGGCGAGCCGCCAAAACAGCAAAAACCGAGAAGAATGTCTGCGAGCTTCCTTTCCCTCAAAAAAGTCTGTGTTTCGTATTGCGTCGTTTTTTTTGGTGTTTTTCCGGCTACCGTTGGCTCAGAGAGTCTGGTGTTTCAGTGTTTTCGGCTTTGAAGGTTTGCCCACAGCATGAAACGTCAAGAGCAATTGCCCTTGGAATTGCCCTTGTTTGGCGTCTTGTTCAGACCCCCAAAGACTGGAACTACCAATCAATTCTGCAAAAGGGTGGGTGTTGGGGGAAAATATAAATAAATATATAATTATAAAATATGCATATTTGCATTGTACAAACATGCTATGTGTACAATGATACCTGTACACATGTACAGCTACATGTACATAAAGATGTGCATGTTAATGGGCTGGTCTCCATCCAAGGCGCTGAGTAGGTCGTGCGATACATGTTCTTGAAGAGATCTCCTCGGGGGCCACCAGGAACTATGCATAGCAAATCCGCCGGCCCCTTCTGCCAAAAGGGAGGCGCAAGGGAAGAGTGAGTTTATGCCAGCTCTTGCATGCGCTGTCCTGCACCGACGACCCCTAACCTAAACAACATCTAAAGACTATGAGAGAGATGTGCAAGTCTAGAAGGCTCTGCGCTAGAACTTCGGCCGTTTTCTCAAACACCTGGAATAAGAAGCCCTGCTGGTGATGCTGGGGATGTTGCTGCTGCGTCCGATCTCTCTTATATTCTTATTAGACATCTGTGAGGTTCCTTTTGGGGCACATTTCGCTTCGAAATCTTCCCGTGCCGAGGCGTCATCATCATCATCATCATCATTCAAGTTTGTCCCTTCCTTATCTTACTAGCTTGTTACTCGTATATAAATTTCAGCTGTGACTTTAGGCAGTGCTGGGAAGCCACAGCTGTCTCCGCCACCCCCATGGCAAAAACAGGAGAACCATCACCGGGCAAAGCAACGGCTGTCTCCGCCACCGTCGGGTAAAGCCACGGCTGTCTCCGCCACCCCCGTGGAAAAGACAGAGGGGAACACATCACGTCGGGCAAAGCCACGGCTGTCTCCGCCACCCCCGTGGCAAAGACAAAGGCGAACCATCACGTCGGGCAAAGCCACGGCTGTCTCCGCCAACCCCGGGGCTAAGACAGGCGAACCATCACCGGGCAAACCCACGGCTGTCTCCGCCACCCCCATGGCAAAAACAGGAGCACCATCACCGGGCAAAGCAACGGCTGTCTCCGCCACCGTCGGGTAAAGCCACGGCTGTCTCCGCCACCCCCGTGGAAAAGACAGAGGGGAACACATCACGTCGGGCAAAGCCACGGCTGTGTCCGCTGGCAAAGACAGAGGGGAACACGTCACGTCGGGCAAAGCCACGGCTGTCTCCGCCACCCCCGTGGCAAAGACAGAGGGGAAACATCACGTCGGGCAAAGCCACGGCTGTCTCCGCCACCCCCGTGGCAAAGACAAAGGCGAACCATCACGTCGGGCAAAGCAACGGCTGTCTCCGCCACCGTCGGGTAAAGCCACGGCTGTCTCCGCCACCCCCGTGGAAAACACAGAGGGGAACACATCACGTCGGGCAAAGCCACGGCTGTCTCCGCCACCCCCGTGGCAAAGACAGAACATCACGTCGGGCGGGGCTAAGACAGGCGAACCATCACCGGGCAAAGCCACGGCTGTCTCCGCCACCGTCGGGTAAAGCCACGGCTGTCTCCGCCACCCCCGTGGCAAAGACAGAGGGGAACACATCACGTCGGGCAAAGCCACGGCTGTCTCCGCCACCCCCGTGGCAAAGACAGAGGGGAACACATCACGTCGGGCAAAGCCACGGCTGTCTCCGCCACCCCCATGGCAAAGACAGAGGGGAAACATCACGTCGGGCAAAGCCACGGCTGTCTCCGCCACCCCCGTGGCAAAGACAAAGGCGAACCATCACGTCGGGCAAAGCCACGGCTGTCTCCGCCACCCCCGATACAAGTGGCAAAGACAGAGGGGAACCATCACGTCGGGAACCATCACGTCGGGAAAGGGGAACCATCACGTCGGGCAAAGCCACGGCTGTCCCCCACCCCCGTGGCAAAGACAGAGGGGAACCATCACGTCGGGCAAAGCCACGGCCGGGGCAAAAACAGGGGCGAACCATCACGTCGGGCTAAGCCACGGCTGTCTCCACCCCCGTGGCAAAGACAGAGGATCACGTCGGGCAAAGCCATGGCTGTCTCACCACCCCCGTGACAAAGACAGAGGGGAACCATCATGTCGAGCAAAGCCACGGCTCTCCCCGCCACCCTCGTGGCAAAGACAGAGGGAACCATCACGTCGGGCAAAGCCACGTGGCAAAGACAGAGGGGAACCATCACGTCGGGTAAAGCCACGGCTGTCTCCGCCACGCCCGTTGCAAAGACAGAGGCGAACCATCACGTCTGGCAAAGCCACGGCTGTCTCCGCCACCCCCGTGGCAAAGACAGAGCGGAACCATCACGTCGGGCCAATCCACGCCGTCACCGCCACTCCCGTGGGGGGAACCATCACATCGGGCAAAGCCATGGCTGTCTCCACCACCCCCGTGCGGCCAAGACAGGGGGGAGCCATCACGTCGGGCAAAGAAAGCTACGGCTGTCTCCGCCACCCCCGTGGCAAAGACAGAGGGGCGCTTTCGTGGCAAAGACAGAGGCTGCCACCCCCGTGGCAAAGACAGAGAGGAACCATCACATCGGGCAAGGCCACGCCTGTCTCTGCCACCCCCGTTTCTATTACAGAGGGGAACCATCACGTTGGGCAGAGCCACAGCTGTCTCCACCACCCTCGCGCGGCCAAGACAGGGGGAAACCATCACGTCGGGCAAAGCTACGGCTGTCTCCGCCACCCCCCGTGGCAAAGACAGAGGGGAACCATCACGTCGGGCAAAGCCACGGCTGTCTCCGCCACCCCCGTGGCAAAGACAAAGGCGAACCATCACGTCGGGCGAAGCCACGGCTGTCTCTGCCGCCCCCGTGGGCAAATCGTCGGGCAAAGCCACGGCTGTCTCCACCCCCGCGCGGCAAAGACAGGGGGGAGCCATCACGTCGGGCAAAGCCACGGCTGTCTCCGCCACCCCCCGTGCAAAGACAGAGGGGAACCATCACGTCGGGCAAATCCACGGCTGTCTCCGCCGCCCCCGTGGGCAAATCGTCGGGCAAAGCCACGGCTGTCTCCACCCCCGCGCGGCAAAGACAGGGGGGAGCCATCACGTCGGGCAAAGCCACGGCTGTCTCCGCCACCCCCCGTGCAAAGACAGAGGGGAACCATCACGTCGGGCAAATCCACGGCTGTCTCCGCCGCCCCCGTGGGCAAATCGTCGGGCAAAGCCACGGCTGTCTCCACCACCCCCGCGCGGCAAAGACAGACGGCTGTCTCCGCCACCCCGTGGCAAAGAAAGAGGGGAGCAAAGCCACGGCAAAAGATGGTAACCATCACGTCGGGCAAAGCCACAGAGCCTGCTCGTGGCAAAGACATGGGCTAAGGCCGGGCGGCACAGGGCAGCAGCCCGAAACCCAAGGAAACACTGGGTGTGTCGTTTACCTTGGAGTTGTTGATCTCTTTTGGGGGGTACCCCTTTAAAGGGAAACAAAGGAAACATCGCCATGTTTTGGAGCTTCAGGGGGAAGCTTGGCTCTGACATACCCGGTGAACTTGGCTTCTGCTCACTAAAATTGCAGCGCAAGGTGCTGTAGGATTCATGCCACTCCTTAGATCCAGAGCAGCTTTCAGATCTGGGATGCACTGCTCAGCCCTTGCGTGTCTAGGCTGTTTATGGCCACGTGCCACAGATGGGGGGCAGTCAAAAAGCATAGCCCCTCTTTTCGGATGCTGGTGCCGCCCAAGGCGCCGCCTTTGAAGGGGGATACCAAAGGGCCCCCAAACCCCCGATGAGAGGCTGCCTTTCCCTGCCCAGTGGCCCACTGCTTGGCAGGATCGCCGGCCAGGAGACCCGATTGATCTGGCACTGACATGGCCTTGCATGCGGCTCGATTTGGGAGCGTCCTTTGTGGAGGGTAGCCCCTTTTTGTGGCTTTACAAGAACACCAACAGAAAAGCTACATTTTGAGGGTCCCGTAAAATAATCAAAGAAGCTGAGCGGCAATTGGGCAGGAAGAGGGCAGCTGAAACCTTGCGGCCCTTGATCCAAAGAGGCTGCATGGCATCCCGCAATTAAATACTGTACGCGTCAAGCATCCAACACGATCCAAGAGGTTCTTGTAGAGTGCCAAGCCGTGTGCAAGGTGGATTTCCCTCTAGCTGTGGGTTACGCACTGACAGCTCGTGTCCTCTTCCATCATCTGCTGAAGAAGCCTGGGCTCCCAAAAAATTGCTACATCAAAGAGCTGCAATCCGATTCTCTGCAAGGCCCGTGCATTGTGCGTCGCTCAAGCATCAAGCACACAATCATGTCAACTTCAGATTCATCTGTGAAGGACTGCAACAATCAGCCGTGACTTCCCTTCTAGAGCCTTCTAGTAAGGAAACGATCTGTTTTAGGAGGTTCCTCTGACTCTGACTGGTAGGATCCTCCAGATTAGTCTGGCCTGTCCTATTTGAGTTGCTTCGTACATCTACTCTCATCTGGTGGGGGGGGACAAGACTTGGTGCAGCCAGCAAGCTCTTGGAACATGAAATGATGCAAATCACAGGTCAAGGCAAGCAGCTCAATGCGCTTGGCTTTCTCAGCGCCTTCCTCCTTCTCCTGCCAAAGCGCGGCAGATTCGGCACCTGTGGCCAAGAATGGACAGACCTTCGTCTGCGCTTCTGCGATACGCTGCTCGGCCAGATCTCGTTGTGATCTTTGCATGGCGTCAGCGTCTGAAAGTTCCTCACGGACACCGAAAGTAAAGACCAAAGCTCTGCAAGCGCAAAGATCGACACGCGCTGGCCTGTTTGTCACTGTCCGCAAGCACCAAAAAACGAGGGCCATTTTCTTGCAGCCACTCACCTCAAGAGCACATGCCGGAAGGCAAGAGAAGTTCAAAATTCAAGGCTTGCTTCGAGGGTTCGCTGCGGTTCGCTCAATGCCAGGTGACAAAGGATGAAGAACATAGGTGCTCCAAGCGCCTGCTCACAAACTTCTCCAAGTGCCTGGGACCAAACTTCTCAAAGTTCGAATCTGTGAGAGGTACGTTGCCTGCATCAGCCTTGGGCGATTTGCCTCTCGCAGGCGGTCATGCCTTGCCCACTTTCCACGCGAGCAAATTGAGTTCATCCACCACTCTTGGCGCCCGACCGCGGGCACAGCAACGGCGACACGTGCGGGTACAAGAGCCCTCCGGGAATCCTCTGCCACTCGCCGGTGAGCTTGATCTCACACTCTTAGTGACTCAAAATGAAATCTTGTTCCAAAGGAGTCTACTCAAACCGATGCAAGTATCCAAAAAGGTCGCAACTACCCAAGGTTGATGCTGTATCTCTGCCAGGCTGCATGAAGGCCATAGTCCACCTTCCACCGCCGCCGCCAATGCCACTGGCTGGAAGCTTCACCAGCAGCTCGAAGCCATCCAACCCGGCCTGGCACATGTCCGGAATCCAACATTTGACAAATAAAACATGTAGGCGCAGCCTGTCCAAAGGTCTGAACATTCTCTTCTCCTAGGCAAAACAGCCCGTCCAATGATTCAAACCAAGGGATCTTGGGGCATTGCCATAGATGCTTTGCATAGCTTCTACCTCTTCCATCAGCTCTTCCGGAGAAGCTGGTGCTGCAGAATCTGGCTCTGTGCCTGGCACTCGCTGGTCAATCTGTCAAGGTCAAACCTGCTGCCTGGTGGTAGGTCCAGGGGCAGGAACTCTGCGAGCAAGGACTTCCTAAGGCAAGCACTTTTGTCATGTGAAGGCTTCAAGCTAAAGCCAGGGGGTACCTTCATGCATGAATCTCTGTACCATTGAGTCTAAGTGGTTGCGAGCAACATACAAACATACTGACATGGTGTGTGTGTGTGTGTGTGTGCCTACCCGCGCTGCCTGGCTCATCGCCTGAGTTGTCACAGGCTTCTCAAACTAAGAAGCGCAAGTGTGTGTGTGTGTGTGTCTCTCAAAAAGTGTGCTGGCATACCGGCGTCACCACTCGTCTGATTTGGAACTGAAAAGAGCGTACATGATCACGGCACATAGCCAAATATTTGAGTATATACATATGCATATCAATATATGTATACATCATATGTACCAGGACTGGGAAACAGCAAGATGTGGGTCTTTGGGCTGCTGTGCTTTCCACGTTGGAGGAACCGCTTCGTAGCTCAACTCGTGAGAACTTGTTTCCAAGCTGCACAGCAGGCAGCAGCTGATGATCGGGAGCTTCAGCCAAGGCCTACTGCATCTGCCAAGCGTGTGGCTTTTCTTGGGGGACTACCTGTTGGCTTTAAAATGGAACCCACCAGGAAGCCAACCTGTTTGGGGTGAGGGGTCCCCAAGTTCCAACAAAAAAAAGGCCTTCCACAAGCGGCCTTCCCGCCCTCGCCTGAATCGCGCGGGCACGGCTGAATCCCAGCTTCCTTGGATTCAGCACTCTTGACATGGACATTGCGGGATTCGAAGCATGAGATGTCCTTCAAGGCCAGCACTCTATGCGAGTGATGTGCGTGCCTTCCTTAGCTCAGTGGGTTCAACTGCATGCAAAAGCTACCATGAGTGCCGCTCTCGCCAGACCCTCCTTGCCTCCGAGTTTCTATCTGTCCTCCATGCAGCAATGCCTTGGGAAGGCTTGCAGCAAGGAATCAATTACCACCTCAATTCAGGCAAGATGCCTTGGTCTGAAACGCGACATTCTTTTCTTCCTGAAGCCTCCTAGCCGTTGTGACTTCTCTTGGCTCTTTCCTTAGCTGGCAAGTACATGGCTCAAGTCAGTCACAACGAATAGAAGCAGCATATCGTGGTCGGGACAAATTTACACAACACAGGAGGAAAAATCGTCTCGAACGTCATGCCTGGCATTTAGTCAGAGGTCAGTCGTGATGGCAAACTGGTTTCCGCGGAGGTGCAGCAAATCCATTCCAAAGCTCTCCTCGAATGGCGGCAGCAAGACAAGGGAGAAAGCACAGCCTTCTTGGCCAGGTTGGATAGCCCCTACACAATTTACGGAAGCGAAGAATGAAACCATGGCCAACACTGCATGTTTGCACATGGTGTCTCTTGTGTTGAAGGCACCCTTTGGTGGCCCTCAACGGAAACCAAACGGAAACCACGCAAAGTGGGTCCCATTTGCAGACACACTACGTCTTCAGTGCCTCCCGAGGGTCTCAGCTGCTGCCTTGTCAGTCACCGAAGCGTCCCGCTCGTCGAATTCTTTGCACAGGCGTCTCCCAACCACTGTGAGTGCCTGGAAAGCCATGAAGTGCTTTGCTCATTGCATCTCCCCACAGCCGCAAAGCAGCCCAAGTGCGAGCTAGGAGCGTTTCTTGACTGCACGTCCTGAAAGCCAAGCTCCTTCAAATGTTCCTGCGCCAGCAGTTGCTGAAATGCCCGCATAAGGTTCTCTTCAATGATGTCAGAGTCACCCCTTGCCTGTGACGCATCGATGATCTCTGTTGGAAGTTGAGCACAGCTGGCCTAGTGAAGAGATCACGGCTCCCTATACTTCCAGGAAACTCCTCCAAAAATGGCCCACAAGTTGATGTTCAACCCGGCTGAAAGGGAAGTAAGGCTGAACCATGGTGATCAGAAGCAAACAATGAAGCTCCATCCTCCACAGCTTCCGCAAGCGGAGTCAGCAAAGGCTCCAAAGCAAGATGGTCATCGCCTCAGGTGCGAAGCTCTTGTTCACGCACCCGAACTCATTTTAATGGAGGCGTGCTTCATGCGGACCCTCCAAAATGGGTGCCCTTTTTACATGGACCCCGAGGTGGGCTATCCTCAATCACCGCACCGCCAAGTGGCGTGTCAAATAGAAGCAGCCGTGGATGTACGATGGATCTCCCGCCCGCTCCCAAATGGACATGGCTTCCTCGCGGTGCGACGGTACAAGGCCAACGGTGCGACGGCACATCGCGCCTGCTGAATGCCGCCAGCAGCTCTAGCTGCAGCTGCTGCTATATGTGCTTCAGCCGGAGAGAGGTTGGTGGATGTCTTTCCTTTGCCTTTGACCTGGCAGCTCCAATCGGAAAGAGGCTCTTTGGTGGACATGGTGGACATTTGGGGAGTGTCCAACCGTCTTGAAGGGCGCGCGGCGCATGCTGAAGCTCAAAGTCCGCAAGTGCACTTTGCACTTCCATCTGACCAGTCTGCAGCTTGCCCTCTGCCTTGTCCATCTCCTTTTGCGATTGAAAATTCTGCCGCGGCTCTCGCTTGCCTTTCTCCTTCCCTTTTCCATCCTGCAAAAACTCGCTAACTCGCACTGCCTGCTTGCGAGTTTGCCCCGGCCTTTCCCTTGCCAGAGCCAGAGCCCTGCAACAAGCCAATTTGCTGACGCAGAAAGTGTGGGTACCGCAGTATTTGCTGATGCTTGTTCGTACAAACTGGGGGTTGCAGAGCAGCCTATGTTTGATCCACAGCCTTTTCAGTTCCATGGCCTTGTTGCTGAAAATCGCCCGCGTGGGCACGCTCGCAGCTGCCGCAGCTTGGTTTCTGCCTGGGCTCCGCACACAAGCATGGTCTGCCCTCGCATTCCCACACGAGGTCGCCTTTAAACATCACCCCACTCAGCGGACAATTAGTTCAAAATGGCCCGAAGGTGATAGTTACGGCGTCCTCATTGCCAGCATGCTTGAAGGATCTATGTAGAATCACATGGTTCATGGACCATCCCTTCAAAACATCGTGGAAAAAGCGGTGTTCAAAGTGGCCAACGAACGGCTGGTAGTCTGGGGGCAGAACCGAAACTGGTGAGCAAACCCAGTAGACAATGCCACCAGCAAAAATGCATGTGTCGGTGTGTGTCTGATGGTATCCTGCTTGGGTTGGCTAGCAGGAAACCGAAGGGAAACCACCCAGTTTAGGGGTCTCCCCATTTTGACACACGCCCATCTGTTGCTTTTTGGCTTTAAAGGGAAGCCGGAGGGAAAGCCTCTGGTGAAAGGAGGGAGTCAGACCCATGTGTTTGATGAACCTTGAGACACCTCCGCTCCCTGCCAGAGACCCTGGCGTCCTCCGCCAGAGTTCGGCCCCATGAGCCTCACAAGGCTTCCATATGTCACCGACCTGCGGTACTGAAGAAAAAACCTCCCAACAGGGCGGTTGGGCGGTTCTCCTGTCTCTTTGGCTTGAAACGTCCCCCCAAAGGTGAGATGTTTTTAACAACCAAAAACGGGACGTTTCGGGGAGTTCTGGAGACCTTCCGCCGCTGCCGCGCCTTGCATTACATCCTTCGCGCCACCGTCCGATGCGTTTTTCAAGCGAGGTGGCGGGAATGTGAAGTAAAGCAATTGCTTACTATACAGGTGCCCGGTGGCCTGTGCGCTGGCATACACAAGGCACTGACTGAATTGGGTGTTTGTTTTGTTAAGAGTTGGCACCCTTTGTAAGGGAAGCCAGCTTTGGAGGTCCTCCTGATGCTTGACACATACCCAATACACAGATACAAGGCAGTGACTGAAATGTGAGGCAACAAGGCGCCACCCGGCATGCGCTTGGTACGGGTTGGCGTTGAGCTTTCCATAGGCTCGATTGCTGAGACGGGCAGCGACAAAGCGCCAGCGGCTGTGTCAAAACAAGAAAGCTTAAGCCGCTGAATGGGTTCTAACAAATGGGTGTTTCCATGGTGAACCACATGGCTGCAAGCAATCAGAGCCCGCTTCCTGCATTAGAACCCGTAAAACGGGTCCCCTGAACAAGGTGCCAGCTCAGTCGCCCCACTTTTTTGTCAGAGCCTCATGGCTGGTTGGCTGGTCTACTACTGCTGAATTCGATTCTGCACTTCCCAAGATTTGCACCAAAGAAAATGCCCATCGAACGCCTTCCAGCGCAAGTGATTTGTTTGCACAGGGAAAGCGATGGCGCGGCAGCCAAGGTACAAGCAGGGCTTCCGGTGTGTAACGCGCCACAAGCGAATGCTCATGAACCGAGGCCCGTCGAAAAGCCCCCGTCAAAACCGGTGAAGCCAGTGAGGAGGAAGCAAGGGAAGTACCTGGCTCTAACAATGTGTTTGCCAAGCTGGTCATATCACTGAGTATCGCCTGCAAATGTGGCTCAAGCCGTTCATGCCATCATGCGTCAAGAACCATTGGTTCTGTTGCGCACTTCTTCTTCTCTATTTTGGAGCACCAGTTCCAGCAAGAGGTGAGCCTGCCTGAGGCATGGGGCATTCTGGGGCCGCCAACTGCTCGAGAGGAACTTGAACTTCTCAACGCCAAACAAGCGCCGTGCTCTGCTCTTTTGCACGGTGAGGCGCTGCTCTGCTTTCACGCACTCAGCGGTCAGGTCCGCTCTCAGAAACAAACGCATGGTCTCAGTTTGGACATTGTGAGGCTCCTTGAAAAGGGAAGAGCAACTTGACCACTTGTGCAAGTGGCGGAATGTGCACGGGCCCACAATGATTTGTGTGTGCACTCTTCTTCTGATGTCATGGGGCCGCACACATTCGACCGTCACCATGGGCGATCTCTGGTCATGCAACCACCAGGCGCGTTCTGTGTTTCGTCATATCTTCACCTTCTTCAGCTCAGTCCCTGGCAATGTCAACGCTTTGCGGGAAAACAACCTGATTAGTATGCGTTGCTTGCGATGATGCGGAAATGGGTTTGATCCTTCACACCAACAAATGACAGTGCACGTTGATCACTGCTCAAACAAGTCAACGCTGGCAATGTCGGCCTTGGGGCTTGCCACGGAAGTTTGTGAAGATGCTGAACTCAACCATATCACCTCTCTGGTAGTGCCTTTTCTGGAAGTGATGCAGGAACACGTCCGAGTCGCCGCCAAAGACTTTTGAGAACTGCTCACTCTCGATGAAGCCAAAGCCTTTGTTCTCGAACCAGAACTTGATTCGACCAACAAATCGGCGATCCGTAATGCCCGGGATGACCTCCATGTCAGGAGGGCGATAATTTGGATGGTTCACATTGAACGATGAGCCAGACAAAACGGTTTTGTCCTCCTCGTCATCGTCCTTCCGTGGAAGATCAGCACCATTTGTGTCGGAACCAGACATCATCATCTGGCCCATCATTGCGGCGCCCATCATCATCATCGCCATGGGATTCATGCCATCGCCCTGTCCACAACCACAGCTGTTGCAGCCGCAAGCATTGCAGCCAGGGCTTCCGCAGCCGCAACCTCCGCATCCGCCACAGCCACCCTCACAGCCACAACCTCTGCAGCCAGTGCAGCTACTGCAGCAAGCACCAGGGCAGCCACCACAACCTGCACAGCCACCACTGCCGCAGCCGCAACAACCAGGACAACCGCCACAGCTGCCACAACCTCCACAGCCGCCACTGCAGCCACCACAACCACCACAACCACCACAACCACAGCCGCCACAGCCACAGCTGCCGCACCCGCCGCAGCCGCCACAACCCCCACAACCGCAGCTGCTACAGCCGCCGCAGCCACCACAGCTGCCACAGCCACAACAGCCACCGCAGCCACCACAGCTGCCACAGCTGCCACAGCCGCCGCAGCTACCACAGCTGCCACAGCTGCCACAGCTGCCACAGCTGCCACAGCTGCCACAGCCACTGCAGCCGCGACAAGCGCCACACCCGCCACAGCCTCCACAGGAAGCTCCGCAGTTTGCTCCGCAGTTTGCTCCGCAACTGCTTGGAGGCCCACAACAGCCACAGCTGGAACAACCACTATTGCAGCCGGCGCAGCTGCCACAGCCACCGCAGCAGCCGCAACCACGGCAGCCATGACAGCTGCCACAGCCGCTGCAGCCACCACAGCCACCACAGCTGCCACAGCCGCTGCAGCCACCACAGCCACAGCCAGTGCAACCACCACTGCCACAGCCAATGCAGCCACCACAGCCAGCACAGCCACCACCAATACAGCCGGCGCAACCACAGCCCTTGCAACTGTTGTCGTCGTCAAAGCTGCCGATAGGCTTCATTGCCTTCCTAGGCTTCACAGAAAGCATGATGAGCACTTTTGGATGAGAAGGTGGGCGTGAGGCACCAATGGCAAGACAAAAGCCGCAAAAACAGGAACGTACGACGAAAAAGGCGAGGCAACCACTTAAAGGGAAAAACACTTTAAAGGCAAGCCCGCTGAAGAAGCAAACGAAACAAACTGTACCACACACACACACACGCTCACACAAACAAACACGCCATGCCATGACAGGCCTTCGGGCGAATTGTGCCAGGCAGCATGGTGCTGGGAGCCCCAAAGCCATCAGCTGCACCAATCGGGCCAGCCCGGCTCGCTGGGCCGCAACCGAAGGTGCCTCGAAAGGACAAGGCACGGGATGGCGAAACTAGAGCTATTCGCTTTTGGCTTTCCTTGCAAGACCCAACAGGAGGCCCCCTGTTTGACACAGTACCGCACGTAGGCGGCTCTTCACAGTCTGCGTTGCCTCTTCACATGCGGGCGCGCAGTTTGAAGTTGGATTACACATGCTGGTGCCCAAACAAGCTCTTGCCTGGAAAAGGCATTGCTTGTCAAGCTGCTGCTGCAAGCGCCGCCAAAGGATTCATCAAACGGCCTGCAGTGCACTGCAGTGCACTGCAGTGGTAGCTGCACACACTTAAATGCAACCACCTGTCACGGCACATGTCAATCATGCTATGGTGTCATGAGGGATGGAGGTGGTCATGAATCCGGCATCTTACACTCTTTACAGGATGAGTAAAATGGATTGTGCAATCGGTGCTTGCCGCACCCATTTATGGTTGGAACTGTTTCGAAAGCTTCACTTGCTCCCCTGCAAAAGTTAAAACAAAAAAAAAAAAAAAACTACAACCCAAGCAACGAATTTGCTTGCAGGTTCTACTTCATGGTGACGCCCAGTTTTGGGTTACGTGTTCATTTGTGGGGGAGTACCCAGGCTTTGACCCTGGCGATTGACAACCCACCGCACCTAGGTCCGGGTCCAGCTTTCGGCCTGCACCCCTCGGCGCAGGCAGAGGGACGAAAGAGCAATGCTGAGATGCAGCCCTGCCTCTGGCTGATTGGCGTCCATGCCTGCCATGACAGCATCAAGCAAACATGTGAGTATGGTTCTCATGCTTGTCATGTATGTATGTATGTATGTACGTACGTAGGTATGCATGCATGCATGCATGCATGCATGCATGCATGCATGCATGCATGCATGTCTGTCTGTATGCATGCATGCATGCATGCGTGCATGTGTGTATGTGTGTGTGTGTGTTTACTGTATGCGTTTACTTTCTGTATGTATGCATGTATGTATGTACGTAGGTATGCATGCATGCAGGTATGTCTGTCTGCCTGTCTGCCTGCCTGCATGCATGCATGCATGTATGTGTGTATGTGTGTATGTAATTACTGTATGTACTTACTTTATGTATGTTATGTATGTATGTATGTATGTATGTATGTATGTATGTATGTATGTATGTATGTAGGTATGTATGTATGTATGTATGTATGTATGTATGTATGTATGTATGTATGTATGTATGTATGTATGTATGTATGTATGTATGTATGTATGTATGTATGTATGTATGTATGTATGTATGTATGTATGTATGTATGTATGTATGTATGTATGTATGTATGTATGTATGTATGTATGTATGTGTATGTATGTATGTATGTATGTATGTATGTATGTATGTATGTATGTATGTATGTATGTATGTATGTATGTATGTATGTATGTATGTATGTATGTATGTATGTATGTATGTATGTATGTATGTATGTATGTATGTATGTTATGTTATGTTATGTTATGTTATGTTATGTTATGTTATGTTATGTTATGTTATGTTATGTTATGTTATGTTATGTTATGTTATGTTATGTTATGTTATGTTATGTTATGTTATGTTATGTTATGTTATGTTATGTATGTATGTATGTATGTATGGATGTATGTATGTATGTAAGTATGTATGTATGTATGTATGTGTTTACTGTATGTGATTACTGTATGTGCTTACTGTATGTGTTTACGTAGGTACTTACTGTATGTATGTATGTATGTATGTATGTGTGTGTGTGTTTGCTGTATGTATTAACTGTATGTATGTATGCATGCACGTATGTAAGTATGTATGTACGTATGCATGCATGTATGTATCTATGTGTGTATGTGTGTATGTGTGTATGTATGTATGTACGTACGTACGTCCGTACGTATGTATGTGTATGTGTGTATGTAGGTATGTAGGTATGCAGGTATGTAGGTATGTAGGTTTGTAGGTATGTAGGTATGTAGGTATGTAGGTATGTAGGTATGTCGGTATGTAGGTATGTAGGTATGTAGGTATGTAGGTATGTAGGTATGTAGGTATGTAGGTATGTAGGTAGGTATGTATGTGTGTATGTATGTATGTATGTATGTACGTACGTACGTACGTATGTATGATGTCTATTTATGTATGTATGTATGTATGTATGTATGCATGCATGTATGTATGTATGTATGTATGTATGTATGTGTGTATGTATGTATGTATGTATGTATGTATGTATGTATGTATGTATGTATGTATGTATGTATGTATGTATGTATGTATGTATGTATGTATGTATGTATGTGTGTGTGCATGCATGCATGCATGCATGCATGTATGTAGGTATGTAGGTATGTAGGTATGTAGGTATGTAGGTATGCAGGTATGTAGGTATGTAGGTATGTAGGTATGTAGGTATGTAGGTATGTAGGTATGCATGCATGCATGCATGCATGCATGCATGCATGCATGCATGTATGTATGTATGCATGTGTGTGTGTGTCTGTATGTATATATGTATGTATGTATGCATGTATGTATGTATAATGTATGTACACATATGTAGGTGGCCTGGCCTGAGCTCATCTGATGTGATGTCATGTGAATTGTGTTGTCAAGACTTTTTCTTAGACATCTCTCTCTCAATAGAAACCTTCGGGAAACCTGTAGACATACTCCTAAAAATCCATTCCAACCGTACCCACAAAACTCTGTCAGCATGGCAACGGCATCTTTGAGGAATAGAGCTTTCATGTCGAACGCACTGGTAGTGTTGCAGGGATTCCCCCAAGTGATACACATGTTGTACACAAAAAGCACATTGGTAACGTTACCAAGGTCAGATTCAACTACAAAACTCTTGCATCCCACATGTTGGATCCCTTGCTACTGCAAAAGAAACCTCCAGTTTAGAAACGTTTGCAGGACAGGCCTTAGCTTGTGCAGCACTTTCTAGAAAACACTTTCTGGCAAACGCTTGCCCTCACGGCTTTCATGAAACAAACATCCGGCCCTCGGGGTCACAAGGAATATTCACCATGGCTCATATGGGTGTCACTTTTGGTTGAGGGCGCCAATTTCGGGTTCCCCTCCAACCAGGCCTGGCAGGCCTAGCTCGGCATCTGCAGATCCCTGGCCTTGAAGAAAACCAACTAAAACCCATCCAAGAGGTACCCTCAGAAGACTCTGCCACATCAAGCCTCACAAATTGGTATCGGCCAAGAGGCGTGGTGGCACTGGAGGCTCGGATCCTGTGCACAAATGGGATCAACTTGGCCGTCAATGTCGTCGGTTCAATGAAAATGACGCAAAAAGGAACTTCGAAATGATCCCAAATGCTACCCTGTTGTTTCTGGATTCCTGTTCTTTTTTGGGATAACCCAAAAATGGAACCCTGGGTTCGACCACCGGTTGGCTAGTCCTTCTCGCAGTCGCTTCAATGGAGGTCCTTCCGCCAGAGCCAAGCAATTTAAGCCATGGACAATTCAAACCTTCTGAAACTCCCTGGTCTGCTTTACTAAACAGTTGCCAAACCCTTGTACAAGCCATGGTTTAGGCCGCAACTGTTGAACCATCCTCTTCGTGTCCCTTTAAGGAGGATTGGTTGTTACACGTTGCCACCAACCCTGCCTTCCGTCGCTCTGGACGTTGAAGCATGCTCCAAGGCCTCGATCTGCCTCAAGCCGAGTCACTCTACATCTGTGTGTGGGTGTGTCATCTTGGGAGTTCAGTATTTGTACTCAAATCGTGGCGTTCCTTCTTGCTTCCAAAATGAAAAGGGTGCCCTCAAAGCGCATACCCATCTGGCGCATGGAGAGCGCTGGTTGCAGAGCACTGCCAAAGAGCTGATGACCATCCCTGTCAAAATTAGGATGCCAAGAGAATAAGTGCTTGAAATCTGCCACTTGGATTTCGACATCGCCACACGGCAAATCGTGGCCATGGCATCTGCTCTAAAAGGGTTTTAGTGGCTCCAACCGGTTCAACCAGGGCGCTGCTGCAGGTTGGCCCCGATGTCCAGCAGCTTGCCCTTGGTGCACTTGGAGGACTCCATCAAAGCCTCGATGTCGGCCTGGCTGGGAGAAAAGCGCGTGGCAGCGCTTCGACCGAGAAGTGCACCAGGGTTTTGACGAAACAAACGTCCGCCACGGCTTGACAAATACAAGGTGCACCAAGGTTTGACTAACACAAAGCACAAGGCTTCGACCCTCAAAAGGCTCACCAGGTCTTTGATGAAACAAAAGTGCGCCAACCTGAAAGGTGCAGCCAACCGTCCACGCGAGCGCCTCGGCCATTTCTTCGCCTCGCTACCCGCTACATAAGCGCCAGCTCGGGGCGGCCGCCAAACCAATTGCTTCAGCGCGGCTTATATCTGCGTATGCAGTGAATGTGAACAAGGGGCTGCTTGCGCTGTAACTCTGCTGATTGGGCGTGGGAGAGTTGCAGCTGGTGATAGTTGCGATATTGTAGTTTGCTGATGACTTTCCGCAAGTGCAATCCTGCAAAGATCAAACCATTGTTGCTGCTGGGTAGCTTCCACGTGTACAGGCTTCGAAGCCACAATCTTGCTATGACGTACTGCCTGGTCGTCCATGTGCGTTTTCTGTTCTTGAGGTAGCATTCATGCATGGCGGCGCGGGTCTGATTGTTTTTCGGCTTGAGTCTCTGTGACTTGATACTTGGCCTAGGAATCTGAGAGTGTACGCAACTTCACACATGCTCGGCACCAAAAGAACACAGGCTGACACACTGTCAATCCCAAGTGAGCAAGTGCTTGACCACATTACAAATGGGTTTACCTCAAAATGTCCCTTTCAGATAAACCAAACAACCGAGGTTCCCCAAAAGAGGGCATACCCAACAAAGCCCGAGCATTCCGGCCATCAACGCAGGAACCGCCGTCGTCGCCACTGCCATCAAATCCATGACGGAAGAAGTCCTGCAAATGGGAGACTCCGTGGCCGAGCACCTCTCACATGCAGAGACCGCTGTTAAAAACGTGCGTCCGCCTGGACCCAAACATCGAGTCACGACAACCTGGTCCCAAGGAGGTCTACCCGGCAACCAAATCATGTCTGAATCGGCCTCTCACCGCCACGTGTTTGCTTAGCTTTGGCTGGCCCCCTGCGAAACTTCATCTGCCCTGGCTTTCATTCGTGGTATCTCCCTGTTCCATCATGCCGAGAGCGGCGTCTCAATAGCATCCTGTTTGTTTCCTCTGAAAGGCACCGAGGTCATTGAACCCACATCGGCCCAACCCTATCACACCGCCCTTTTGTGCCTGCATGATGGCCATGCGCACTACCTCAAGCAGTCGAATGGAATGCGGGTCTGATTGAAGGGAAACTTCAAGCAAAACCGAAGCCAATTTGGGGGCTCCAAATCCTCATTTTGAAACCCGTCACATACCCATGTCTGCCTCCACGCCCCGGAACTCGGTGTCTATGTAGGTCTTGATGGCGTGAGAGGAGTTGTACACCTCCGAATTTGATGAGGCAAGGCACTACATGGGAGTAGCCCAAGGAACATGTTGCTGTCAGGCCTCTGGTAGCTTGTCCAGTGTCTGAACTAAAGGCCCAAGTATTCGTGGAACTTGGGTATACCTGGAGGTGGAAAGGGCATGAAACAGTCACAAATGCAAGGCCTGGGGAACACATCGGTCGAGGAAACTGCTTTTGTTGGATGCTTTGAAAGGAAAACGAAAAGGAAACCCATCACCTGAAGGGGATCGGTATTAGCTGAAAGGGTGGCCTCATTTTTGACACCAGGTGATGACACATCCGCATGCAGCTCACTTGTCAATGAAGACCAAGGCATTGGGCACGTCTCTGTCCTGCAACGCATGTACTTTTCCGTGACAGGCAGCTGATTGCAATGTTGGAATGTGGCAAAGCCCGAAGTCCCTCCAATTTGCTTGGTTTTCTGAACCACCAAGCATGGTTTGCCTGGTGGAAACGGACTCTAAAATAAGGAGGGCCCTAGGCCCCTGAACATTCGCAGATCAATTGAAACCCGTCCCCCAGGTGCACCACGGAGAGGCCAACCCAGTTGCCCACCTCATTCTGCACCTGACCCCAAAGACATCCGCAAAGGAATGGTTCAAACGTTTAGAGACGTCCTTGTCTCTGCTACGGGTGGCTTGATCACAAGGCCAGCCTTGTGAAGGATTTGATGCATGACCCGCGAGACACGCGGCGCACTCCTTGGCAAGCAGCAGCACATTGACAATGAGCTGCCCCAAGACGACTTGGTTCCCAACTGAACACGGTTCAGACCTTGTCCAGTATCGCACAAGCGGTACCTGGCAAATGAAGCTCAAAAACAGGACTTGCAGCTGGCATGAACACCATGGAATCAACCTTGCGTAGCCTTGCTTGTCAACCACAGCCCTTCCGACTTTTTGGACTGGTCACGTGGAACTTGCATCCAGCAGGTCCTCCTCTGTCATTTGCCACAGCTCAAACCTTCGCAGCACGCCAGGGGAAACACGAGGCGCGGGCGCGCGCTCAGGCAGGAGCATTCTGCCCATGATCTCGCGCCACAGCAGCAAGCTCTGCAAGACAAACGTGTACCTCACTGCGCCGCACCGCACTTCAAGTTGCGTTTCCTGGGATTTCGCACATGGCTGGAGGACATCCCACTGGCTGACATGTTGCAAGAGGACTTTACATTCAGCAGGTGTAAATGTCCTCCCGTACCACATGTTTGGCAAATCTGCTCTCCTTCATCCTTCATGCTGTGGCCCTGAATCCCGCAGGGGACCCAAGCAAAAACCATGCTGCATGCCTAAAGCAAGGCGAATTCAACTTTCTCCGGCTGCCAGCTGGTCCAGGGTTCCGACTGTGTGCGGTGGCTGTGTGACAAGCACGAGCCACCTCGACCTCTAGAGATCTCAAGACCTGAGGCAGTCGTGGCGCCGGCAAGCACTTGCCGCGCCAAGCAATTTCGGCCAAGCCACTCCAGTCGCCCTCCTTTGAAGGGCTGAAATATGCCTTCAAGTACCTGGGCTCGGATATCTCCATCAATCAGTCGAGCGCCCAACACGCGGTCGTCTATTGTAAACTTAAGGTGGCAAAGGCTTTGAGATCTTGAAAACTGCGGTGGATACTTGGCTTCACCCTGGCGCTGAAGTGTTTACGTTTGATTCTGATGCTGCCCTTCTCCCAAAATAACATCTTGCACCAGCTGACATGATTGAGGCAAGCACAATGAGTGGATGGAAGTTTGGCATGTAAAACCATCATCTGATTGCAGATGATGTGTCAATTTAATAGGGATTGCAGGGCACAACGGCCAAGAGCGAAACGGGCAACAGATCTGAAGGCAGGTGCCATGATCTTACAAGGTGCTTCCGGCTGTACCGTTTCCGGGGATTTCGCGCTCTCATCCAAGTGAAGCTGCGGCGCTTCACAACACATCTTGTCATGGCACGCCAAAGGACGTGTCGCGAAGGGATCCTGAGTTGGTGAAGGCTTTGACCTAACATATTCAAACCCGCATGCTCCGTGACCCTTCGTAGCCTTGGCACTCTTCTCCAGAGCATTTCTTTGGCATGCGCAGCTATGTGTGCGCTGTACTGCAAGACATTCATTTGGGCCCCGAAAGATGTTGGTAGCTTGGAGCTGCAACCGGGATGTTCATATCCTTTTGTAGCATGAGTCCATCATCAAACCATTCCGCCCATCCACCCATCTAGCCACGATCCATGATACGGGGCTCGCGTGAGCGTCTACCCTGTTGGTAAGTTTCAGCAATGACATTGCTGTTTGACCAGGTGACTAAAACTCTAAACCTAAGGGACCTATGGACATCGCCGCAAACAAGCCACTGTCCTTGCACTCTGCCAATCCCAAGCCGAGGTGCTCAATCATGCGCTCCACCGGCTCTCTGTTGAACCTCTGCCAAAGAGGCTAAAAAGGCTAAAAAGCTACCTTTGTCCCCCGTTTGTGACTCTAAAAGATTGGAGCCTTGGACTTGAGAAGCCAAGAGGACTGTAAACGTTTTCAGGGTCTGGGATGCACCCATTTCACGCGCGCCTCAAGAAGGCGAAGAAGTCGCTGATCGAGGCGACGACGGTCTCAATCCGCTCCTGCGGATCTGCTTGTTTCGCTGTTTGGGTTGGATGTAAAAGGTCCTCTGTCAGGAGCCCTTCCAGTTCAGGCCTGAAAATGCAGGACCCTGGCGACTGGGCCGCGTTTCCCTTCATCCGGCGCGTTTGGGGCTGGCCCACTTTCCAGCCAAAGTGAATGCCGCGCCATAAACAAAAGCTGCCATTGGTGGCTAGAACCCATGGTTGTGGAAAATCATTTCTCCGATGTCAACATGTATCATTCCCATGACTACTTGATCACTATGTCAACCCAATGCATATTTTCCACAACCATAACTTCATCCACTCGGGCTCTGTGAGGCCGCCACCGCTTGGAGCCGCCACGCAAAGCCTCCCCAAGATCACCGGCAGCCTCGAGGGATCTCAGATTTTGCCCTGGCTCTGGCCCAAAATTGGCCAAGCAGCCCCAAACCCCAGTTGGCAAACTAGACATGGGTGAGAGAGGTGAAATGTATCAACAAGTTCCATTTATGCGCCAAAGTGAATGTCGTCACAGTCCCATTCCCCCGTTTGCCACTTTGAAGCCTTCGGTGGCGGTACGCCCTCTGGTGGCTTCTCTGAGTACCTGGATCGTGGGAGTGGGTCTCCTCTTCCCTCTTGAAAAGGTCTCCGCCCATCTGAAGGGCTCACTTTCGCTTCAGCTCAACCAGCGCTTCTGCCTTGTCCTTGCTTTCCTGGGAGACCTGCAACGAGCTTAATGAGTCGACTGGAGACAGTTTCTGCCACTCACATGACCCTTGTTGGTTTTTGAATCAACACATGTGGTTTATGCTTCATCATGGCGCGTGCAAGAAGCCTCTGCTCGAGACTTGCCCTCCGTGTAGATCTCTTTGGTTGCTATCGTCAACAGTGGGTCCTGGACGCCATGAGCCAATCCACAAAGGTGGCACATACAATGGCAACTATCGAATGGAACACACATGGTGTGTCCCCCAAATTGCGGCCCTCCACTGATTTGATCCCTTTTGGTCTCCAAACCATAGCGAGGCGTTCTAAACCCATTTTGGGGACACCCAAATGGGTCTGTAGACCCCCGATTAGGAGGTTGATGGCCTTCCCGTACCAACCCAAAGTAGTAAAGGAACCGGCCCTTTGACCATGGCACGAAAACAAAATGGTTGCTTTCCCTGTAGATTCCCTTTAACACAATCAAGAACAACGTAAACACAAAAAAGACACTGACACGTGAGCCACGGTCAAATTTACTTGTTCCCCCTAAAAGGACATGGACATTTCATGATTCCCCTGGTTTTTGTGGGGAAATTGAACCCAAATGCACCATAGACAAATCGGGAAATGTTGACCATTCGTCATATGCAAAACTGCCTCACTCGGCACGCTCCCCGCAGTTGTCCTTTGGGTGTCCCTTTAAACCCACCTGGCAATGGGTACCAACACACGGCCATGGGTCAAAATCCTGTACCCCCAGTCAACATCCCAATCCCCACTGAAACAGGTTCAAAAATGGGTGGTGAATTCACCTACCCCAAAATGGTACCACTGGTTTTGACCCATGGCCGCTTGACAATGGGTACCAACACGCACACCCATATCCAATGGAGGATGGCTCGCGGCTCCTGCAGCATGGCCAAGGCCTTGGCGTTGCCCTTCACCAAGCTCCACACCGTCTTCACCGGGCCCACGCCTCACGGAGCGAGAGTCGGGCGGTGGGAAGCCCAGTGGAGTTGGCACCGTGGAGTTGGTACCAAAAAGGAAACCAACGCCCAATTTGCGGCGTCCGTATTCTATTTTTGCAAACAAACCCACATGCAAGTAGCAAGTAGCAAGTTGGAGCAAATCGGTCCTTCCCTATGGGCAGGCCAAGGCAATGGCAATCAAAGTCCAATTGCCGCGCCACTTCGCCCTGGCTGAAGAGCCATGTGCCCGCAAAATAAAAGCAGAACCCCGCCTTGACACTGTCCTGAAGCAAGTGGATCAGCCTGAGCCAGTGCTTGAACTCATTGAACTCATGATTTCATGTCCGCTCCAGCTCAAGGGCCCCGCTTTCCGTAGCTGCCCCTAAGCTTGTCCGGATTCAGGATTTTGTACCTCCGTTTGCCACGCCAAAACTCGCCACTGCAGCACTCTCGCTCAATGCTGGCCTTCTGCCGATCTCGAAAACCATGCGGAAGAAGTAGTGGTTTTCAGCTGCCATCAGATGTGAGCCAGGGTCACTGTGTTGTGTTCCCGAGTGACATGAGATGTTGGTGAGTACCTATGTTTCCGAATGGCAATTGGGTGAGTGTACTCAATGTCATTCCCTGCACTAGATGACGGCAAATATTGACCATTCCCGTGCCAAACACGCGCGCACATGAGCCGGTTTTTGCTTGCCGGGGTCATGTCAGACAAGGGAGTCCTTCCAAACCTGCCGGCAGCACCGAAACTTCGCTCCATGAGCGGCCGGCGAGCAACGTCAAAGTTGTTGGCAACCACCAGACCAGCCAAAATGGCACAAGCCTGGCACGGGCAAGAATTGCGTCCATTTGAACCACTGCTGAAAAAACACAAAAACACAGAAGCATGACAATTAATACTATCTAACAAAAACCACTGAATCCTGGACATTCAGCAGCCTGGCGCTAAAAGAAACAAATCACAAAGCTTCACCCTGCCTGCTGGATTTGGAGGGCCATACGTCTGGCCTTGCTGCCTGAATGGTACACATCAACTTGATCTGTGTACCTGGCAGTCGTCGATGGTGGTACTGCATGCAAATCTGCCCATGGTGCAAAGGGCTCGCATTTGTTCGGCTGCCACAGCATACCACATGCTGAAACCGGACTGCTGACTCCCATCCATCCGGGTGGCAGTCAGAGTCTACCCCGCTCATTCGAGCATGTCCCCACAGAAGCGCGGCTCAATTCTTCACTGCGATGCTTTGAAAGCTTTGACTCAGCTTTGTGAACAGGTTGTGCATCAGCCACGCTCCCTCAGAGATCCCCGCCCACCCCAGACCTCTATCCACATGGCACAGAATGGCCCCATGCTGTACAGTGCAAGGGCTCAAACGGGCATCGGCACGGGCCAAAAGATCATAACACGGGCTCCAGTATCACGAAATGTCTCACTGCCTATGCCCAGCCCTCAGCTTTTCGCAGCCGAAGTTCTCAGCTTTTGCCGTTCCTCTCAGTGGGAAACATGAGTAGCCGCCGCTTTTTGGGTTACCGGTCTATCAAACACATATTACCAATATTACCCTGAAACCGAAAGGTCTCTGGGTATGTCTTTTGGTCCAAGACACCCTGTTGTGGTTGCTGAAAAAAAAGGAACACTGCCATAGAAATATATATATATATATATGTATTGATTTATTCGTTTATTCGGTTGTTCATTTATTTGTTACTTGCATTTTTATTTATGTATGTATGTGTTTATGTATTTTATGCGATTTATCTCGGGGTTGGGGGGCCCGCTATCTTCTCAAATCCATTTGAATGCTCAAAAGACGGGAACACTCCCTGTCCTTGAGGCGAGCCAAGAGCTCAGTGCCTCAGGATCATGCAGCGCAGGTCTGCAGGTCTGCAGGTCTCGTCCCAAGGCCCAAGCTGCTCTCTTCCGTCTTCGGCTTTTTGGCCGGCGGCTCCTCTGTCTCAAGTTGAAACAAAACAGTATTCAAGGGATTGCAACAGTTGGCATTTTGCAGGCAAAGGCCACCTTTTGCACTGACGATCGAGCTGTCTCTCTGACTCGTCGCTTCCAGGGGCTCTCTGGAGGTACGAGCAATTCTGTGCAAGTGCCCACCTCAACCCGGCCATCTGGCTCGGCATGCACGACGATACACCCCCTCCCCCTCCCCCCTTCGGCGTTCTGCTGCGTTGCGGTCAATGCATCATGGCCTGGGGCAGTTCTTGACACGTACTGGTTCTGTTGGGTTGTGGATGATACAAGTAAGGTCCGGCAGAGCCGGGGGGCGGAAGTTTCAAAGCAGTGAACAACTATAGTTTGGAGAACTGTCCTTGGCCCCTTGCTTCTCTCTCTCTCTCTCTCTTTTTCTCTCTTTCTCTCTTTCTCTCTTTCTCTCTTTCTCTTTCTCTTTCTCTTTCTCTTTCTGTTTCTCTGTCTCTTTCTCTCTCTCTCTCTCTCTCTCTCTCTCTCTCTCTCTCTCTCTCTCTCTCTCTCTCTCTCTCTCTCTCTCTCTCTCTCTCTCTCTCTCTCTCTCTCTCTCTCTCTTTCCTCTTTCCAAAGCTCCCAACGAGCGCTTCAAGTTCAACTCTCCTCCCTCCCCCCCGAGAGCGCCTTTTCTTTGCGTCTGCCCAAGCCGTGCTGTAGTCTGGGCTGGAGCACGCGGCCCGAAACGGCACGCGTGTCAAGCGCAAAAGCTAGGCTTTTCTCTTCGTCTGCTTCAGCGGTGCAGCAGTCCGCGCGAGCGCGCGGCCCGACGCGGCACGCGCCGACACGAACGCGCGGCCCGAAACGGCACGCGCGTCATCAAGCACGAAAGCTGGGCGAGGTCAAAGCCTCTTTTACTCTGGCAACCTTAGTCAACGGAGTCATTGCCATGGCGTCTTCCTGAAGACGCTTGATCTCAAGGCTGGGCTGGGAGTCCAAGGAAAGCTGCCACGCCCGACGGCGGGCAAACGGCTCGATATCTCCGTCCGCAGCCGGAAACTGGAAGATCACCTGCCAGTGACGCAAGGAAGGCTCGCCGTCCGTGTCGAACAGAACATGAGGCTTTGCAACCACCCGCAACAGCGTGTCAGGCCGCTGTCGCGCGATGGCCAAGCTGTCTCTGACGCTGACCACCCACATGAGGTCCGCGCGGATATCTGGCTGCGTGGCGTCTGCGCACTCGAAGATGATTCGCACTCCGCGCTCGGCTTCGTTGCACTCCTGCACAGGATCTTTGGCCGTCACTCGCAGTAAGAGCTCCGCGTACTGGACTGGCAGATCCTCACCTGCCGTAATTTGCCCTGCGTCATCCAAGTTCGCGTCTGACAAGTAGATGCATGGGCAGCCCGGGAGTGAGGCGGCCGCGCGCAAGCACAGGAGTGGCTTTGCTGAGCCCGAGTAGGTAAGCGGAGCCTCGCGAACATGCACCACTTGCAAGGTGTTGCGCGCGGCGCGAGAGCCAGTCGGTCCAGAGTACGCTTCGTCGTGCGCCACGACGAAGCGCACAGCCCGCTTGCGGGCTCGGATCTCGTGCTCCGCATTCTCTCGCGACTGTACCGCGTCGCCCGGCCGAAACGCCAAGGCAGCACGCAGCACTTCGTCGACGCACTTGGTAAAGATCCTCGCGTCCAGCGTGGCCGTGTGATCCCACACAGTAGCCTCCAGGCTGTAGCACGGCCGGACGCCAGCTTCGTCGTGTTTGTCGCAAGTCTTGCGAAAGCAAGTGGCGCAGCCTGTGTAGTGCCAAGAGTCTTCCGGCACCCGGGACAAGGTCTGCAGGTGAGCCAGCGTGCAGAACGGTGCCTCCCACACGTCCTCGTGAGAGAACTTCTTCGCTTCGGCCGCCGGCAAAAAAGCGCCGAGCGTCGCCAGCGAGACCAAAGTCGCCGGTCCGGCGCCGTAGTCTCGCGCGGCAGCGCCGCCAGCGCGCAGGGATAGTGTCTTGCAGCGCTCGCGGCCAGCAAAACAAACATTCTCGGCTTTTCACTCGCGTTTCTTACTCCATGGCCAGCGCTTGGTCGCTGCGCGCGCGCGCGGCCCGAAACGGCACGGCGGCACATGGCGTGTCCAAGTAGCACGCTCGCTGCGCAAGGCTCAAGACAGCACGCCCGCTCGTGTCCGCCACAAGCGGCCCGAAACGGCACGCTAGCTCGGCAAGCGCAGGTCTGGGGTGCCTGGCTTGCAAATAAGCAAAAAGGTTATCTTTGGAACCTCAACCAGGCAGAGGTGGGGCGCACCAACGGAAGTGCCCAGCAAAAGTTCTTGGGGCGCCGCAGCTTCTGTTCGCTTTCAAAATGTGACGGCGCCAGAAATCTCAAAGGTTAACTTGCTAGGCTCGAGTTTGGTTCTGTTAGCCAATGTCTTCGCTGATATATAGCTCCAATAGTTCCAAATCGCTAAGCACCCCCGCAGTTTTTTTTCCCCGTCGATCAGGAGCTTTTGCTTCTCTTATCCCAGCGCGCGGCCCGAGACGGCACGCCCGCGGCACGACAGTTTTTCTCCGGCTGACTCTACGCACTCTGCCCACTTAGCTTTATACCACGTAGTTTTTTTCCCCGCCGATCGGGAACTTTTGCTTTTCCCATCCTAGCGCGCGGCCCGAAGCGGCACGCCCGCTGCCCGCGGCCCGAAGCGGCACGCTAGGTCGGCTTCGCGCTCTGGCGCGCGGCTCGAAACAGCACGCTCGCAGCGTGGTCTTTTTTCTCCGGCTGGCCCCACGCCCTCCGCCTACTTGAGCTTACGCCCCTCAGCTTTGTCCCCGCCGGACGGGAGCTTTTGCTGTTCTTATCCTAGCGCGCGGCCCAAGACGGCACGCCCGCGGCACGACAGCTTTTCTCCGGCTGACTCTACGCACTCTGCCCACTTAGCTTTATACCACGCAATTATATTTTTTGCCCGCACATCGGGAGATTTTGTCTTGCTTATCCTAGCGCGCGGCCCGAAGCGGCACGCCCGCTGCCCGCGGCCCGAAACGGCACGCTGGCTCGGCTTCGCGCTCTGGCGCGCGGCCCGACACGGCACGCTCGCAGCGCGATAGCTTTTCCCCGGCAGGCCCCAGGCGCTCTGCCCACCCGAGTTTATGCCCAGCATTTTTTATCCCAGCCGGACGGGAACTTTTGCTTTGCTTATCCTAGCGCGCGGCCCAAGACGGCACGCCCGCAGCATGATAGTTTTTCTCCGGCCGACCCTACGCACTCTGCCCACTTAACTTTATGCCCCGCAGGTTTTTTCCCCGCCGATCGGGAACTTTTTTGTTTGTCTTATCCTACCGCGCGGTCCGAAACGGCACGCCCGCTGCCCGCGGCCCGAAACGGCACGCTCGCAGCGCGGTAGTTTTTCCCCGGCTGGCCCTACGCGCTCCGCCTACTTAAGTGTGTGCCCAGCAATTTTACCCCCGCCGCACGGGAGCTTTTTTTTCTTATCCTCGTGCGCGGCCGGACATGGCGCGCCCTCCTACCGCGCGGCCCGAAACGGCTCGCTAGCTCGGCTCCGCGCTCTCGCGCGCGGCCCGAAACGGCACGCCCGCAGCACGATACTTTTTCTCCGGCAGGCCCCCCCCCCCCCGCCGGACGGGAACTCTTGTGTATCTCATCCTACCGCGCGGCCCGAAATGGCACGCCCGCTGCTCGCGGCCCGACACAGCATGCCCGCTCAGCTTCGCGCTCTTGCGTGCAGCCCGAAACGGCACGCTCGCTGCGCGCGGTCTTGCCCGCTGGACTTTATTTATACCCTATATGTTTGTCTTCATGCTGCTTGGATACTTCAATGCAAACAGCTGCAGACGTCAATGCAAAAAGCTGCAGAAGCGAAACGGCGAAAACTCCCCCCAACATCTCCAAATCACAAGGCCCTCTGAAACATGCACAACAACTGGCCACCTACTTCAATGGGATCACTAGCATCAGAAATCAACCAATTGGTGCGTTTTCTTGTCCCGCAGAGAACGTCGCACGAACACGTTGAGACACTGATGAAAGCAACATAGCCAGATTCGACAAAGCAGTGATAACTCCCCCCAAAATCGCCGAAACAGGGCCCTCTGAAACATGTACAACAACTGGCCTTGCAAGAAAAAAACAGAGGTCACAGCAACAACCTAGCTGCGATCTAGAGGAAATAACAACGGTCCCCCTGCCCTTGCTGCCTCAGCCTTACTGAGTCATTCTCGCGCGTGCGCTCCCGTCGTCCCTGCCAGTCGCGTTCCCCCCTCGGTCGTTTTCACAGACTCGCGCGGCGTCTGCCCTGTTGTTGCAGCGGCCATTACGAATCGAAACGAAGAGAAACAAACAAAAGGACCTGACACGCCGGTCGGCCGCGCGGCACCGGCGCCCGCCCACAGCCCTCACCGGTGCGCGCGCCTGCCGCCGCTACGAAAAGGGGACCACGCTAACCACGACAAACATGCGTAATGACCGCGGCAACAACAGGGCTGCTTTGTCAAGGTAAAGGCCGCGCGCCGCTCGAAACCGCAAGCGCAGCGGCCAGCAGTGCTGGCTACACAAAAGGATGCCCAAGGAGGGTGCAGCTTGCTCAAAGGAGACCACATAAGCAATCCCCTGTGTTGCGCAGCTTTGCGCCATGTCACGCGCGGCAACAAGGCTGCTTTGTCGAGGTGAAGGTCGCGCGCTGCTCGAAACAGCAAGCGCAGCGGCCGCTGTCTGCGCGCGCTCCTATGGCTTGCAGCCTGCCGAAAGATGCGCAAGTAAGCCACCTATGGCCTGCAGCGGCCCCTTACTCGTAGTCGCAGTCGGAACACTGCTCCTCTAAAAACTTTTCTCCGAAGAACTCCGGCTCGGAGTCCGGTAGCTCATCAGGCATGGACAAGTCCCCGTACTTTTGCACGAGGTCTTCTTCATCCTCGTAGGCCTGGCGGCCTTCTTCCGGGTCTGCCGTGTACTCGGCCGCGGACATTGCCCGCATGGTCTTGCGGCGCTTGCGGCCGCCGCCAAGCTTCGAGGCGGGAAGCTTTGTCGGCCTGTCGTCGTAGTGCGGGGCGCTCAGCATTCCGCGCAGAGACAGCATCTGCCGCAAGTCCTCGACCTCTGCAGCGGTCATGGGAGCTTGCCGCCGGCCCTCCGACCATGCCACGTGGCGGGCGAGGTCGTCTTCTACGGACACAGCGCCTCCGAAGATGCCGCTGGCTGTGGCATCGTGCAGCGCGTCGAGCCGCTTCTCCAGCTCTGCTCGCCATCGAAACAAATCGGTGTCGGCCACGGCGCGGAAGGCCCAATAGTCTGGCACGTATTTGAAGGCCATGCGCGCAAAGTCCGTGGCTCTGGACATGCCCACAAACGCCAGGCCAAGGCACTTGAGCGGCGACCACGTCGGCTCGTGGTCTACGTTAAACACGCAGCCATCGCGCAGAGTCAGGCCTTGACTCTTGTGCACGGTGATCCCGTACGCCAGCACGATGGGAAACTGCGTGCGGCTCAAGGCCGGGTACTGCTGGTGTCGCACGGTTTCCTTCTGGAGCAGCACCCAAGTTGGCTGCCCGGGTATCATCTCGGGGCCGATGTACCCGGGGAAGTCCACCACTACGTATTCTACCTGGCGCGCGGACAAGCCGCCTGTTTCCGAAGCACGCTCTTTTCTGCGTGCAGCGCCGGCCGAAACGCCAAGCGACGCAGCTGACTCTGACTGCTGAGGCTCTAGGAGGACTGCCACCACTGTCCCTCTTAAGCCATTGACTAAGTTCCAACAAGTTCTTAAGTTCAAGACTAGCATTACATGTGCCCCCTGTGCCAGATGCAGCACGCGGCGAAGCTGGCCGTAGTGCTCGCACTTGTGCCGCTCCGTCATCTCCGAGCTCTCCACGGACCAAACTCTAAGGATGTGGCCGCGACCTTGCTCGGCTGCGTGCTCGCCTAAGCGCTGGCCGTTGAACAGGCCGGCTTTGCGATTCTCGCAAAACATGTGGATGCGCTCCTTTTCGAAGGCCACGCGCTCAGACGGCGTCAGCGCGCACGAAGGGCTTGTCAAGTCGTGGGACTGCCACAGCTGAACGTCCTCCTTCGTGTGCGCGGCATCACGGACGCGAAGCAGCGAGTCCTTGTACGCCGACTGGCCCACCTGCCGGTGGATGCGGCGCAGGCGAAACACGTTCTTGATGCCCAAGAACAAGCGCAAGCCAAGGTTCACTTCCTCGCGCGACTGTCCTGCCTGCAGCGGCCTCGCGTGCAGTAAGGTTTTCTCCGCTGCTACGGCCACGGGCGGCAGCTGGCCGAAATCTCCGGCCAACACGACCTTAACGCCTCCAAAAGGCATACGGGCGCCGCAGCGGCACTGGCGGCCGTCGCAGTGCTGCGGGTGGTACACAGCGTACCGCCACTCGCAAAGCCTGCGGTGTATATAGGCCAACACGAGCTTTTCTACCATGGAGAGCTCGTCGATCTCCAGCACGGCCATGCGCCCGAGCTCGGCATCCAGCTCGCGCATGTCGTCCTCACTGAGCGGCGCCAGCTGGCCGAAAAACGCATTGCGACTATTCAGTCGCAGCAAGGACATGATGGTGCGGCTGCCCGCGCCCATGTTGGACGCTGCGACGCCAGTGTATGCCATGCGCACGACGCGCCCGGCCAGGCCAGATCGCTCCAGGGCGTCGTTGGCCACTTGCATCGTGGTGGTTTTGCCAGTGCCCGCCGTGCCTAGCAAGAGCGCGGGTGCACTCAAGGCCGCCAGCGAGCCAGGCAGCTGACCGGCGCCGCCCGAAGCGGCAAGCGACGGTAGGTTTTGCTCGAAAAGCTCCTGCTGGGCACGATATGCTTCGGCCCAGGCACATAGGTGATCGGCGAAGGATCGCTGGGTGGGGTCCAAGTCCTCGAGCGCAACCGACGCGGCGACGTTGCGGTCCTGCCTGGCCAAGGCCGCCGCTTCAACCTGCGACAGTCCGCCTTGAGAAGGCTTCAGCAAGTACTTGCGCGTGGCTGCGGGCACGTCGGCCACCGCTTCGGGGTTGATAGCCAGTGGCTGCATGAGAGAAACGTACTGATTCAGTGCGTCCCACTCCGCCCGCGTGCTCTCGTCCCGGCAGGACAGGGAGCCTGCGTCTTCGGGGAGCGCAACTTCGTGCAACGGGTTTCCCGACCTTCCCATGCTCTGCTCATGCATGGCGCCTTGCACGTAGCGCGCCCTCTTGGCCTCGCGAGCCGCCGGGTCCTCCCATTCTTCGCTCTGCTCTAGGAACGGAGCGACGCAGAACACCCGCTCGCGCCAAGCACCCTGACGCTCGGGCGCGCGAGTATCCGGCTGTTCTGGCAGCATGGCCACGCGATGCTGCTCTGCAACGGCCACCTGGAGGCCGCAGTCGCGGAGCGTCAAGCGCTTCACTTCGTTCCACATTTCTGCGTACGGACGCTCCTTCATACGCTTTTTCTGCTTGTCCGTGAAATCTCTCGTATGATTCGCGAAGTACTCCTCAAACAAAGCCTTCGCTTGGCTGGACTTCAGCGCCGGCTTCGAACAGCCGGCGCCGCGCTTTTGGTATGGCTGCAAATCCAGCCATAGCATGGCCGCTACGAAGACTTTGCTGAGAGTGGGTAGTTTGGCGCCGCTAGGGTAAGGCTCGCCCAGCGCCTTCAGATACGCTCGCATCTGCTGCACTCTGGGCGGCGGACGGTGGTCCTTCAGGCACTGCTCGACGCTGTAGCGCATGTCGCCGGCTCGCGTCGTCCAGAGCAAGACGTGACGTGCGGCGAGCCACTGCATCTCTTCAGGACAAGAAACCAAGGCTGCAAAGTGTGGCCGCTCGGCGCTGTTGGCCAGGCCGCCCGATACGGCAAGCCGTGGCTCCGTCTGCGCGTCTTGCTGCTCGGCCGCTGCGTGCTTATCCTGCGCGCCTGCCGGCTCGGGGCCGCCCAAACCGCGAGCCTGCTGACACAGCGGGGCCGCCCGAGGCGGCAAGTCCCGCGTCGGCTGCTGCGCGCGTGTCCTGCGCGTCTGCCCGTTCGGGGCCGCCCGAAGCGGCAAGCCGCGAACCAGGTGACGCAGCGGGGCCGCCCGCGGTGGCAGGCCCCGCGTCGGCAACCACGGCTGGCTGCTCGTGCTCCGGCACGCACGCTGAGACGGGTGTCTCTGCGACCCTGTGCGGTCGCTGGCGGTTGTGCTTCATGTACCGCTTTCGCAGCCACCGCGGACACTTGGACGAGCACACGAAGTCCTGCAACTGCTGCACTGCCTCGGCCTCCGCCAGATGCATGGGATCCTCCGCGGCGCCGGAAAAGGGGCGGTGGAGACGCAAGCACAAGCGCGCCATGGCTGCAGCGTCCCGACGCCGCGCGTCCAACTGCAAGAACGGCTTTTCCTTCACGATGCACGGCTTGCGGCGGAGCGACAAGCGCTGTCCGCGTCCGCCCCGGGTCACTCGGCTCAAAAACTTAGCCCAAGACATGCGCTGCAAATCTTCCGCGCGCAGTGCCTCGTCCCGCTTGCCGCGCATGCGGCTCATGTAGTTTTCGACCTTGCTAGGCCGTAGAGCAGACTCCTCCTGATTGGAGCGCTCTATCTCGGAGATGTCTCTGAAGGACTGGGTGTCCTTCGCGTTGAGCGCCATGACTTGGCGCGACGAGAGCACGCGCGGCAAATCCAGCAGCACGTGCCATGCCTCCAAGGAGGAGATCTCCTGCGGCACTGCGGCGTGGATGAAAAGCCTCGACAAGAGCGATGCCACGGTCATCTCTTGGTCATCTGGCATCTTGCAGATGATTTCGTCGATGTACGACGACATTTTTGAGGCCGCAGACTGCCCGCCACCCAGCTTGCCGATGTACTTTGTCAAGTAGTTGACGGCAGCTTGCACCGTCAGAACCACCTGATCATCCACGTTAGCCACCAGACCCATCGCCTTCAGTGGGTCGTGCGTGTTCAGGTGGTGGCAGTTGCGCCGGCCGTACAATCGGTACAAGCCCTTGCGTCGGCCGTCCTCCATGACGGCGCCTGTGCCAGGCAGCATGCGCGCCTTCTCGTAGTCTTTACCGCAGTACACGTGGGACCGACTTTGCTTGGCGCAGCTTTCCTTGTCGCCTGGTTGGCGGGCGACCTCTCGACCCAGGCCGGGTCTGCACACGATGAGGTTTTCCTCCCACTCGCGCGTGGCGACGTTGCCCGGCAAGCAAGTCATGGTTGCTGCCACCGCAGCGTGGTCGGACAGCCCCTGCATGATGAAGCAGCTGGCAAAATCTCGCGGCTGCAGCTCAAGGGTGTTGCGCGACGCTGGCCCAGGTCCGGCCTCGCTCGTGCCGCCCGAAACGGCAAGCCCGAGTTGGCGGGACGCCGGCCCGACAGGTGCGCGCACACTGTGTCCTAGGCCGCCCGACACGGCAAGCCGAGAACTGCTGACACTGTTGCTCGCATCTACATCAGCGAGCGTAGAACTTTGCGCGGCGGGCCGCCTCAGCCAGAACGCGGTCAAAGCGCCACACTGCGTCCGCATGCGCCGGGACGTCAACGTCCAAAGGCTCCCAAGTGGATGCAAAGTCCGCAGGGCTGCCGGCGACTTCGTGGGCGTCCAGCCAGCCGCCCCGTGGCAAGCGCTCGCCTGCATGCATGTTCAAGTCGCCTGCGAAGATGCAAGCATCCACGTCCAGCGCTTCCAAGCCGGCCAAGCATGCTGACAGCTCGCGCTGGCGCGCGGCCGCGGCGGCTCTGGACGCGGTAAGGTGCGCTGTGGCAGCGCACAGCACAGCGCCGTTGGCCGCTAGCTGCACGAGCACGTGTAGCATGAACCTGCTGTTGGGCCCGGCGACGGGCGACACGCATGCCCGCATCACTCGGCCGAAGTCGAGGCGGCAGAGAACGCACACGTCGAACCCTTCCTCGCTGCAGCGACCCCTGTGCAACGGGCTGCTAACTGCGAAGCCGCTGGCCGCAGCTAAGGCATGCAAGGCGCTCAAGCACGATGGAGTGACCTCCTGTAGACAAACAAGGTCCATCTCGGGCAACACGGCAGCAAATTCATCGTCAGGGCTATGCTGGTTCATGTTGAAAGTCGTAATGCGCACCTTGGCTGCCACGTCGACTTGCACGTCGACGACCGGACGGGTCGCGTCGCCCTCTGCCTCTGGCGGGCCCTGAGCCAGAAGCGGCGGCACTTCCACCGGCGGTCCGTCGTGACGGTCGTGCAGGTTGCACGCGTCCGTCAGCCGACGGTACCACTTTCTGCGCGCGGCGCGCACCAGCTGACAGTTGTTGGTCATCAGGAGCGCCTTGGCCGCCACGGCGATGGCACACGGATGCCACTTTTGGTCCACCAGGCAGGCGTCGAGCTCACACAAGATGGCCCTGTCCGCAGCCGTGAGCCGACAAACCAAGCGCTGTCCGGCGTCGTCCAGCTGATAACACAAAGTGCGGGGTGTGGGAAACAAAGAGACATAGTCCTCATCAGGCGCCAAACGCTGCTGCGCGGCCCGAAGCGGCACGCGCGTTTCTTTGGCTGGCTCCATGTCGGCGGAGCCGTCGGACTCTGAGTCAGTGTGCAGCGGAGAACCCACGGGTCCCCGGCGCGTCACTCGCGCCCGCTTGCGGTCCATTACCGCATGCTGCCACTTTTCAGCTTTGCCCAAGCTCCAATCAGTCAAGTGCTCCTCGTGTGCCCGCGCAAACTGGGCGGCAGTTTTCACGCCGTCTGCGTCCAAGTCTTGCGCGGAGAAGCGCGCTGGGTCCACGCGGGGCATCTTGCTGCCGAAGTTAATGGAGTGCAGATGCATGATGCCGCCTGCGCCCCACTCAAAAATGCCTTGGCCGTCCTCGTACTGAAGCACGTGCTGGTAAAAGAGCTCCATCTTGTACGCAGTGTACCACGCAACGACACCGGGATACTTCAAAACCAAGCGCTTGCTCTCAGGAAGCCGAGCCATGGCCGGCTCTACCGGGTCTGCGCGTCCTTGCCGACGCTGGGTGACCGCAGCGTCGTATTTCCTCAAGCACGCACGCAAGTCTTGCCAGTGATAGATGGCTGTCGTTAAGGTCGTAAAGTGACACGGAATCTCACCTCCGACCTTGCATCGCTGCAAAAGCACTTGCAGTCTTTCGGCCAGCTCTCTTACGTCGTGCGCAGGGCCGCCCGAAGCGGCAAGCCCCGTGTCCGCGCGGACGGCAGTTTGCTTGCGGTCGACGCCCTCCGAAGCGAGAAGCGGCGACTCCCCGAGGTCGCGCGCGGGGCCGCCCGAGGCGGCAAGCCCCGTGTCCTCGCGGCCGGCAGACAGCTGTCGGCCGACGCCCTCCGAAACGAGAAGCGGCGACGCGTCCGGCGCTGCGCTGGCTTGACCAGGCACTTTCATAGTATCAAGGAAGCGCTGGCAATCCAGCAAAGACTGCCTCAACTCGCCGGCGGCCGCGGTGTGGGGCTGGTCTCCGGCGCCACATGCCTGGGCAGCCGTCTGTGCTGTCTCTTCCAGCTCCTGCACTTGGAACTCGAACGTGTCTTGTTCGATCTGCTCCACCATGGCTTCCAAGTCGGAGCGCTGATGGATTTTCTCCTGCGCGGAGCACGGCAGCGAGTGCTCGAAGGCGGTCACGATCTTCGTGAACTGCGCCTTGCCCATCCTCAAGAGCTCCTCGTTGGTGTGCGGCACGTTGGCGTTCATGCCAGTCTGCCGCTTCACAAAGTAGCTGCGAGACCGCAGCGCCTTGCTGCGCAAGGCCGTATTCAGCGCAAAGAAGTAAAAGCGCGGGTGCGCTTGAAACCGGCCATCCGCATGCAGCAGCAAATGCTGCAGCCACTCCCAGAAAGACAGATCAGCTGGTTCCGGGACTGCACCGTCGGTGGGTCCAGGATCGGGAGCCCCGGGATGCGTGCGGCGCCAAAGCGAGCGGCCGTGCGCATCTGCGGCGCAGATGCATTCGCGCTTTCCAGCGCCTGCCACAGATCGTCCTTCATGGTCGTCTCGGTTTGCTGGCCTGCGAGATCTTCAGGAGACCAAAGGCCCACGGAGGTGAGTGGCTCCTGCCAACTGGCCAGCTCTTGCACCGCGGTGAGCCCATCAAGAAGCACTTCCTCCACGGAAAACTCGCCGCTCCGCACCACGACGGACCTGAGGTACATTACCAAGTCCGCTATGAGTAAGTCTCTCCGTGGTGCTGCAGTCGGAAGGCCGCCCGCAGCGGCAAGCCCTCCGTCGCCAAGGCCGTCTGAGGCGACATTCCGCTCCTCTGAGTCCTGGCGCGGGGTTGCATCCGGCCGGCTGCCCGAAGCGGCAAGCCGTCGGTCGCCAGGGTCGCCCGTCTGGGGCGCCGCGGCCGCTGTCGGGGAGTCGAGCTCCTCGTCAAAAACGAAGCTGCGCACCGCGCGACGGAGCGCATTCCATGTCGCTTGCTGCCGCTGGAGCTGATCTTCCACGTCAGCCGGCTCGTGCAGCGCCCTCACTTGCGCGGCCAACTGCAGCTCCAGGGAAGAACTCAGCCACAAACAAGCTGTAACCCAAGCTGGTGACCTCCTGCTGCTCGACGACAGTCACCTGCAAGCCGACCGGCTCTGCGCCCTCCGGAGAGTCTTCGAATTGAGCCAGGTTCTCGCGGCTCACCAGGTCCACGTAGCCGCCTGGCGTGAGCGCGCCCGGCTGCAGCGCCAGCGATCCGCCTTCCGCGGCCGGCCGTGCGATGCGGTCCAGCGCCTGCTCAAGTCGCTGGCGGGACGCCAGGAAAGGCACACGCTGCTTGCGGGCCGGGTCTTTCGGGCAGCGCCGAACCAAAAGCATCTTCGTGTCTCCGACCAGGGCCGGGATCTGCCGCACGCACTGCGGGCCATTCTGAAACAAGTTGCCGACATGGCCACGCAGTTCGCACTGCCCAGTAGCGTGCAGCGTGAAGATGCGCACGATGTGCTGTATCGGCGACAGCAGCTCTTCTTCGAAGAAGGTGAGCGCGTCGGTCTCTGCCAGAGACTCCCCCGGGTCTGCAAGGTTCTCCGCAGTGAAGCGGACGGGCGCTTTGGGGAGCCCTTCCTTGGCCCGTGCCACAGCCTCTGACAGGCAGTTGCGGCATATTGCTTTGCCGGGCTCCAGCCAGTCCTTCTCTGGCGCAAGGATAAAGTTGCTCTTCTTGAAGGTAGCGGTCTCGACCTGGCCCGGCAGGGCGTCGCGTGGCCGGGTGGTCCCGAACCACCCTTCCTTGCAGTACTCGCAGGCCGTAAACTCTTGCTCCTGCAAAAACGTGTCCACCTCGTGCACTCGGTGGAAGAAGGTTCGGACGCGGGTCTCCGCGTCCAAGCTGTCGCCGTATAGCTGGCGCAAGCACTTTGGCAGCCGCGGGCGAGGCAAGTCGTCGCCGAGCGCGCACTCCTCGACATGCAGCTTGGGCTCGTGCGGAGCCTTGCGCGCCGCCCTCTCTGTCGGGCATAGGCAAGAAGCTGCTGCCTGCTGCACCTGCGCCGCCATCTCTGCTGACAACTTCGGCAGCACGCGAGACACGAACTCGTGGCCGAACCTCCAGTCCTTGTCGCGGCCGCGACGGGCAGCGCGAAACAGCGCGCCAAGAGAAGATTCTTTCTCTTGCAGGAATTCTGCGCGGCGGCTCGCCAGCAGGGCAACAAATCGGTCCACTTGCCGCTGCAGCGCCGGCCGAAACGCCAAGCGCTCGCCCTCGCCGGGCTCGCAAAGCATGGCCTCCCACTCGGCCAGCTCGTCCTTCTGCCCCTGTGAAAGCTTTGGGTAACAGCGGCGCATGAAATTTTGACCGAACTTGAGGCCTTGATCATTTTTCACGGCGTGCACTTCAAACAAAGACTTAAGCGAAGGCTTCTGCAAGCTCTGGAAGTACTCGGCTCGATCTTCGAGCAGAGCGATAAACTTTTCCAGCTGTCGCTGCAGCGCCGGCCGAAACGCCAGGCGCTCGCCCTCGCCAGGCTCACAAAGCATGGCCTCCCACTCGGCCAGCTCGTCCTTTTGCTCCTGTAAAAGCTGTGGGTAGCAGCGAAGCATGAAATTTTGGCCGAACTTGAGTTCCTTATCATTTTTCACGGCGTGCGCTTCAAACAAAGCTTTAAGCGAAGGCTTCTGCAAGCTCTGCAAGTACTCAGCTCGATTTTCGAGCACCGCGATAAACTTCGCCAGCTGTCGCTGCAGCGCCGGCCGAAAAGCCAAGCGCTCGCCCTCGCCAGCGTCACAAAGCATGGCCTCCCACTCGGCCAGCTCGTCCATCTGCTCCTGCGAAAGCTGTGGGTAGCAGCGAAGCATGAAATTTTGGCCGAACTTGAGTTCCTTATCATTTTTCACGGCGTGCGCTTCAAACAAAGCTTTAAGCGAAGGCTTCTGCAAGCTCTGCAAGTACTCAGCTCGATTTTCGAGCACCGCGATAAACTTCGCCAGCTGTCGCTGCAGCGCCGGCCGAAACGCCAAGCGCTCGCCCTCGCCAGCGTCACAAAGCATGGCCTCCCACTCGGCCAGCTCGTCCATCTGCTCCTGCGAAAGCTGTGGGTAGCAGCGAAGCATGAAGTTTTTGCCGAACCGAAGCTCCTTGTCGGTCTTCGCTGCGTGGACTTCAAATAAAGCTTTCAAAGACACCTTGCGCAAGCTAATAAAAAAATCTGCTCGTTTCTCAAGCAGCGCGAGAAACCTTTCATACTGATCTTGGAGCTCTGGCTGCGCTTGCTTGGGCGACACGCACAGCCGAGCCTCCCATGCCCGGAGCTCCTCCCTCTGCCCCTCTGTAAAAGCGTGGCCCTGTCTCTGAAGGAACCGGTATAAGGCGGCCCTGTCTGGAATGGCCGGCTTGCCTCGCCTGGCCTCGCCAGTGCGCAAAAGCGAGGCCATGTCTTGGCACTGCAGCTGTCGCAGTTCTGCGGCGTTTGCCGCCAGGTAGGTCAACAGGACCTGAAAGCGGTCCTCACTAGTGTTGCTGTCATCGCGATCCATGGCGCGAGCAGCCGGCCGAAACGCCAAGCTGCCCTGAGTAGCGGGTGCGCAAGCGGCCGGCCGAAGCACCAACCTCTGAAAAAAAGTCGTATGCGTTGTTGATTTTCTGAGTAGTCTGTAAAAAGTCCCCCTGAGGGGAAACACGGGCGCCACTAATACTGCTTACAGACTGTGACTCTCTGCACAAACAGAACAACACAAAACAACATCCCTTGGAGCGCTTGACTGACTGTGGGGCTGAGTAAAGTGTGACAAGTTGCGTGGTCAGGTGTGAGGTGTGCCAAATGCCCAAGTCACGAAAGTAACTACATTTGAGCCAACGTTTTCTGCATCTTGCCATCCCCCAGCTCGCAGAGAGTGCTTGCGAAAGTGCTGCGCCTGCCACGAAATCGATACTTGACCTTGCGAAAGTGCTGCGCCTGCCACGAAATCTACACTTGACCTTGCGAAAGTGCTGCGCCTGCCACGCAATTCAAACCTTGCGAAACCTTCGCGCGGCCGTGCCAATGGGCCCGTCGCCGAACCCGTTCCGAGACCGTTTAACCACCGTTCCGAGACCGTTCCGAGACCGTTCCGAGACCGCCGCCGTACAGGCGTCGCAGCCGAGGTGGTTTGCGCACAGTCCGGAAGCCCAATTTCACGCACAGCGCCAACGTTTTCTGCATCTTGCCATCCCCCAGCTCGCAGAGAGTGGACGCAGCACCTTGCGAAAGTGCTGCGCCTGCCACGAAATCGATACTTTGACCTTGCGAAAGTGCTGCGCCTGCCACGAAATCTATACTTGACCTTGCGAAAGTGCTGCGCCTGCCACGCAATTCAAACCTTGCGAAACCTTCGCGCGGCCGTGCCAATGGGCCCGTCTCCGAGACCGTTCCGAGACCGTTCCGAGACCGTTCCGAGACCGCCTCCGTACAGGCGTCGCAGCCGAGGTGGTTTGCGCACAGTCCGGAAGCCCAATTCACGCACAGCGCCAACGTTTTCTGCATCTTGCCATCCCCCAGCTCGCAGAGAGTGGACGCAGCACCTTGCGAAAGTGCTGCGCCTGCCACGAAATCGATACTTGACCTTGCGAAAGTGCTGCGCCTGCCACGAAATCTATACTTGACCTTGCGAAAGTGCTGCGCCTGCCACGCAATTCAAACCTTGCGAAACCTTCGCGCGGCCGTGCCAATGGGCCCGTCTCCGAACCCGAGACCGTTCCGAGACCGTTCCGAGACCGCCGCCGTACAGGCGTCGCAGCCGAGGTGGTTTGCGCACAGTCCGGAAGCCCAATTCACGCACAGCGCCAACGTTTTCTGCATCTTGCCATCCCCCAGCTCGCAGAGAGTGCTTGCGAAAGTGCTGCGCCTGCCACGAAATCTATACTTGAGAAAGCTATCTACGTGTTAAGCTGGCTATATGTCAAAGCCATCTATCTGTCATGCAAGCCTATTGGAAAGCTATCTATCTGTCAAGCTAGCTATATGTCAAAGCTATCTATTTGTCATGCTAGCTACCTGTCATAGCTATATGTCAAAGCAGCTAGCTCATTTAGTTCCAGTACTACGGAAGTTTCTTGTTAAACTTCCTTTGACCATACACATGCTCGCCTCTACATGCTGTGGTCTGCATATTTATTTGCTTGTTTGGCTAGGGTGGGGTGGACCCTGAAAAATGAGCGGTTTCTTTTATCTCCTGCTCATCTTCCTCATCGTCTGGCTCCATGGGAGCATCCTCCTCTTCCTCTTCCTCCTCAGCACCAAACACAACCTGCCCCCAGTTCAGAAAGCAAAACCTGAAAGGAGACATCCAACGTGAGCAGATTGACTGAGGAAACAAGTTAGAATGATTGCCACTTTGTCTTTTTTCTGAGGGAACGGGTGGTTTCCCTTTGGCTTCCCTTGAAGCATCCCCAAGGGAGTCGAGCCTCAAAATGTGCCCACTTCCTGAAGAACCGAAACGTCTCCGCATCTCCGGCCTTCTTTTTGCGAGCCGCCGCCTTCGGCTTCCGGGTGCGCTTCCCAGACCTTCCGGGACAAGTGCGACGGTTTCAGATCATGAAAAAACCAGGAGCCAAAAGGATACCAAGAGGAAACCAAACCGAACCAAATTCTACATAGATCCCAAATCAAATTATTTCAACATAAGGATATCATAAGGATATGTTGCACGGATCCTTGGAGCTCTTGTCCGAGTTCAACGGCGTGGCCATCCCTTGACACCACCAGGACAGCACAGGCCTCAGTCGCCCTTCTTCTTTCTTCATCTCCTCCTTCGGCAAAGGCTGCGCCACCACGTGCCACCGCGCGCCACCATGCGCCACGATCAAAACTAATTGTAATGGGAACCCTTGCAGATGGTTGTCTAAAATCCTCAATGTGGGGGTCCATGATCACTCCCAACCTACCAAGTAAATGGGTATTTTGACCATGGCACATATTAGGTTTCTGATAAGCCGGCCCGGCTGCCAGGCCTCCTCCTCGTCCATCCGGTCCAGCTCGCAGACAATGGCGTCCAGATCCCTCTCCCACAGAGCCTCGAACCGAGGCTCCACACTCTGAGATCGAATACGAGAAGAAAACCGAGTAAAAATTGCCTCAGGAGAGGTGTTCTGGAGATCCGTGAGCTGAGTGGTCTTCTCCTTCAACTGCTTCCTGCACAGCAACATTTGTTTGAACGTCTCAAAGCCAAGATTGGCTTCCTGCCGAAATTACCTGCCCGCAACATTCTGCAGGAGTACCATTGGGTCCCAAGCTCCAGAATCCAACATGGACACTATTCTATCGGTACCCTTTGTGGGGATGGTATAAATGGAAGCCAAACAACGAACACCAGCCAGCCGCCTCCCTAATTCGACGCGTACCAACTCTTTGTCTCTTGTGAAAATCAAGTTTCACGTATTGACCCACAAGGCTCTGTTGAAAACCGGCCTTGAAGCGGGAAATTTGGATATTTGTCGAATAGGGGGAACCACCCCAAAAGGCTACCCCAAAAAAACACGAGCATTCGAACCAATATAAGCACACCCTTCGAACCCTCGCGGAAGCTGCGCGGTCCTCAGATCCTCAACTCGCTCATGGGTCAAGGACCAAATCGCCATGCCCAGCCTCGAAGCGTGGATGGCCCAAAACATTTGGTGATTCCGTGTGGATTCCCTTTCTACCAATCGTCGAAATAGTGGACAAGGGCTTGCAAAACGAATCCCCACTCTGACTCAGGATCCAAAGGCCATACATTCAAAGTTGGTCGGCAGGATTGGGCGAACCGCTTGCTTCAACATGCTTCAGCCGCTATTGTTGGAGCCATGGTCGATTTGTCTGAACCAATTTGGCAACCACCCCTGGCCAGCTTAAGCGTCTTGCAAGTAGTCAAAGCCCGACTTTGGCTCCTTGGCTTCCTTGGCGGGAGGCTCATCGTCCTGCACCAGAGACTTCAAAATGAGGGGACCCCTAAATTGACTTCCTCGTGTCCCTTGGAAAATTAGCCAAAGGGGCTCCCCGAAAAAGTCACACCCATGCAGGCAGCCCAGCTGGCAAGAAAAGCTTGGACGACCTCTTCGCTCTTCCGCCCAAAGATCTCGTTGTAAGGCCTGGCAACTTTCACTGCCAGTCAAACCCTTCACGGCCAAAACACGGCAGCTGGACTTGAACCCCTTGCCTCGGCTGAGTGCTAACGTCAACTTCGGATTTTACCGAGCAGCGCCGCAATAAGAAGGGGCCGCAACAAACATTTTTAGTGGGCCGCCAAACAAATCCGAAGTTAACATGATCTGACTCTTGCACAAACTGCTACAGAACCAACTCACAGTTTGGGAGGATGCCACAGAAATCACTTTGCCCAAGCCAGCCCAGTGGCTTTTCAGCTCCACGATGAGTTCGTCCCGCTTCCGTTTTGCGACGACCTCATAAAACGCGCATTCAGTGCTGAAAGCGGATGGCGAAGCTTCCAAAGAGTCTGTGGGCGGGATCCGGCATGTGTGCCACGCAGGGCCAAATTTTAGTAGGTTGGGGACATGTGCTTCCCTCATCATGGGCCCGAGCAGTGATGGTCTAAACTGGCGCCTAAAGTTGTGATGACCATGCTTACAATTGAGAAAGGCTCTGGTCCAGGCCAACCGCAAAGAAGCGCTCTGAGATGCCAGCAAGTTCACCCTTGATTACCATCAAAATGAAACGGACCTTGAGACGGCAGCTCCCAATGAGTCTGATGGCCTTTGTCTGTGCCTTTGCGTCAATGAGGTTCTTTTCTCTTTGAAGCCTGGCAAATGTGCTAACATACAGCTGCAAATGAACGTCATATCTTGCCTGTCGACGTGGTAGTCTTTGCGCTTGACATAGTACCTCAGGCTGGCGACTAGAGCAGTCTATCCAAAGTCATGTCAAGAATGGAAAGGGAGGCCAACACCCAAGAATGGCTTGAGACTGCCTGCAAAACCTTCGATTACCTGAGTTTGGACTGTGGCTGAGGTCAGTGATCAAGTGCCTATGCGCACGCTCGAGCACTGAGCACAGCACTTGAGTCTGAGCTGGAAAAAGTCATGCAACAAGTCCATGACAGCTGAGAACTTTTTTATCTTGCCGTCCTCGGAAAATCAAGGAATGCCAAGTTTCGGGCAGCTGATATAAGCTAAGAGTCAAACCGCATCAAAGAACCTCGGCGCTTTTTCAGTTTGTCTCGAGCCTAGGGTATTCTGCCCATGCAGGCAAGCAGCACCATGTTACTAGTGGAGATATTGGTGCGAAGCTTCAGAGCCTGTCAATGGGGCCGGCTTCCAACGATGAAACACAGGCCACCACCCCAACCACCACGAAAGCGATAACGGCACCAGATTGCAAAGAAACGTTCAATGGTGAATTGTCAGTCAACTCTTCAACTGAGTGCAAAGAAAAGGATGAAAGTTGATTGCCGTACTGACTTGCTGGCACTCGCCTTCTCCAAGCCTTCCTGTTCGAGCGCCTGGCTCAAAGGCCAGGCAGGTTCGCATAGGCCGCTTTGATATGGGATAGGATTCTAGGATGGATTGCGATGCCTTACAATGGGCCAAGGAAAAAAGTAAGTGTCTCTAATTTGACAGCATCCCATCTAATTTGCAAGACTGCTGGGTGTCAAACCGACCGACCGACTACATGCGGGCCTTGATTTGATCCACAGATG
>CAUJNA010000580.1:1182846-1185346 GCA_963377175.1 Effrenium voratum | reverse complement strand
CTTCGTAAGCTGGCTCGCCGATGGCATGTGCGAAGATCCAGCTTCTCTACTGACTATATCAACCTGTTCAGACGGAGTTGTTTGCAGAACATCGCTCCAATGTCCAAGACCGTGCTCACTGGACCTCCGCGTCATTGCAACGCACCGCTCGCTCCCTGTCATCGTGGGTTGTAATTCCAGCGGATCACTTCCCTTCGCGTGCTCATGTGATCTGCCCATCGTTGTTTTCCATGCTGATGCACAAGACCTTTTGCACAGGTGAAGTCTTTGCACTGTGCCGTGAGTCTGCGGCATCTTTTCGCGCCGAAGTTGCCACCACGGTACCTGCTCGACTACAACACCGCTATGCGTGGGGACTTCGACTTCATGCACCTTTGCCCACGGCTCGCATGCTTCCCAAACCGACCAAAGACTGGCTCAAAGCGGGACCAATCATTTCCTTCTTCCGCACATGGGCAGCACCCCTCCTCACGGTCTTCGGCGCCCTTATCTTTGAGCTCACCAAGGTCACCTTTCCAGACGTCCATGGCCAGCTTTGGGATGCTCTATCGCGTGAGGGCCCCACGGAATATATACAGCTGGTATCACAGGACCTCTCCGGCTTCTTCACATCCATACCCACTGAACGTTTTCATCAAGCTCTGCAGGTTTTACTTCACCGCTATGGTAGGTCTACGCAACAGATGAGTTTGGACCGTGGTACAAAATGGTGCTTTCATGTCTTCTTGCTTGCATGTGTGCTTGTTTGTTGTGCATCGCGACTGTTTCCTTGCTAGCTGGATCGGAACCTGAGTGTTCAAGTCATGATGGAACAAAATGTTCAGACGTTCATAACCTGGACCCATGGAGTGCAGCCGACGTGGTTGCAGTATCACGGACCCTCACTTCATGATCACCTACCGGGAGTTCAAGCGGAAAGGCTAATGCGGGTGCCGGTACCACCGCCACCTCCACCACAGTTGGTTCTACCTCCTCCACCTCCACCACCACCACCGCCACCGGAGATCCTCCACCCACAGTTTTTGCCCTCATTACGGACTTCACCCACTTCATCCCCCCGAGGACAATCCTGCCCGGCTACTATGACCTCTGAACGCACACGTCGGTCAGGTCGCAGCGCGGACCAACTCAGTGCTGATGATCTTCGGAGCTTCACGCGCACTCCAAAGCGCACTCGCACATTGGAAGGCGCCGCATCAACCACTGCAGAGCAATATTCTCGACGACCCTTCACCGCGTTCACTCCCAAAAGGTCAACTCGTGCTACACGGTCCAGAACTACAAGATGCAAGCATTACTGCCATGCCTTTATACATTCTGGACGGAAGTGTCTTTCCCCTTGTGTGAGACGTCAACCAGGACACTTCCATTGCGGATTGCGGACGCGCACGTCATCAACAACAGTGAACAGGTGCCGTGCAGCCTTGTGTGTGAAAAGTTGGTCCGCATTGCTTGCTGATTGTGCATGGGTTGTCTTGCGCTTCTCCCATGTTTGTTCTTTCGCTGACCCTTTCTTTCACAGAGACGCATTCGGTTGTCATGCTCAATTCGACATTTGGAAACGAGAGATGGGCCTTCCCGCGCTACTTTCAGTACGACATCGTGCGTGGCCCTGGGAACTCAAGAGTGGAATGGATTCGTGTTTACACACCGGGCATGTGGCAGCCTGTGGCAGAATCCACCTTAGGCACAGGAGGCACCACTGCGGATGCCCTCGCACTGCCGGTCTCCTACGCGTGGCAATATCCAGATTGGCACACGCGGGGATACCAACGCCTTGGTGACCCACGGTCCCACGTCCAAACATTGGATCGCCAGATCTCGTGTACGCTGGATTGTCGTCCTCGTCAACGTTTTCGGTTCCGGACGGCGCTTGGCGTGAACCTTCTCCCCCACCGAGCTACGATCCGAATTTTGACTGGGACGAGTGACATTGATGCCTGGGCAGACTGTTGCTTAAAACATTGTGCTTGTTGCGTCTTGCGTCTTGAGTGCATTGTCTAGGGCCTTGAGTTTGATTGACTTGTACCGTGTTTGTATCCTGCAGCCATGTGCATCATTGATCGATCATCATGCCGTGGCTAGAACGGTGCCCTGATCCTCAGCGACCTGACGCTCAATGGGTTAAGATTTTCCATCCAGGGGCATGGACACCACAAGACGAACGTGATGACCCTCCTCCACGTCATACGTACAGGGAATGGAAGGAGTTCTATGCCCCAAATCATGCTCATGACGGTGTTCAACCCACCAGCAGTACTTGGTACAAGCGGGACTGGACCACAGAAGGTTACCGGCGCGTCGCAGCTCCTGAACCTGACTACGGCTTCAATTCGATGTTTCTCCCGATCAGCACAACGTGGCCACGCAATCATCGGCTTTGTGCATGTCTACGCAGATGTTGGACGCGATTCTTCGATCCTCGGATGCATCGGCTTTCTCTACTGAGGATCTCACTCGTCTTCAAGCAGGGATCGGTCAACAGCTGTCGGATCGCGCG
>CAUJNA010000580.1:920346-1177846 GCA_963377175.1 Effrenium voratum | reverse complement strand
TCGGTGTGTCGGTGTGTGTCGTGTTACCGTTCTCTTTGGCTTGGCATGGAAACCAAAAGGGGTGTCTCTTGTTAGGGATACCCCATCTGGGGTTGGTTTGAAGGGAAAGCAAGAGAAAACAGATTTGGGGATCCCAGTGCAACAGCACCCCTTTCAGGGAACCATCGAAATTGATAAGCTTCCCCATTGAATTCCCTTCAAGCCAACCTCAAAAAGAGTACCCTTCAAAAGCAACCACAGCATGCTGTATCTAGCTGAGATCTGAGGCAACAGCCCTGCAGTGCTCGTATCCAGCATGCCACAGGCACCAGAATCGCTACAAGCTCATCCCTGCCAGGTGACATGTCTACAGCCATTCGGCCCAACCCTGCGCTTTGAACACGCATGAGCTACAGTCAATATTCATTTTTTGGTAAGAGTAGCCAATCATCCCCCAAAACAACAGATGGCAGTATATATTGACTGTTGCTTATGTTGAAACCAACCAACCTCCTTTTGGTGTCCCTTGAAAGGGGGTCAAGGGCTCATGCGCTTAACATGGAACATGAGCATGCCCGTCCTGGGAAGAGCCTTGCCACACATAGCATCCTTCAGGTTCGGAGTGCTCAAGCAAATGATGTCAATGAGAAGCATCCCTAGACTCATAATCAAACCTGGTCCTAAAAACGTCTACCCCAAAGCCCATGTAAAGCATCAAATGGGGCGGTACTCATTTTAAGTTGGGACAGGGACTGTCCCCTCTTCTTCATCTGCCAGGGTCTTGATTGTGTCTCACTATGACTCGAATGTCCCGTGTTCCATTGCCGCCTCATGCAAGCACGGTGACAAAGCGACTGCCTCAGTCCAAGCGCTTGGCTTGCAGCTGGAGAATCCGTGGGGCTCCGGCCATTCGGTTGGTGGCATCTTCGTTCAGCCGGTAGATGGTGTCACGGATCGCCGGATTCGAAAATCTCTCGATGACAGTTCTGCTCCACTCATCCTGGCAAGGAACAGTCTGTATGTTGCAGGCATCTTGGAAGGGAAAGCGCAAAAGGCAAAGAAACCGGGACGGAGGTGAATGGCAAAGAAAAACCAGCGGAAAGGCCGGACAAGGGGGAAGGCCAGGCAAACGCAAAAGAAAGAGCAAAAAGGAAAGGCAAGACAAGCGAAAAGACAGAGCAAGTGGAAAACAGCCACAAAGCAAGAGAGGAAGAGCAAGCGCAAACGGAAGAGTGCGGAAAAGGCTAGAGCAAGGGCAAGGAAGAGCAAGCAGAGAGGAAGCACAAGCGGAAATGGAACAGCAGAGAATGGGCAGGAGGGAGCATCAAGGGGCGAGGAAAACCATGAAGAAAAGAGTTGAAGAGGCAAGAACAACAATATGCGATGTGTCCCGAGGAAAGCACGGGAGGCATCAATGTCCTTGTCCAGTCCCTCAACTGGGCGCACGGTCTGAGCGGCCGCTGCCATGTACGCCTGTCACGACTGTCAAAGCTCGTGTCACATCCTAGCTTCACCTGATGTTCCAATGCACAAAATGGCAAGTCCGCCCACGTTCGGCATAACTGCAGCCCAGATGCCGAGATAAAGCTGGCAACTCTGTCGTCAGCCATGGCTTCGTGCACCACTGCATGCCCCAAAAGGGCAGCAGGATATGCCAATGCCTTCCCGAGCTGAAAGAACCCGTCTCAAGCTCAGCGCATGTGGGTCCCATGCGCACCTGGTGCACAGCGTTCAGAAGTCTGAGCTTTAGAAGCTCCTCGGTTCTCCAGGAAGCATTCGGTCATAATTATTCGGTCCATGCCCACTATTTGTCTGTGGTGCAACTTTCATTGGCAAACTAAACAACGATTTGTCTGCGGTGCAACAAACATCGCAAAAATTGGCTCTCATTTGCAACCTCACGGTCATCAACTGCTCCGCGGCATTTGCAACGGCTTGCCCTGTTGCCAAGGTACATAAGGTAGGACATCTTCCACAAAGATGCACTTGCCGCTCGGGCACCTTGGCCACGCTTGGTCTCTTGCGCTGCCATGTGCAATATGAGCTACCAGGTGCCTGGCTTGTCCCAGGATGGCCGGCCCAAGGGAAACTTGTCCTGGCCACCATCAGATGTGTGCCAACAACAGGGTCAAGCCTCGTTTCAGATGTTTGTTTGCCTGTTTGTTTGCTTGCCTGCCTGCCTGCCTGCCTGCCCATCACCTCTTGCGGCCCAAAGGTTTTACTCTAGCGTAACCATGCACCAGCTTCTCAGCTGAATGGCCAGCTTTCACAAGGCATCGACTCCCAAGGCCTCCACGACCCAAAGCAAGAAAGACTCGCCTCAGCGTACGAGTGTTTCTCAAGATGGCAGGGGATTCCTTTCAGTTTCCCAATACCAACCAGAAGGGAGTCCATTTTGAGAAGCAGCTTGCCTAGCACTAGCCGACACACAACTCAGGCAGGCGTCTTGCGGACAAAGCAACTAACCACCGGCCAGCCATCTTCCACGCCATGCTTCTCCTTCAGCTCAGTCTTCAACTCCTTCGCAGGTTCAAGATTTAGCCTGGGACGCAAGCATCGATGCAACTCCTCTGTGGTAGCTGGGGTAATCCGATCCACCATCGAGTTCGGAAACCTCAGATGGGCATTAGGAATGTGGCGGACAACCATTGGAGAACCATGCCCATTTGCCCACCATTTTGAGGTTCCCTAAAGTCACAGCCAGTGCCACGTAGCTTCGGGCGCCAAATTGAAAGATCCAAGGAGCGTCACATGGTCGGAGATCCAAGTCACAAGGGCAGCATCCACTTGTCCTACGCGGTAGCCCAACTCTCTGACGGAACAACAAGCATTTTCCTGCAATGAACCAGCCCCTCCAGTCTTGCTTGGGCCAAATTGCGCTCTCTGCAATATGCAACACCGTATCCTGCCATTGCGAGCACAGCCGTGCGGGCTTTCGAGCCGTTCTCCTATCATCTGTGCCAAGGACGGGTAGTCAGACCGGTTCGGCACAAGAAACAAGCAAACTGGCCCCGCCTGAAGATTGTCGCAGCTCAGCACAGCAAAGCCAGATCCACCGCCAGCTTTTCTCTTCTTAGCCTTAATTTGAGTTTGGCCCCAGCCTGCTTGCTTATGCTGCATGAGTTGCCACGGCTTTCTTCGTTCAACCCGAAAGAGAGGCTTGCAAGACACTCGCGTTCTGGATGTGTGTCAGGTTGCAGTATGTTTCCGATGCCAAACTGCCCTATGTAATGCTCAGATTTCCGCATCGAACACATGGCTCGCATGGCCATGGGTCAAAAGCCCGTACCCCCAGTGAACATCGCAATCCCCACTTAAATAGACTAAAATGGATGGTGCACCCACCCCAACATGGTACCATTGGTTTTGACCCACAGCCACATGAATGAATGCATGCTTGGAATATTGAGACCGCAGCTGCAGCAACTATGTATCCTCTGGCGTACATAGAATTGCCAACAGCAGCGCGTCAACAAGCGTCGCGCATACAACTGCTGAGATGCCCAACAATGAAGCACGCTCGCCTGGCGTCGTCTTCAAGGAGGAAGACCCCGTCTTCAGAGCATCAATATCGCCTAAGCCCATCCGTCGGTTGCCGTGCCGCTTTGTGTTACCAAAGATCGGCCGAGGATCTCAAAACCGCAGCCGCTTTAGTATCCAACTCGCCAGTTGCGAAGTCCACAAAGTACCTCGTTTGATGATCCGTCGCAAAAGATTCTACACGCAGGGGTCAACCATGCTACTCCCTTCTGCTCGCATTGCGATGAATTGAATGTCGCTCCGCAACGGCAGTATCTCAGAATGATGTTGTCCACGTGTTGCGCTCCAACTCTTGCCAAGCTTCCCCTTTTCCGTGACTGTCAGCGTCACCTAGCTCAAGCGCGCATTGATCATGCATCAGAAGAACGCACACCTACTGTCCAGTGTCTTGAAGGTTCAGCTGTGGCACAATCTTCGTTTCATCAGCTGCCAAGACGTTCAGAACTTGTTCTGGATTCTCCGGAGCAAGAATGAAGTCTGAATGGCAACCTGATGTCTGCATCTGGAACCCCACCACGCAAACCACAGGCTGTCGCGTCATCCAGGCCAAGAATATCTGACTCGAAGACAAGGAGCCAATTACACGAAGCTGATCTGAAGAAGCGCCTGTAGTGGCCAATTCTCTGATCACTGAAACCAAACACAAGGCAGGGCTACCGTATATGAGCCAAATATGAGCCAAACCTGCCTTTCTGCCATAAGGTGTACAGCATGTCTTGCTCCTCATGGGGGGGGGGAACAAATATGTCCGCAAGGCGTGGGGCAAATGTTTGCACACGAATGCTTCGGCACACGCGCCGTGTCACTGTTCCTAGCGCTCAGTCCTTGAGGACATCTCTCATCTTCGCATCCCCAGGCATTAGACCAACACCTTGATAGCCCCAAGACTCATGTCCTGCAGGTGTCATCCAAATCCAAGTCAAACAGCTGCAATGACTTTGCCCGTCCTGGCAACGACAAGGCATCGTCTACAAAGACGCACTGATGAGCCCGGTGAAAGTTGCCAACGCCAATATGTACCTCAAAAAGTGCAAGCCTCTGCCAATGACAATGCCAAAGAGATGGCTTGGCAACGGGCGACACAGCAAGGCCCTAGGAGAACGTGCCTTTTTCTGAGGGGGGGCCTTTTGAGGTTGGTTTCAAGGGAAATCAAAGGACAAACTCATAAATTGTAAATTTACGGCATCTGAGGAGCAATTCCAGGCTTCACCTTCTGGCGGTCATACTTTGGACCTGCCACTTTTCCAGAGCCAATCCTCAGCTTGCGGACACCTTGAGGCATCCAGGTCGAAAAACGACTCAATCCAAGGCTCTTGTCCAAGTTGCTGTTGCACAGCTTCATGTCCTTGCCCAGTTTAGAAAAACAAAAAAGAACTCGTTGGCATGAACCTGCAGTCTGCACTCATCCAGTCCTAGGCACTGTGATGCCGTACTGCCAATTCCATCTACCGGCTTGAACCAAATATGCGGCATGTGTATCTGCCCACGGGATTGGCTCATGGGGAACCCGCAAAACCGTTGCTTCCCTTTGGTTTCCCTTTGACCAACCCCAACACAAACCCAAATGCAGACATCAAGGTGGGAGCAACCCACTGTTTAAGCAGCTTCAATTCAAATAGATCCGTGAAGCGCTGGACCTAGGAGTGCAGACTCCAATCTGGTGTAGATGTACCTCGCGCTCGCGTGGTCCTGCACGCTGGGCGACCCCTGGATGGGACGGATTTGGAGGGAAGCCAAACAGGAAACCAACAATTTTGTGGGTCACCTGATTTCTAGACAAGCGCATCAATGGATTCGTCCCCAGCTGCGCGCCTTGCCGCCTTGCAGTCTGGTTCCAAACTGCCCCGACGGCACAAACAAGTTGATGTTGTTGGAGCCAACCTTAGGGAGGCCAGTAAGTTATTAACGAGCACAAACTGCAGACCTGTGGATGGACAAAACCCAGTTGGGATGGACACCCTGAGACCCTGCGACTGGGATGAATCACCCAATGGTGCAAAACTGCTTTTGTCCATCCACAGAGACTTCGGCCAAGTCTCGAAGTTTTGCGCCATTCCCACAACGGTGCCCTGCCTGAGATGCATGGGCCACTGTGGGAGTTGCAGAAAGCAAGAGATGCGAGCGAGTCAAGAAGTGTGCAGCCTCTAAACGAATCCTGCACACTGTATCTGTTCACACGTAAAGTGAACAGCGACCATTCCGTGCGGGTTCGACGCTAAGGGTTGCACAAAGACGCTTCACCTTGGGTGCAAAAAACGGGCAGCATGGCAAACGGACTGCGCACATCTGCCCGTGCCGAGGAGCCGTGATGATAAGCGCTGTGCTCTGCAATGTATCCAGCCTGAGAGTCTAGCAGGCTGCAGCAGTTCCCATGGAACTCACCTCCTGAGGACTGGGCAAATTGAGCAACTTTGACATCAGACCTGCAAGAGATGCTGTAAAGCTCGGACGATATATCCCCTCCCGCCTGAGGTTTCGCTTGAATGCTGCATACAGGATCTTTCGTTGTCCCGGCTTCATGCCGTCGACAAACTTGGCTGTACCAGTTGCAGTTCTGTGCCATCAATAGCTCCAACACTTCTGATGCATCGAGCGGCACAAGGAATAGATCGCATCACGTCGTATCTTGAAAAGGACACCAATTCCTGCCAGCATCACAGCGAGGGCAACCGATTAAAGCACATCAGCAGTTCCAACACGGCACAGTTCCATGCTTCATTCATGTGACTGGCTCATACCGCGATCAAGACTTGGCCTTGTTCACAAAGTCAGAGTAGCTGACAAAGTCTTTGGAGTGGTCAACAGCCTGGGCTGTGATATCCGCACAGTTGTTCGTGCCGCATCGCCCAAATTGGGGGATGCCTCAGTGGCCAAAAGTATCCCCTAAGGCATGCGCGTCACCATCTTTGTAGCAGTTGATCCATTCCTGCCCATGCCATCTGTGCGGTCATGCCGCGAGCAGAAACGCGTCGCCTTTCTGTCATCAGCTCTCTTCTTGTTGAAGGCCAAATCCACTAGCTCATCATCTTTTGGACTGGACCATCTGAACACCATCCTGGTTTCACAGAGATGCACCAATCTGTTGGCTTTCTGAAGTGCCTGTGCTCTTTGATATTTTTGAAGTAGTCTTTGCCTTCCTTCGCAGTGGAGGTGCCCAAACCTCAGCTTGCACGAAACAAACGCCCGTGGAGCAACTCTACCCGTGTATTCGTTCCTCACGTTCTTGTGGCCCTGAGGCACTTTGTGTCACGTTTAGTTGAAATACCTTGGCTGATAATGCCGTGAACCTCCAGCACATATGCAAGTTCGATACGGGCATGTGCATGTCAATAACGTGTGTGGCGGGGGGTACCATTCAACTTGCACATGGGTGTGGGCTAGGCTGGCGCGCAGGCTGTGCGGCATGTGAAACATCTTTCTGTGTCTGCGCACTGGGGGCATGTCTGCGGGTGCCCCCGTGCGGTGCGCAGCTGTGTCTTACATGGTTGTGTTGTCAGTGGCGCGTGGTGCGCGTGAGTTGACCCATGACAGCGCATCCGCGTACCTGACACATGCATGGACGTATGTGAGTTGCGACCATACCCGAATTCGAAGGAGTTTACCCAGAAGCATAATCTAAGGAACAAAGGCGTCCAAAACCGCTTTGTGGGTTGGCACCCCATCTAGCCCCCAAGTATCCAGGCTTTAGCTTTAGCTGATGTGCATGTTTGTGTGCGGTGCGCATACTTGCCATCATGCTTGCACGAGTTGGTGTCTGTGTTTGTGCCTGTATTTCCAGATGAGTCTGACCCTCTGGCCAGCCTTTGTAGTACTTCGTAGTCCAGCCCCTGCCACCATTGTTTCTCTCCTTGGGCGCAGAAAGCGCAAGTTTGACTTCTTCGTTGGCCATCCGAGGGGAAGACTCTCCAAGCTTCGTAGTCAGCAACGCTGAAGAACTGGACTTCGCGCTGGCCTCAACATGATTGCATGAGTCACAGCGTGTCTCCCAATCACATTGTATGTTGGAACCCGCATTTCCTAATGGTAGCTTGGTAGATGACAGCACATTTTGACCGTTGCTTACGAGCATACCTTGGTGTTCAAAGCCAACTGAGTCGCAATCCCTTGGACACTTTGACGATAGGCGTGATGAATTCCTTCCTTGGATACTCCCCCTGCCGGAATCACCAAGGAACATAGATTCTGAGTCGGTCACAGGAAGCCGTCCTTGGTACTGGTGCATTGATACAATAGCCCAGATGGCCGAGGCTGTGGCTCAAAGATAGGCACCCCCAACCACCAGTTGTACAGAAAAAGCATCAAAACATGGGTCTTTAATTTTGAGTCACACCCATGGAACGCTTAAGGCATAGTCCAACTTGAAGAGCGAGGGCCACCAATGCTGGAATATGTTGATCAAGAGGCCCTGCACGGCTTTCCCAAGACAGCCCTCGTTTCAAAGGGTACACTCCTGCAGATCAACGGAAGGTACTGAAGCAGTTGTCTGTTTCTCCAGAAATCTCCTGTGGGGAAAGCCCTGCTTGGGTTCCTTCCGTTCATTTGCAGGGGTGTGCGCAATGCTTAGCACAACCTGCAAGGCTACAGAGTCCGTCCTTGATGTGGGAGCCATCGAAATCCTTCGCAGGGAAGCTGTAACATGAAACTTCCCCTCACTTTGCAGGTGCTCGTCCTGATCAGCCATGATCATCACGCTTCCATAGCGCAGCGACTTGACGGAGTCGTACACCTTCTGCTGCTCCAGACCTCATTTGAAGCTGTGCAAAGCCGAAACCGATGTGAATCTTCGCCGTGCTTGCGGGCCCGCAATCTGTGGCCCGCTCCAAGGATCTGAATGATGTTCTGAATTTCAGCATTGCCCACGGTCTGCTGGAAGGAGGCCTTTCTTAAAGTTCATAAGCATGCTCCTTTTATATGAAAAGAGCAATCAGGTCAGATCGGCGTCGCGCACGTTGAGCGGCTTTCCTGTCAGGACTTCTCTCTTTCTCTCTTTATTTGAATTTGCTTTCTTGCTTTCTCTCTCTCTCTCTCTCTCTCCCTGAATATCTCTTCAGCTTCAAGCTCGTGCAGGAACTCAGCCCAGCCTCTCAAAGGGAACACCCCAAAGCGATCTCGCCCAACGATGCTGAGCCCAGCAACAGCCAGCGCCTGGCGTTGAAGGCAGTCACCAGTTTTCGACAGCACGTGAACAGCTACAGCTAAAACCTACACAGATGTTGGGCCCAACGCGCGTGAACAGCTAAAACCTATTGCACTGTTGCTAGCCCTGACAAAAATACGTTCAAAAAAGGGCCGTTCCGTCGGGGTTGGCGCTCGCAAGCGCTGGACAACCGTTCCTTGGCACTGTCACCTTCTGTGAGGATCAAGGTGCACTCCTGGCCGGTACTTTGCAACCTGCTGTCACGGTGAGCACTGCTCCTCCGAGTGCCGGGTGCCGGCGAGGTTGGCATCTTCCAGCTTCGGTATCTTGGTCCACAAGGTATGCCAAGCCCTGAGTCCCAGGCACCTCAAGTCCTGCTGGAAGCGTTTCTCAAATTATGTGGACATGGGCCGACATGGGGGAGAGCGGGTTTGGTTCGGCTTGGTGTGGTCTTGAAGTAGGTAGGTTTAGGATTGATGGTGGCTTGGCTTATTTGCTTCAGGGCTGGTAAGCGTGTCTATGGCTCGGATATGGCTGCTTTGAGTTGATTCTAGCCTGGACTTAGTCAGGTTTAGGGCGGTCTTAGAGCTGTTTCAGCGGCGTGATTTAGGATGGGGCTAGGTGTTGATTTGAGTTTGGTGTGGCTTGAAGCTGCTGTAGGTTAGGGTGGGAGTAACAGTGCGGTTGGATTGCGTGGGACTGCAAAGGAGTTGATGTCAAGGGTTGTTTTGCGTCTTGCAGCAGCGCTGAAGCATGAAAGCGTGCAGAGTTCAAGGCGGATCAGACTGGGTGATACGTGGCTGAAAAACACTGGGCTGGCTGGAGGCGGGCAGGCTGCAAGTCGATTGGAGTGCAATCCGCATCTCTACCAGCCAGCTCACACCCGCAACATAAAGTTCGCATTGTCTGTGTGTCCTCGCAAAAGTAACACAGTAACATAGACTACCATGTTTCTGTCAGTTGCAACGCGCGCACACACACACACAGGGTTTGGCTCAGCTTGTATTTGTGGTGGCTCAGGGTCGCTTTGCGATGGACCCAGGGTTGGATTATATTTTAGCTAGGAACATCCAAGTGGGTTCGAGGACTGAAGTAGGTGGAATGAGCAGGCGGCGCTCAAGCTTGCTGCCTTAACTAGGAATAACACAACCTTACCTCACAACCTTACCTGAGTCAAAATCAAAAGCAAATACCTGAAAGAAAGTAATTGCCCATATCAACGTAGAGAATCAAAGAGGCATCTTGCAACACCTTGGTATGTTGAGGACTGTCCCCAACTAGCCTACCTCTACCCGGCTCGGTTGGGACGCTCTTTGATTCTTGCGCGACTGAGGCGGAAGCGCCAAGAAGGCGATTTGCTCGTCCTGTGCCCTGGCAACCAGCCAAGAGGCGAAGGGTAGAGGGTATGGACGGAAGGTTAGCCAAGTTAGAAACCCCACTTCAACCCCTTGACGTCCCTGAAAACCTATGAACAATTCCCGTGCCTTCATCTTCCTCTTCATATCGATGCTTTCTCTGGCTTTGGCCCACTGCCTCAGTAGCAACATCATTGGGCCCTTGCAAAGTGTCTGCATGGCTGGGCGTCCCACAAGACGGTATCAACGATGCCCATGTTCATGAGCCTGGATATTTTGCTCACTGCGTTCAGTTGCAAGAGAAACACCGTCTCAACGACCACCCGAAATGACTCAAACTCTCAGTTGCTCTCTATATTTGCCATGCTCTCAGTTGCTGCCAATCGAAACGACTCAAACACAGTACCTTTGCCTTCACGATTGCAGCCAAGCAACTGTTTGATGGCTCTGTCTGTCACTTCACACTTTGAGCCTGGCAGCAGGCACTGTAGAACTTTGAGTAGGTGTCAAAATAGGGGGACGCCGAAAATGGGTGGTTTGCATTTGGTGTCCCTTTAAACCCACCCCCAAAAGGGGCGACCTGAAAAGGCCCATCCCAATGGAAGTGTTGAACTCCCTACTGGCAATCTGTCAATGTAGGCACTCCCTGCACAAAGCAGGCGTACCAAACTTGCCCTGCTTCAGGGTCATGGTCTCCTGCACAGTACGCCATTTGACATAGGCATCTCATTTTGCTCAGCTTGTTCAATCAGGCCTTTGTCTGGGAATCGAATGTGGGGTTCACAATGAGGCAATTCACGAAGACCCACAAATGTGAACCTTGCAAGGTGTCCAACAAGCAAGATGTGACGGACAGTCCGCAATCTGCAACATTCCATCTGAAATGACGTTGCGGCACATATCACACATGACATGCTAAACTGGCCATGTCGAGTTCCTTTGCCTGCGTAGATTCACGCATCAAACGCTGCATCTGGTCAAGACCCAGACGGACATGGAAGGGCTTCACTTCCTCACCGGAAAACGGGAAAGGGTTCAGGCAAACGTCCCTCAACACCCAACCAAAAGTCTTATCGACAATCTTGCTTGCGAGCCACCATTCCCCCTCGGTTCTTCTTGTTGACTTTATCAAGGATCGCTTCCTGCGAATGCATCCAGGCTTCCCCTTAAGCAGATCTTCCAATGGGCTTCGCGCCACAAACTGCTCGCTGACGTGGGAGACGTGCGTTCCACCTGGCACTGCCAGTACAAGCGAAAGCGTGCGCAAGGCATGGGCCTTTGATGGTGTTGATGGAATTCACAAAGGACACCTGCGCATGGCAACATATGGCAACCATGGCACAGGGAAAGCATGGCAAAACAAGAAACGGTAAAAACAACTCCCAGAATCTGATCGCGTGGTTCTGGCCATCACCCCCATTGTCTGTGGCCGCCAAAATGGCCGAGCAAAACGGTGTCGCCTGCTGGAACTGCCCTTCAGACGTTGTGATGACATATTCCCAGCCTCAGCTTGCAGAGGTGTGGTCAAAATATCCCGTACGAGGAGGGCGGTGTACAATCAAACCAAAAGCAAACCATGTTTGGGGAATTCACTCTTTTTTGACACAGGGGTGGCAACTTGCATCACAAATCCATGCTGCGAATGCATCTGGAAGTATGGAAGCAAACGCAAGATCACGGCGGTCGCCAAATTTGTCGTACACCTTTGGCTGCTCCTTGCAAGGCAAGCGCTGTTGGGCCCACGAGACTGCTCGCCCTTGTTTTTGGGTCACCGCCATGGTACTCCGTCCTTGTCAAAGTAGAGGTCAACATAGTCCTGGATGAGCAAACTGTAGATGAGCAGGTGATTTGCACAAAGCGCCGACCTTGAACTCCTTCGCCCCGACTGGGCTGTCATTCAGAAACACGCGGCACCTTGAAGGCTGGAGAATACAGCAGTGCCTTTGAAGTGCGCTTGCTGTTTGCAAAGTTCAAAGTTCTCAGCACCGGCAATCAGCGAGGATCCGGCTTCTTGCTTGTCGAGCCACCGGCGTCCTTCAAAGGAGGCTGAAAGGCATCGCATGGTGCCTTGTGACAATCCAACTCAATCCTTACCGGAGGAACAAGAGAGACATGAGGTCAAAGACGTGCAGGACCGCAAGAACAAAGCAGAGGTGGGCGAGAGAATGCGCGTGGAGAACATAGTATGAAAACATAACTGCAACTGCAGTCCATGACGCGCTTCTTCATCAGAGACAGGATGTCCTTTTGGCGTTTCACTTGCACGGTTCGCAGCAGAGAAAGACTCGCCTGGTCCAGCTTTATCATGCCAAAGCGCTTCAGGTCTGGGTAGAAGGTGACTTTGGTGAAATCCTTCTTGTAGCATGCGTCCAGTGGTCAACGAAAGAAGCCCTCAGACCTTACCCGAGTACTTCGTGATCTTCGCTTTGCCCTTTACCTCCGCCGAGACGCCCATGGCAAAGCGCGGTACAAGAAACTCGCACGACGGGAGTTACCACAAAAGCTTTTCACTCAGCTCTGCACTCCCATATTGTTCTCCCAGCTCTGACAGTACTTGTGCCCACGCTTGCCATCTGCGCATTCAATCACCTGCAGAAGCCACGTCATGGCAAGCAAGCTGACCCTTCCATACCAGTTCATTCAGGGCACAAATTTGGTGGAGAAGATGTTTGTCAGCTTGGCTCCGTAGCCATTTCGGCCGCCAGTAACCTTGCAGGCAGTAGCTCACACAATTGTGCCAGCTGGCCGCATGCACACCTTGTTCTCATCGTCGTCGTAGTTGTCACTTGTCAGTAGATGCCCAAACACCTTGGGGAGCACGGATCTAGCATGAAAGAGAGCGCTGAGTCTCGCATTCGTTCAGCGGACCGTGGCAGCATTCTACCACTTTGCCACAACCTGGTCACAGCTGAGCCGGGTGCCATTTCAGGAACATACATCTTGTGTTCCTGAAATGCAGTCCATTGTCGGACATGAGCTCTGTTAAAGCCCCACTACCACAGAAAATACATTAAAAAAGCACAGGGGCGGGAAAAGACTGCCCCGCGTAACATTTGGGTTGGGACCGTCCCGAACAAGGAGTAGTTCTAACAGACCTCACATGAGTCACAATCAAACCTAGTATTTAAGGTCCCAAATCTGCGTAAGGAAATTTAAAGGCGACCTAGTTCAGGTTGGGACTACCCCTTACTAACCTTCATCTAAGCCAGTCTTGATTGCAGCTCAAATGGAAGAATCGGTGTCTTTGCGGGTTTTGCGGAGAAATTTGTTGGGACCCGCTGTGTCCCTACCAAATGTCGCATCGAAGCAGGAAATTTCGACTGAACTTTACAGTTCTCATGAACGGTGTCCTTGTGAATCTCCACTGGCAGTGTGGCGCCGTTGTTCTCCACGGAGATCCAACCTTCTTGCTCGTTGATGTTGACCTGACAGGGATCCTTACTTAGTGAAAGTAAACACAGCCTCCCAAATTGGGTTTTGTCCTGCTTTCGGTCATACGGGGAATAGTGCCATCTATGTTCACTCTAGTGTTGTTTGGACAGGCTCGATCACTGATGTTGAAGCCAGCCCCCGAACAGGGAAGCAAAAGGACCCCCGTCTGAGGCCAGGGAAATATTTACAGATTCGCGCCTTGATGTATGTCATATGATCTGGATCACGCTGGAAGTTGTCACACGCGTTCACTAGGAGCTCATCGAAAATCTTGTAGAGGCCGGGCACAAAGTTGACCTCGGTGCCAATACAGGAACAAGTGCAAACACAGCACCAGTCGTCTCTTCATGTGGACCAGCTCTCGCAACTAAGGTCACAGGCTTCCTTCTGAACAATCTTCTGTTTCTCCTCATCCCAAACCCACAGCCTGGCAGCAGTGGAATACAGTAGCCCTGTTGTTAGAAAAGCGCCTTTCTCGCTGCGTCTCAATGGAGCCGACATAGGTGTCTGGTCCTAGGACACAGGGCATGCAGATTTCAGGTTGCAGCAAAGCATCCAGCTGAGCAGGATGTGCTCGAGCTGACTCTTCTTCCTTGGCCCCGCAATGCTTCCCGCTGGCTGGGCATCAAATTCATTCAAAAGGCTGATAGATCTGCTCGATGCTCTTGCCTTTGCGGAGATTCGCACCTCGCAATTGCACAAGCGGCACATCTGTGGAGCCATGGCAGGAATAGGGATCATCCTCACAGCATTAAGGCATTAAGGACCATTTAGGCCTTCTCCTGCCATTTAGACGCCTGGAGAAATCATATATGCAAAGTTGTCAAGCCCGCAGCTCATTCTCCGATCTTCGGCCAAACCTGGATTCGTGAGCTCAGAATCTCTTCACTTGGACGCCTGGGGTCCAAACGCGCAACTCACGGAAGGTGTGGCGCTCATGCGATGGTTTTTGGCCAGGAGCGAGTTTCGAAGCTGCTTCAGGCAGATTCTAATTTGTTCTTTGGGCGTGTGTGTGTGTGTGTGTGTGTGTGTGTCTGTGTTCTGGTCAGCATGATGCCGTTTCAAACACATAGCTATCCCGTGCCTGTCACATGAAAGGATGTCGGATGTGTGACAGTCACATCACCAGTCTCTGGCCGATTTGCCTGAGTCTCATGATGCGCTTTCCTCATGTTCGGTTGTTTTCAGCTTGAGCCCGGCGGGGTTCGGTGTATCATGCTCCTCTATGAAGTTCAATGAAGGACATCATTTGCACTCACCAGCCCCAACAACCACTGTTGAGCGGATTCCAACCATTGCAACTCATTGCCACTTGGACACCACCCGTCTGGCCGCGGTGCGCGAAGATCAGGCAGGCGCACTCGGAGACGTAGAGCGCGCCTTCCAGGATGCCCAGCAGACCTTACGAGGAGCTGTGGCTCAAAACGGGAAGCCCCTCTGTTGGTCGCATTTAATAAAACCAACGTGAGACCTTGGATTGGGACACATTTTCCGTACGACCCAAACTTCAAGCAGTTGGATTGGGTCCGCATTCTGCATGACCTAAGCGGCATTCATAAGGTGCTAGCTACGTTCCTCCGCCGTGAGGCGCAAGGGAATGAATCTCACCTCACAAGCCCATGCGGCCATGAGTCACACAGAGCCAAGGGGAACCATAGGACAAAGTATAACATAATATAACTGTGTGTGTAGTTCTACATATATATATATATATATATATATATGGGTGCCCATGTATATATAATATAAACCTGAATGATCCTTGGCCCCCACTCAATGATTGTCACTAGGTTGCTGTGGCTCCCCTCACGAGTGAGACGAAGCCCCGCGCCTGGTGCTGCACGGCCCTCTCTTCGCCAAGTGGTTCAGCCTCCTGTGAGGAATTCTTGATAAGATATGCCATAATATTCATCAGCCTCCTATATAATTGCACATTATATCATATTCATGACGGAATTATTGATGTAATGATCTTCTCTCTTGGCATCTCCTTCTCCTGAACAAGTCTTTAGTTCGGAGCTGTCCTAAAGAGAATTGCCAACATTAAAATCCAGAGATGTATTCCTTTCCTCTTTCCTTCGCCCACCTTTCCATCTAATAATTCTGAGAAATGGACAGGTTTAAAATGAAAGGGAGAAGGTAACCAGGGGACATGCAAACAAAAGATGCCTAATAGAAGCATGTCCATGTCATTCTTTTAATATGTCTTTCTTATCTAATCTTGTCTATATGTTTTGTTTACTTGTCTATTCTCTTTTTCTCAATAATAATCCTTATAAATATTTACATCTCTTACATTATGTTCAATCTCTTGGAAGCAACTTGAGGAATGGGCAGGTTGCAGGTGGGGGTTAAAGCTCCGAATCCGTGGACCCCGGTCATATTTGCTTCCTAATCCTCATCCTCATGGGTGCCTCAGTTCCCTTGAGGGGCCCTTGGTTGTATCAACCCCAAGGCAAAAGATGCTTTGATCACGAACACGTTGAGTGTCACTCGCATCCTGCCTCCTTCGGACTCTTGCTAGCTTGCATCGGAGCGTCGGTATCCGCCGACTCTTTCCACACTTTCTCCTAAGGCCCAAAATGTCAGACTGCGGAATGAAACTGGCCCTGGCCTGATTCTGAACCCAGTCTTGATGTGCTCGGTCTTCCTTGCACGCCCCCTTTCTGACAAGCATGAGATACCCACGAGGAGCTTGGCACACCATCATCTTAACAAAAAGAAGAACAACTGTCACCTCCGTGATTGCTGGAAAAAGGGTAAGGGTGTGTCAAAACTTGAAACCAAACTAAAGAGGGAGTTGTTCAAAAATGGTGGACGTTGATTGATTCTTCAAGGGAAACCAATCATTTTCGGCAACCTGCTGTGCCATCCTCGAGGACTATCTTCATCTGCTCCAGGGCCTGCCGAGCTCACGCAAAGGGAAGGGCCCTTTGGGGGTGGTCTGACAACGAAAAACATGGACAACCCACACTTCTGGTTGTCCCTATTTTTGGGAGCTTGAACTCTAGTCTAACGAAAGGAGAAAAAAAGAAAACCACCATTTTGGAAGTTGCCCCTATTTTGTGGCATGATGACAGTGCCCATTTCTTCCCAACGCTGATCCAGCAGCAAGCACACCGCCTGCTGGTGCACTGTGAATTCGAACAAGCCCTATCCTTACACTACATTCTCGGCTCCAAATGGCCTGCCCATTGCCAACTGTGAGCAAGGACTTCAGGCAGGCTTTCATGTCGTCCATGGAGGCTGCCTTAGTCCCGCACGGGCTCATGGGTACAGCCAATGCCTTGCATACCTTGCCTGAATCCAGTCGGAAAAGGTGGAGGGCTTGCTTGATCCCTGCTCTTCGGCGATGTCCTCTCAAGAACCGATATGGCGGTGTCCTGTTGATGTCCCGTTCAATCAACCTGAAAAGAAGCACCGAGCCTCAAAAAACGACACTCCAGAACTCAGTTTGGCGGCCGCCCGGCTCCTGCACTTCCGCCTTGCTGAGATCAGCATCCTGCGGGTCAGTGATGTGCAAAAAGGGGGCCCTAAGAATTGGGATTTTTTGCATTGATTTCCGTTTGCAACCCCAAGAACGGGTACCAACTCTGCAAAGCACACGCAGACGCACGCGCGCACGCTTACTTGTCTGAAAGTCCAGCATGTCTGACAGCCGCTGCTTTGTAGTGGGCGCCATGGCTGCGGCAAGCCAAGAAGGCAGATCCGCTACCGCTCAATCGCCGTCCTACCGGGCTTTGTCGCACTGCGCTTGCTGAGGTCATGCGGTTGAGGCTGCAACTGAGTGGAGGCTGGGAGCTCTCGGAAACTAAACGATGGGTCGTGAATTGTACCTGCTAAGACTTGATGTGTCATGACTTGAGAATCTAGCAAAGGTCGTGGCCTTGCCGGTCACCAAGGGAAAAGCCACAGTCAACATGTGCAGAACATGGGAAAACTTCGTGAGTCCCCTCATTTATGTGGGAATTTTGAGGCAGAGGTGCTTCGCCTTTTCCTCACACGTGTCTCTCGCACGCCTGGCGTGCACAGGCCATGATTTGGGCCGCAGACACTCTGGGAATCGACCTAAGGTATGCTCCGTTCAAACTTGAAGGATATCTCAGGTGACTTAACCACATTCGATCATTCATAAGAGATGAAGCACCTGAGCCGGAGCTCGAAACGGGAGCAGAGCCAGCTGGCAGGCCAGCAGGAATTGAAAATCTGCACGGGTGGATCGGTCACCGGCGCAGAGCTGCCAGCCGGTGTCTTTTGGGTGTTTTTGTTTGGGCGGGAACCACCTTTTAGTTGGTTTCGAAGGAATCCTTGTGAGACTTTGAGTCTCGCGGTGACACTAATGCTCCTCTCCTTTTTCCTGGGACATGAACATCTCTACGGAACATAGAAGTGACTGCTCACAATGGTTGGGAGCACATGTCAACAAGTAACGTATTCTCCGTTCATGTATGGCTTCGACACCAAGCAGCGCTAATTCTGTGGCGATGCGGCATCACTGTCAACCTGGCGCTCTGATCACAACACGGACATATTCACAAACTCAAGAAGCTGCGCCTCATGTCTCGGGCCACTGAAACACGGCCAGCAGCGGCATGTGAAACGTGGGGACTTCTGAGGCCGCCTCCTGCAACAGAACACGAGTTCGCATGCTTGCCTGCTCGCCAGTTGGGTGTGTCCCAAAACGGGCGGCCAAAATGGTTGGCTTCCGGTTGGTCTCCCTTTCGGTGACCCAAAAAGGGTCCACCCCGAGAAAAGTCAAGGCACCCGGTTCGGCAGTCCTCTGGGCTGAGCGATGCCAGGTAGTTGCGGCTGTGGTTGGATAAAACAGCCACTGGTGCCTGAGCTGAACTTTACACGTCACGCGATGGTTTATAAAAACAGGGCCCCCCTTTCTGTGGCCTGGGTTTTGAAAGGAATCCAAAAGAAAACCAACCGCTGTAGGGTCCCCATTGTGAGAAACACCCATGTGAGCTCGTCTCAGAACAGGGGAACCTTGCAAAATGGGCTTCCCGTTGCTTTCCCCGAAAAAGCCAAAAAACTCGAAAAGGGTGCCCGTAAAAGAAGATGCCTCCCTGTGTCTGCTTTAGTCTAATCAAGAAACAAAACATGTGCAGGTCCGTGCTGGGTTTCTGTCTACGTTGATTGACCGACATGCATGGAGTTGAGGAGCTGGCGACACCCCTGCAGAGAATGCAGTCAGGGCTGTGAAGCCTGCAGATGGTTGCTTCAACAAGAACAACGCAGGCCAACGCGTTGACTGGTAAGAAGCGGGCTTGAGCATGCCGCTCGCACCTACAAGTCACACGGCTGTAACAAATCTCGTGACGATTCCATCCATTTAACCACAACATGCTCTGGCCTATCTGCACTGCACGCTGGGTTGAGGATGCAGAATCCCAAGAAGCCACTGGTGAAGAAGCTTCCTAGGCCAGGAGGCTGGGGAAGCTGCTCTCTCCACGAGTGATTGTGGCCGTGCCTGCTTCACCACTTCACGATAGGCTGATCGCAAGTCTGCAAGTTCCTGCCAGAAATGGCAGTGACATCGCCAATGTGGCCGCCCTCTCGCCAATGTGCATTGTTTGCGTGTGCCGAGCACCCGTAAGGAAGAGGCCTCAACGATGTGAAGGCATTCTGCTCCTGAGACTGTGGCACGAGGGACCAGACTCGTTGGATCCTGCCCTCGTCCACTAACAGCCACATTTCGGAATCCCATCTAAGTGGAGTGGGTGGGACAAGGTCCAACATGTGCTGATTCCCAGCTGCATCGCGCCTCCAAGTGCTGAACTGTCCACTGCCAGCACCAGAGCCCCGTCCTCAGGTTGAAACGAAGGAATAAATCGACATCGTCGGAAAGGACCGCACCTCTGGGGCAAGCTTCCGCAAATCCTTTTGTGGAGGCACCTCACAAGTCACCTCTCTTGCAGCGGGCACTTTTCCTCGCAACGCGCCTGAGCCTTGACACAGGCGACGCGAATCAGAGACTTGGCCTCACAATTTGCAATTGCGCCAGCTCTGGGAGATGACATAGTCACTGGTGGGTGAGATCGGTGAGTAGGGCGAGCGGGTGCACGCTCTTGCAGAGCGACGCTCAGAATCTGGAAATGGTTCCCGCACAGAACACGGAAAATCGTGAGGCCCTTGGCTTCTGTGGGAAGTTTAGAGCTCCCCGAATGCACTTCAAAACGGACCATTGTTTGTGTGACCGCCCAAAATAGATGACTTCCTCTCAAACCTACTTTGACCGAACCTCACCTCACCTGTCAATGCCTGGCCCTGCCTCCTTGTGCTGCAGGTCAACAGCTGCAACTCCGATCTCCGGCTGCTGCACAAACCTGGGGCTGCCCTGTTTTGGACCCGCCACCCAAATCCATGCCAAGAATCAAGATGGCTTCTGCTTCCGGTTGTTTTACTTAGGTTCTAATCGTGATTCACCTGAAAAAAGGGGTCGCAGCTGTCCCATCTCGCGTGGAGCTGCAAACACGCATTCACGACCCCATACCCACTTGTTGGCTCGGGAAAAATACAAACACTCCGCTGCAGACTGAAACTCATTTGTGCAAGAACCTCCTAATGGGGACCCCTTGTTGAGTTCCATGTTATTTTGCAGGGCACCAAATGCGGCTTTGCTCGCTAGAGATCACGGGTAGCTTTGACCCACGGGAACTCCCGTCGCAAAACTGTCACGCAGATTCATCTGCTGAGGAGATCTCCGTAACTGCAGGGAGTGCCTCACGTCCGCTTGCCGAACCCTTTGTCGGGTGACCCTAAACGGGTTTTAAGAAATGGGTTCCTTTCACAACCCATTTCTAGAACCCGTGTAGGTCCCCTAGCCTTTGGCTTGGCATCCAAGGAAGACCATACTAGGTTGGGTGGGAGTTGTTGCACCTCTCAAAGGAATCAAAGGAACCAAAAAAGAGCAGCAGCTTGAGTCTGAGCATTGAGCATTGCAACCGAACTCAAGAGCCATGGTGCGCCACTCGGCTCATCGACCGCGAGCGTCTTGACCATGAAGTGAGCATCAAGGGGTGCCTCCATGCAGCTTTGTGAATAAGAGCTTCACTACCACAAGTCAGTGTAACATATTTGTGGGGTGTCTTAGATCTCTGCGTCTTGCGCTAGGCAGTCTAGGACACCCCCCTCAATCACCCATTTCTCAGCACTCTTGTAGCCCGCGCTCCTCCAAAGTAGCAGCCTCAGTTGGGTGTGGTTCCCTTGTTTAAGTCTCTGTACCAAGAGTTGTTGGGTTTGGAGGGACGACCAAAACAGCGCAGTGTGTCGTGTGTTTTGTTTGGAGACGAACCAACTTGGAAGGAGCTGTGCTAGAGCTCTGTGGCACCTCGGTGCTGAGGCCGGCACGCTGCGGTGATAATAGTTGGACTTGGTGATTGAGGTCCTGGCCATGTGACCGTGGCTTATGAAAACTTAGTTTTTGCCCCGGGTCGAGATCTAATTTGGGATTTTGTTTGTTCCCCACCCGACAGAAAGGGGTTGTTAATTTTTTTATCCCAGCTCGCCAGTGGATCCCGCCGAGTATCCCACCAGAGCTGCTCGCCAGTGGATCCCGCCGAGTGTCTTGCCAGAGCGGCTCGCCAGTGGACCCGCTGAGTATCCCGCCAGAGCTGCTCGCCAGTGGATCCCGCCGAGTAGCGGCTAGTGGACCCCGCCGAGTCCCGCCTGGGCGGCTCCCCGCCAAGTGTCTTGCTGAGTAGAGTAGCTCGGAGTAGCTTGCCAGTGGATCCCGCCAAGTGTCCCGCCCGCCAGTGGATCCCGCCAAGTAGCTCGCCAGTGGACCCCACCGAGTATGCCCGCCAGTGCATCCCGCCGAGTGTCGCTCAGGTCAGGCTTCAGGCAGGCAACTTGTATGGTGCAAGGCAACTGGAAGGAGATATTGGGCAAACTTGGACTTGGGCTAGGTGTGGATTTTTTTGAGCTCGGGGTTTGTTTTGCAACATCTTGCCTCATCTGGCTAAGTTTCCGGCATTATGGAGCGACGTCTGCCTGGTGCTACCGTATGCCAAGACCTTTGGCAGCCCCGTTGAATTAGGGGCAAAGCATTGAATTAGGGGCAAAAAAAAGTAGCGCAAGTGATGATTCATTAGGGGCAAAAAAGTCTAAAAGTAGCCGGGCGGTTGGGGGGGTTGGTGTGACAGGGGGACGGCAGCCCCCATGATGTTCGAAGATTGGCGAGCTGGCGGGATACTCGGCAGGATCCACTGGCGAGCCGCTCTAGCAAGATACTTGGCAGGATGAACTGGCGAGCCGCTCTGGGATACTCGGCAGGATCCACTGGCGAGCCGCTCTGGCGGGGTACTCGGCGGGATCCATTGGCGAGCCCCTCGAAAGTCCCTGGCGAGCCACGCTCGGCGGGATCCACTGGTGAGCAGCTCTGGCTCTGCGGGATATTGAGCGGGATCCGCTGGGGAGCTGTTGGCGGGCTCCACTGGCGAGCTGCTCTGGCGGGACACTGGGTGGGGGCGTGGTGTAGAAGCATCGCAAATGCGGATCCCAACATAATGTCGGGTAGGGAATAAAAATCCTTCGCTCCGAGCAATCGCCACCCTCCACACTCACGAGCTCACGACCGTGAACACGGTTGTGTGAACTCAAGCATGGTTTTCGAGTGGCTTGGGCCTATGACTGCTCAACAAGCTTTGCATTGAGAGCCTTATCCACCTGTCTGTGTGTCAAACTCCACTTGTCTGCGAGCCGATCTCGAGAACTCAAACATCGGTTCCGGTAACAACAGCCAAGCCCCTTCCAAAAAGAAACCCGACGGGGGATTAAACGAAGTTGCTTATTCACAACCCAAAGCAACACAAAAGCATCACCCTTTCCGAGCCTCAGGGCACACTCAATAACACGAAGGCGCCAACATGAAATGTAAACCCAACTGTCCGCTGGGCGGGACATGAAGCAAAACCAGACTGGCGAGCTGCTCTGGCGGGATACTGGCGGGATCCACTGGCGAATACTGGCGGCTCGATACTGCCCGGATACTCGACAAGATCCACCGGCAAGGGATACTCAGCGGGATACCTGGCGCCATCTATTGGTAAGTTACTCTGGGATACTCGGCGGGATCCACTGGCGAGCCGCTCATACGCACGCTCCACGATGATCGAAAAAGTGATGATTCAATTAGGGTGCATTTTAATTGAAGGGGGGGGGGAAGGCCAAAAACCAACTGGGAAAGCAGAGGATGCGAAAAGCCAAAGCCAGAAAGCCACAAAAACCACATAAACCCACGTAAAAGCCACAAAGGCCAAAAGGCCGAAAAGTCACCCGCCCTGACAAACCAAACATCCTTAAACTTACTTCGCTTCGAGCGATCCCCACCCTCCACACTCACGAGCTTACGACCGTGAACACGGTTGTGTGACTTCAGGCATGGTTTTCGAGTGGCTTGGGGCCTATGACTGCTCAACAAGCTTTGCATTGAGAGCCTTATCCACCTGTCTGTGTGTCAAACTCCACTTGTCGGCGAGCCGATCTCGAGAACTCAAACATCGGTTCCGTTAACAAAAGCCAAGCCCCTTCCAAACAGAAACCCGACGGGGGATTAAACGAAGTTGCTTATTCACAGCCCAAAGCAACACAAAAGCATCACCCCTTCCGAGTCTCAGGGTACACTCAAAACACGAAGGCACCAAGCAAAACCAGACTGGCGAGCTGCTCTGATAGGACACTGGCGGGATCCACTGGCGAATACTGGCACGGCTCGATACTGCCCGGCTACTCGGCAAGATCCACCGGCAAGGGATACTCAGCGGGATACTTGGCGAGATCTATCGGTAAGTTACCCTGGGATACTCAGTGGTATACTTGGCGGGATACACTGCCGGGCTTGGCGGGATCCAGCTACTCTGGCGGGATACTCGGCGGGATCCACTGGCGCGCTACTCTGGGATACTCGGCGGGATACTCGGCAGGATCCACTGGCAGGCTGCTCTGGTGGGATACTCGGCGGGATCCACTGACGAGCTACTGCCCGGCTACTCGGCGGGATCCAGTGGCTCGGCGGGCCGCTCTGGCGGGATACTCACTGGCGAGCAGCTCTGGCGGGACACTGGCCAGCTGCTCTGGTGGGATACTCGGCGGGATCCACGAGCTACTCTGGCGGGATACTCGGCGGGATCCACTGGCGAGCTACTCTGCGATACTCAGCGGGATACTCGGCGGGGCGGGCTGCTCTGGTGGGATACTCGGCGGGATCCACTGGCAAGCCACGGATTCCAACAATAAAATCTACCAACCCCTTCCTGTCGGGTGGGGAACAAAACGAGAAAACAAATCCTTTAAACAAATGGGCCTCCTTTTGCCCCCCCCCCACAGGGTTTTTGCGAAAGGTTTCCCTAACAAGCCATGGTATCAAAGACCAATGGATATTTTGACCGCATCTGCGGTCAACCGGATCAAAATCAGGGGCTTCTTTGTGCTGATGGTGTCGTTTTGTGCCGCCTGGGATCGGCAAAAGGAGGCCCTTTGACCCCCGCCCAGGCTGCGAGTGACAGTCCGGTCCTGAAGCCCATCGAGTCGTACAAGGCGATAGCTGCCTGGTTCCTTCCGACTTCCCATTGGAGAAGCAGAGCGGGGTCTCTATTTGCCCACAAAAACCAGACTCGTGCTGAACCACACTTTAAAACACAAAAACCAGCTATCAGCCTCACGGCTCAGGATAGAAGGCCCATGTACCGCCCAAATGATATCCGGCTTCCCCCGGCTTCCCGCGGCTTCCGGATTCTCCCCGTCCTGACGTGGACGTGCAGGGAAAACTCCAGGATGCCCTTGGCCTGCGCCCTCTGCACCAGAGCCTTCAGCAGCTTGGAGCCGATGCCGCGGCGCCTCGGTGGTCGCTTGGCCCACTGGCAGAAAAAATGGGAACCACCACAAACAGCGGCGGTTCATGTGAAAACAACCCCAAAAGTTGAGCAAACATGAGTTTGTTTCCTGAGAAGTTGAGGAGCTTTGCAAATTCCAGGGGTTCTGTCTTTGTTGGCCGGCCCATTGACCTCCAGGATATTAAAGTATTTGACCAAGCCCTCGGAAACACATGAGGTTGGCTCGGGTGATGGTTGACCCCATTTCTGGCACGCGTTCCACTGATAACTAGGCTGAAACCAGTGGAAACCGTGACATCCGAGATCCGCGCGGCACCTCTGCGACCAGGCTCTGCACACGAAGCCCTCCCTCCATCTCCTCGCTCCGTTTGGGGGGTGGAGGAGGTGGACAAAGAGGTTCCCCAAAAGGAAACTCGTCTTCCCACCCCTTCCAATCATCAGCTTCCATTGGAAGGTGGATCATTGGATGGCTCCCTACCGGTCCGTGATCCTTGCAACACCTGCCAGCCGGCAACGCCATGTGTGTTGATGCGTCGCGCCTTGCATATGAGGGCTCCAACAAGTATGCCTTGCAAGCCAGGGAAATCGACGGTAGGCAAACAGACGGCCAATCCTCTCTCATGCCTGGGATGCAGGCCCTGGTGCGAAGCCGTCATACACCAGGGGCTGCTTAGCGCATCTTGGAAGTAATCGTCACTGTAATTCACCGGAAGCCGCGCCTTGCTCAGTGCACATGCGGCGCATGGCATGCGACGCATGCGACGCATGCGACGCATGCGACGCATGCATGCGACGCCTTCGACGTCGTGAGTGTCAGGCCAGGCCTTGTGCAAGCGCTTCACGCACGGCAGCAGCTGCTCTTTGAGCGGGGCCAATGAGCCTCATGTCGACAGTCGAAAATCAGCTGTCCACGCAACTGTCAACCCTCTTGTTTCTGTTTAGCAGGCTCTCACAAATGATTGCCAAACCAGTATTTCATCAAAAAGCCACTTACACAGGACGGCTGCGCTCAGCAAACAGCCAACTGGGCTTGTCTCGATTTAGAAGAACCCCCAAAACATGTGGCTTTCCTTTGGTTTTCCTTGAGACCATCCCAAAAATGGACCCTCAAAGAAAGACAGACCCAATCCGGCTCAAACGCTTCCGCGGCACATGGAAGTGCTTCCCCTGGGTTGAGGGCGTCGGTCAGAAGCTGAAGCTTCGCCTCGGGCCAAGGCCGTGCTTTTTCGACTCTCAACCTGGTGCTTTGGCTGGACCAGGCAAACCGGGGTGGCTTTAAGTTTGGGGTCGGAGACAAATTACAAAGTATCCCCCCCCCCCAGCTATCATGGATATGCAGTAGGACCTGTGTGCAAGCACCAAACTGCTCGCATGGGCCACAAACACTTTGCAGCTCATGCCATGACTTGTCGCATTCTCAGTGCGCCACACAAAATAAGGCAGAGCCCACAACAAAGGTCAACAAAGGTTGGTGTTCGCTTTGTTTGTCCAAACAAAGGGCTTCGAAACTGGAAAAGGGTTAGTGTCCTGCTGTTTTCCTTGTAAAGCAACAAAAGCAGAAAAGGTCGCGCCCACATGCCTCGCCTGGTTCGCCTGGTGCTTCCTCTGCTTCTGCCGAGCATTGCCCATGGAAATGGCTCTCCGCCAATCTGGGAAGTGAAGTATCTGCCGCAAAACCCGGGCACTGGGCGAGTTTCCCGGATTCCCCCTCTAGACATCACCCAAAAGGAAGCTCATGTTCAAGAACTGCTCCAAAGAGGTGATGTTTCAGGAAAGGAAATTGGTCATCCCTCCAGTCTCGACTGCAATTGCGTCTTCCAGGTCCACGTGGCAAGCATTCGGAGAGGATCTGAGCCCAGGCTGCAGAGCGCCAAAATATCATGAGCTCTTCGACGGTACTGGATCCATTCAAGCACCCTCAAAATGCAGAAATCACCCAATTTGGTGCCACTTGGTGTCTGGCTCAAATCGCTTCTCATCATAGAAAATGACGCCCACCTTTCACATGTTGGCAAAACGTCACTCGAAAGTCCACTTGGGCATGAAATCGAGACGAATGTGCATGTCGCTCGAAAAACTCGCTTGGGCGTGAAAAGTTGCTCATGCAAAAAAAATAAGGCATCCCTGCCTCACCCTTCTCCCCGGCAAAGGTGTAGTTGTAGCCCTCCTCCAGAAGGGAAAAGGTCACGCCCACACCCACCTCGGAATTGTTGGGCGCGCAGGGACAAGTTTTGCACGCCTCCCGGAGGAAACCTTCACTTTCTGGGCCAAACATGTTTGTCCAAGCACAGGGTTCCCTATTACTTCCCCTCAAACCATCACACCCCACCAAAGGATTTCTCACCTTACATGGACCCCCAAGATGGTCAAAAGGGGAAACATAGGGCGCAGTCTGAGCTGCCCACCGGCCCGCGGAGCGGGTCCAGGCCCTGGCAGGTCCAATGCGTCGCACGCTCTGAGCCTCGACTAGATGGGGATAGACAAACGAAAGATCCGTTGCAACTGGATTGAGATGAGGGCTTGGGGGTTGATTGCATGTTTCAGCAACTGAATTAAGACGAGGATTGCTTGCAACGCATGTTTCCAATACCTTCAAAAATAATTGTCAAGCTCTGAAGGCCTCAAGCACCATAGGACAGAAAGCCTCGTTCCCTTGACCGTGCGGAGGCAACATATTTGTGTGGCTGAAGAGCGCACAGCTTGTGTTGCGCGAAAAGATGTATGTAGCTCAAAAATAGCCAACAAAAAAACAAAGAAAGCCTGTAGTTGGTTTGCCAGGCCTTTGTTTCTGCGCTCCGCAGATTTGCTGCCATTTGAGCTTGACTGACATACTTTCGAAGGAAAGGAGGGGCAAACGGTCACAAGCGAAAAAGGCCGCAGCTTCAGGAGTAAAAGTGCGTGCCGAACACGGCTTCTTCTTCTTCTTCTTCTTCTTCTTCTTCTTCTTCTTCTTCTTCTTCTTCTTCCTCTTCTTCCTCTTCTTCTTCTTCTTCTTCTTCTTCTTCTTCTCCTTCTCTTTCTCCTTCTCCTCCTTCTCCTCCTTCTTCTCCTTCTTCTCCTTCTTCTCCTTCTTCTTCTCCTTCTTCTTCTCCTTCTTCTTCTCCTTCTTCTTCTCCTTCTTCTTCTCCTTCTTCTTCTCCTTCTTCTTCTCCTTCTTCTTCTCCTTCTTCTCCTGTCCAGTGTCTACAGTATTCCCCAAGCAGGAATGGCTCTCTGGGCCTCCCCAATTCCGCCTTGCCTGCAAACAAATGATGTCAGCGTGATGCAGCCTGGGCCGTCACAGTTGTACCAGTTGCACACATTGCCGGTCTTTGCAGTGCACCACTGTCGCCCTTTTGTCACGCGTTCTTTGGCGTGTTGTGGGTCGGTGTGTCCTGCGCCGACAGAACAATATTCAATATTTGCTCAAACATCTGCCGGCGGACCTCACAGCAAATTCTCAAATGGCGTGGCATGTGCCCCTGCACGCACTCCTCGAGGAAAGCCAACCGGCCATGTCCAACTCTCTCCAGCACAGCCAGCCGCCGCCTCAATTTGAGGCCGGTCTGCAATGAATCAAGCAACTTTCTGGTGCACCAACATGGAGGCCGTGAACGAAAAACGGATCGCTTGCAATACGCCAGCGCGACCAAGCAACTTCTTGCCGTCAACCAAAGGCTCCAGGACTGCCTTGTTCCCAGCGAACAAAGGCAGCACTTTGACAGGTCGCAACCCGTTACAGGCGGATAGCATGAATATGGCAGCTTCTGCAGCCAGCATCCATAACTGCTGTCTGGGGCACTTGGATTTTCCATGGATCTTTGCCTGACATGGCCAGCATGCACACAGGCAGCACAACGCTCATCCAAGACAGTGAACTCAACGATACGAACGCACAAGCTTCAGGGTGGACATCATAAACATGAGGATTGCTGTGTCCGCCAATGATTTTGAAAAAGTGTTCCAACAGCTGGATGTTTCTGCAAATGAGGGACCCTCCGTGTGATTGGTGTCCTTTTTGGCTTAGACCCAACTAAGACTCATGGCCATTCAGCTGTGGAGCGCAGTCTTTCAGCTGGAGCTGGTCGGTCGATGACCCAAAGTCCGGCCACGACTGCCTGCTGGCATGGTTTTGGAACATAACAGAACATTGACTCCCGTGAAAAAAGCAATGTGTATATCATACATGTATACATACATATTGTGTGTGGTTTCTGTCTTTTGGACAACTCCAAACAATGTACCAATTCCTTTCGCTTCCCTTTTTCAACGACCTGAAGGTACCAACTCTGATCCTATTGACATAATTCCGAGTTCCAGCACTCGAGGACTGCGTGCCTCAGAGGTCTCCCAGCGAAACTCCGGATCCTTCTTGATCAGCCGCCCACACCAGCGGATTTTCGCCGGGAGGAAGCCAAAGAGCATAAAAGTGTCCTGCACGTCAAGCTGAAGCAATCAGCCGGCTCTGTTTTTTCGGCTTTGCGGAGACATCAAGCCTCAAATGTGCACTTGGACAGCGGGCTCTGATGTCGACAAGCTCCTCCAACTCTGCTTGTCCTCCCTGCTCAACCTGCAGGGTGCTTGAGAGGCCATGAATCCTGAGGCCTGTACAGGGTCCCTTCCTTGAGGGATGTGCGGCCCACCGCTCGAAACAGCAACCATTGCAGACCTGAGCTAGCTCATTTACTCCCCTCTAGATTGACATGGAACCCAAAAAGGGGGGTTTTGAGAAGGAGATTCCTCCAAAAACAGAGTCTTTGTTGGTTTCGTGAATCTGCAGCAGTGTATCTCCCTCCATCTTGACCCAAAGCGAAGCTGGCACTGCAAAAAGCTCTGCCAAGGTGCCCAGCTGGGCCGACATCATGGCGCCCAGCTCCTGCAACCAAATCTGCCCAACCTCACGCCGAGCCCTGAAAAAACAACACACCCAGTTGTCAATCAGGGGAGTGCGCTTGGAAAGGAATCCCCACCAAAAAGGGACCCCCTCTGATTCATAACATCAGGGGTCGGCAGCAGCAGAAAAGTGCTGTGGTCGGATAGACAGTCTGGCAAGTTGGGGCAGGATTTTTTCCTCTGGAGGAAGAATGTCTGGCTCCAGTCGATTTCAAGGCAAAGCCCCCAAGCTTCCAATCTCGGATCTGGCGACATGGTTTCAGGAAAATCCATCAACAACCAAGAAGTTTGCAGGTTTCACATATCTAGGCCATCCTCCTCATTGGTGTAGGAGCGAAATTCAAAGGTCCAGGATGCACCCTCCAAAGAGGATGCATCTGGCATTCCATCGGCCTCCCGAGCGGATCTGTCAGTCTTACCGGCTTCACGGCGCTCCGCTTGGGTTCCCAGTAGCTTTCATTCCAAACTTGGTGAATGCAGTTCTGGGTGGTTTCCTATCGATTTGTATGGTTTCCTGATGCTCTGAGTGTCCTTGTTTGGCTTGTTGCCTGCGTTTTTCTGTCCCAGATACTAATGGTGCTTGAGCATTTGTTTTGGTAAAGGACATACTTTGCCGCTTGCTAAACGCAGATAACTCCAGACCAAAGTCAAAACAAAAATCACAATGCTTACATCCTTGGAATGTCCCTCTTTTCAAGGGCATACAAACTGAGTGATTTCACGTAGCTTCCCAAAATAAGTAATGTCGCGTAGCTTCCCTTGAAACAACCCCAGCAAGGGTAACGAGGCTCCAAAAAGATACATCTTTGTATGGGTGTGTATGTGTGTGTGCGGGTGGGGTGTCTTTGAGGGTACCGTAAGCGAGTTGTTTTGCAGGGAAACCCAAAGGAAAACTGCCCCGTCTCAAGTCCCTCATTTTGAGACAAACCTATATATGAGGTTCGGTTGAAACTTGGACACGGTTAAACAATTGGGTACTGTCCTTGGATTTGGCTAAGCTCACCCATGTCCTGCGCCAGAAATTAACCGTAGACCGGATTTGTGTTACCGAACCTCAGTTGGGTTTGCCTCAAAGTCAGGGAGAAAAATGGCCCGCTCTTTGTGGCAGTACTTGATTGAAAAGGCACCGCCAAAAGAACAGGAAAGGTCATCCCTGCAGGTTTGGGTCGGTTTGCTCTCCCTTTAAAATTCCAACCAAAAGGGGGCGTGGTTTGGTTTCCTAGACTCTATTTTCAAGAGGTCGCCCTTTAAAACTAGCTCCGTTGGCTTCCTTTGGTTTGCATTGGCTTCCCATACGACACCTCAGACCCCAGGAACGCCTCACCCAGCAAACGCTCCCACGCCAGGCGGGAGCCAGCGTCAGCCACCACGCCCCCGCTCTCCGGCCAACGCCTGCGCGCCGCCGTTTGCTCGTTTCCAATGACTGTAACGCAGGTGACTTCTGGATGTATCCATCAACCAACCCTCATCAACCAGTGCATCCTTTCTCTCCCCAAGGGGTGACTTTAAACACGACCTTTCGGTTGCCCATATGTGAGTTTGGGTGATGTGCAAAGCGGAAAAATGGGGAGACTCCTTGTCAATTACTTTCGACCATCGTTAGATATGTATGTGTATATATATATATGTATATATATATATATGTATATATATATATATGTTTACTTTAAGCATTCCTGTGTTGGAAGCATCATGCAAATTCAAAGCACATCCATCATGCACGGCAGGAACGGGCAAAAACTGTGTTTCTCTCTCGACTGAAGTCTTCATCTATGAATTCGGACTTGTGTGCCCATAGTCTCGCATGTCCATTCAAACGTCAAACGGCTGTTGCGGTCATTAAGCTATCGCGGCCAAGCTTTGTGGCCGCAGGCTGAAGGCAGTTTTGGCATACCTGTCGACCTATACGTGGAGGTCGTCAACAAGATTCTGAATATGAACGCACGAGCTCCGTGCATTAGACATGGCGGCCGTCTTGACGAAAGTCGTGCCACCTAAGCTTCGCAGCGGCGTTGTTGGCCGATGAGCGTCTTTTTGTTGGGGGCTTGTTGTGATAAACTACTGTAAAACCAAAGAGAAACCACCCATTTTGGATATTCTCCAATTTGGAAACAAAACCATGTCCAAACCATAAACCCCTCCAAATGGCTCATTGCATGGTGTCCAGTTTTGACATGTAGCCACATGAGTGGGCAGCAAAACGCCAGTGTTCAACTACCTGTGCAGCTGCGGAGCCATCGGCGTTGAACCATCCGCTGGAAGATCTCTCCAGACATTCCGGGCATATGCGAGGAACTGACAGCCCGTCAATGGTGATCAGGCCCGCGGCAGCGGAATGCACCTGACATGTTGAGAACTTTGAAGTCTCAGTTCCTCCCATCGCTCTCTTCTGCAAAGATCGTTGAGTCTTTTTGTAGATTCCTCTGATAAACTCAAGCTGCATGTTTCTGTGGCCCTCATTGTTCTTCCTATTCCGACTTTCGTTTTTGGTCTTGTCCGACATCTTGGCAAGATGCTCACTGGCGCTCCTAATCCCTGATGCCTACCAGGCAGTTTCAGGGTGATGCTTGAAATATCCAACCCCTAACCTAGACTCTTGCTTCGTTTTTCCATGCAGAATCTGCGTTCGTCCAGCATGTTCTTCCTTGCCCAGGGTTCGTCTTCACTGGGTGTGAATCTTCCAAAGCCCAACGGCGGCGCTTGATTTTGCGTGCTTTACTTTTGCATGCTCGATTTTGCAACAATGCAGACTGGATTTACTCGCCAGGCAAGCAAAGCCGGCACAACCGTGCTTTGCTGAATCACTGTTGCATCCAGTTTAAGATGATTCCCACTACGGAGCCTGCCACAAGCATCCCAAGCGATCTCATGGCAACAGAATCGGGGGATATTCCACAAACCCTGCCTGAAGCAGGTAGGACCTCTTGGAGGGCTTGCCAGTGTATGCACCCTGGCTTGGTCCAACGCAAATCTCAACCGCGGAGCTCGCCTCAGATGCGAGACCGCGAGGATGTTCAGCTCTCACGCGATGTGCAAAGCCGAGGCGCAACATACAACTTGAAGACTTGTGTGGATACTGCTCCCAAGCCTGGCGAAACTCAGCTGGGCAGCGAAAAGCCTGCCACCAAATTCAAGAATGAGCAAGGCGATGTGTATATTATATATATATATATATATATATTCCAGGCCGTGGACCCCCCCCCCCTAAAAAATAGAAGAAGTAGGGGGCCTGGGGGGAAGTCTGTTGATGGTTGCCTGTTCTGGTTTTTATGTTCATCTCAAATCTATGTTCCCCCTTATTCGTTTTGAAAAGAGGGTTTTTAGGGAGCTTATTTATCGTTTTCGTTAAGGTAATCATTTGGGTAAATTGTCGCCTTGTTCATTGTTGGGCTGGGGGCAAACATTTTTTTCATTTGAAAGAGTTGACCCTTTTAGTAGTTATCAAGTTCTGAGGTGTTGGCGATGTATTTGTTTTGTTAGTATTTTTCTCACTAATTTTCATTTATAGGTTAAAAGTTCGCTATAATTATAACATATAAGATTTTACATGTTATAATTATGGTTTAGTTATGAATTACACAGGTTCATCAACCATTAGTTTAATCCTTATGTTTTGTACTCCTTCAAAATTCATTCTACTTCTTTCACTATCAATACATCTGTATATTGTTTGATGTGCCTCTATCATTACTTCGGATATATTATCTATGTTTATATTATCTACAAAATCATCACTATGAAAATGAAAACTAAAAGTGTTAAAATGGTCGTCTTCATAATAATTGAAATGATGAAACCTTACAAACATATTTACCTCAACTATTATCACTGCTTCATGTCCGTTAACGGTTTCAATACCATCTAACAAACAATCTAAGTTTTCATTTTCATTAAAAACTATATCTTCAATGCTTTTAATGCTTAAAGGTATATTTCTTGAAATGTAATACTCAATTACGTGTCTCTTTATATCATCGCCATCTTCAACAGTATAGCGCTTTGTCTTTCTTTTTGTTTCTGTTCTGTTTATTTTATATTGTTGTTGTATTCTCTTTAATGTCTTAATATGATTATGTTTTATTTTCAAATACTCAGGTTCCCCTAATTTATATGAAATGATACCTTTTAATACATCAACAGGTAAGCTAGCACAATTCTCAACCATAAAATTATTATCTGACATTTTACCCCCACTCATTTTTCTCTTAATATATAAGGTTTTTTCTCTTTAAGTAGTTTTGGCTAGGGGTTGCTGGTCGGCTGGTCTGGGTTTCAGGTTTAATTTAAATGTCTGTGTGAGCCAGACCTTGCTGTGCGAGCCAGACCTTACTGTGTGAGCCAAACCTTGCTGTGTGAGCCTGACTGTGTTGTGTGAGCCTGACTGTGTTGTGTGAGCCAGCCCTTGTTACTTGAGCCATTCTCCCCTTAATTGGGGAGTTCGCCCCCCTTAATTGGGGAGTTCGCCCCCCTTAATTGGGGAGTTCGCCCCCCTTAATTGGGGAGTTCGCCCCCCTTAATTGGGGAGTTCGCCCCCCTTTATTGGGGAGTTCGCCCCCCTTAATTGGGGAGTTCGCCCCCCTTAATTGGGGAGTTTACCCACCGTTTTCAAATCCAATGATATAACATTATAACCGAGCGACTTTGCTACTTTACCAACTGAAGAAGTACCACTAAATAGTTCTAATAAGTGCATATATTATTAGAACTATTTAGATATTAATATTTTCACATACATATCGTTGATGTTTTTCAGTTCTCTCGTGTCTTCTTATATCACATTTCCTGAAAACACCACCACATTCACATTCAATAGGTTCTTTTCGTTTTTCCAATATTGTTTCTTTGTTTTGGTGGTAGTGCTCCCTACTTTTATTACATATATGTTCTTTGTTGTTTTCTGCGTATTCCTTCCTCATATTTTGATAGTGTTCCTTATTGTCTTCCTTCCACTCATTAATTGTTCTACCTGCCACACATCTATTCACACAATCATTATTTTGAATGTAATAACCTTCTATTTTCATTAACTGTTCTCTGTTTTCACATGGGTAGTCTTCTAATAATTCAATCTTACAGTTGTCCATTCCATATTCATCAAACAACAAACGACAGTTTGTTTTATTATTCCATTGTTCTGCCTTGTTATAATTTTGTCTATGTCTTGCCATTCTTTGGCTCAAGCTTTCACAGGTGCTTCCGATGTAGCACTTATTATAACCAACATCTGTTATTTTGTAAATCTTTGCGTTTTTATATTTACTGCTATCCATTAATAACCTTAGTTATCTTTTCTTTAACGCAGTTTATAATGTCCATAAGGCAGTGAATTGAAAGCATCAATGTAAAACCTTTTATTTTCATAATTACTGAGTGTTTGCTTGACTTGAGACATTGAAAATAATTGATGGTTGCGACTACGAATAAAATTATATGTTATTTCATGCTTTTTGTTTTGAAATAATGCTTCGTGGTAGTTTTGGTAAGTCAGTTCTTTCTTCACCTTGTGTTTCACTACACCTTTTGATTTCTTTTGTTCTTCTTCTTCACCGTGTATTGTAAAAGCATACGATTTAGGCTTTAACCCTATGAATTTGTGTTATTGTTTGACCGTTGCACTCATCCTTGAAATAACCGAGTTTTTTCTTATTTGTTTTGTCATGGCAGGGGTGTTCAGGTGGATAATCGCTAAAGTCCATATATTGGTTTAATTCTTTGAAGTCCTTGTAGATGTCCTCAGTGAATGTTTGAATTACATAACTGTCAGTATCAGTATAAACCAGTTTGATGTTTTCATTGTATTTCTTCTTAAGAACATCATAGTAGAACTGATACATATGTAATTTACTGATGTCAAGGATTGTCATTCCTAAGAAAATAGGTTTGTCCAGTTTCAGCTTCGCTTTAGTTTTTTCAACTCCTACAAGGTTTTCATTAATAATAAATCTATTTTTGAATGTTGGATTATTAACACATTTTTCGTATCTAACTTCATTATCAACTAATTCAAAGTCCATATGATTTCGTTTGTCTTCCATAGTTTTTCCATACACAGAATTATTCATTAATTTGAATAAATCTTTCTCAAAATCGCTTTTGGCTTCTTTCCTTTTACCTGTGTTAAAATCAATCCACGGTTTCAACCATGCCCTCTGTTGAAATTTTATTATCCTATGGACTTTGGTCATTTTCATTCCCATTTTCAAATAATACTGTAAAGTATTGATATGAACCACATATTTTTCTTTATCCTTTAGATTTAATATTAACTTACTCGTTTTCTCGTCCTTGGGACTTTTACCGTCATAATATATTTTGAAGACTTGCTTTTGATAGTCGGAAAGCATACTAACATTTACATTCATTATTTCAGGCGCTAGTGGATAGTCAGAGTGGAAGTCGTGCAATGTTTCGGGATATTCCAAATCAACTTCCATAATATAACCGAACTCATCGTTTTCATTCCATGTTTCAACACTGGGCGCTTTCTTTGCCCACTTGATATTTTTTAGCGGTAATTTCTGGGACATTGCTAAACCATACAAGTTATTAGCATCCAAGTAGCTAATATAATTTGATGGCTTGTTCTCATCATATGCTTCTCCCATATACTTATTATTTGCCACCGCTAATTTATGACTAACCTGACACATACCACCTCTCATTCCCTTTTCAACCATCTCAAACATTTCTTGGTCATGCAAGTGTTCTATTTCAACACCAGTTTTTAGAAGCATCGCGTCCCATGCGAAATTTGGCAATGTGTAATAATGAGCGGGGTCTAAACCGTAGTATTCCATACACAAGTCTCTATAGTTTTCAAATACATCGGTCAGTAGTAAAACATCAGTTCTTAAATACAAGTCGTGATACTGCCCGAGTGTTCTAATCCCGAAGTGCTTCCATACTTTCAGTGCCCTTTCATAATCTTTATCACTTACATGTTCCTCACTTAATTTACTGTAAAACGCTTCTTTCGGTGGTAAAGCCCTTTCCTTAAATCTTTCAAAATCATCAAAGTAGTCATAGGGATAAATACCATTATCAGTTAATAAATTCAAATCTTCATCGGTTTTAACATATGGGTTTCTAACGCTGTATCTGAAATTGTTCTTCCAATTCTCACGCTTTTTATCATCCTCATATTTACTCAACCTGACCAACTTATCCAACGAAGACGATAAGAAACTGAAACTGTCCTTGAAACAAAGATTTTTAAAACCAAAGGTTATAAACTTTTCGCTGTTCTGAGCGATACATTCTATTTTAGAATTCTTGTTCAGTTCGTGAGCCTTGTTGATGATTAAGTGGGCATCATAGTTTTTAAGTTATGAAGAAACACAGGGATTTTATAATATCTCATACTAAATCGTAGATTGCAGTCCTCGTGGGCGCATCCTCTATACTGCCCGTAAAGTGGCAATGGTCCCAACACTTCTTTTCTCCTTCCTCAAATTTGTTTCCACAAATGAAGCAGTTAGTGGCATTATTGAAGTCCTCCCAGTCCTTCTCGGTTTCAATACGGTCTTTGTCCTCCTTCATTTTCTCCAAAACTTCCTCTCTGACTTTATTGATTTTCTCAACAAATTTATCCATACACTCCTGACCTCTGTATAAGTAAGGCTCACTACTTCCGGTTATAGCATTGACTACATTAATCATAAAACCACACGGACGATGATTTTGATATGATGTAGTTTTAGCTTTTGCCGATTTGCTTTTAACATCAATTGGCACAGTTAAACATTCAAAGTCGGCATAGATTACGAATGGAGCTTTAAGTTTCTTGAAATAGTTTTTGAATGCTATTGTTTCACCTGCTTTTGGCATTTCTATTTTTTGACCCTCAACTGCTAGACATCCCTGTTCTTCGTGTTTCTTTAAAAGTTCTTCGGTCTTGAAACCATGTGAGCAGGTTCTACAGTGATACTCCTTCGCCTTCATCTTGTTAGTCTGACTACTCATTAACTTATCATAATTTTTGATATAAGCGTAATGGGATTTAACATCATCAGTCAATTTAATCAAATCGATTTTGTGTTGTGCTTGTGGGTTGTTGCTTCTTTTGTATAATAAAATAGTTTTACTATTCGTATCGGGGTTTATGTAATAAACATTGACCGATATGTGTTTGTTCTGTTCTTCAAATAGTTCAATCTCATCATTACCTACTGGAAAGTCAATATTATCCCATTTGATAAATTTGTCATCTACATATTTCTTATAATGATACATCTCGCAGGGATGGTCTTTTTTGAATAACTCATAAAATCCACATTGAACGGAATATTTAAAACATAAGTCGTCCTCATTTTTAATGTTAATACAAGCCTTTTTGTTTGCCACCCAGTCGGGCAATGGAATAAAGGATGAACCACGGGTAGGATTGTACCTGTCATAACTGATGACTAACTTTTCAACTTGACCAAGAACCAATCCCGACTGAATGTATTCGGTTATTTCAATTTGTGTCTCAATGTCGTGCCCAATGTTGTTTAAGACGGTGTTCAACTCGTCGGGATTATGAATATTGTATCTTCTGCTTCTTAACCGCCTTTGAATATGTTCGTTGGCGGGATTTTTGAATGATAAATCGGTTTCCACGATTATTTTCATGTTCGGGTTTCTGTTCAGGAATTCGGCCAGTCGTTGCTTCTGGTATTTTAAGTAGGATAAACCTTTCATTCCTTTTAACCTTATATCACTTACCGAGTAGGTGTTGGCGTATCCCTTGATCGCTTGTTGCTCGTCTGTGATTTTGGACTTGAATCGCTTGACATAATCCTGTAAGGGTCTGCCTCTCGTTAGTTTTAGATAATTAGCACCTTTCATTAAAAGGCCATGCTTTCTATATCCTTCACTCCTCGCCACTTCCTTGAGTTTCGTGTTCAATACGTTTGAAACTGGTGTGTTCTTATCATATCTGTAGGTCTTATCACCTATTTTGAGTTTTTGTGTTTGCCTCCCTTCTTTTTGTATTAGTTCGCCTTGTTGGCTGTTTAAAATGAAATCTATAATTTTTCCTTCTGTCATGGAAACCATAATACTATACTCTATATAATATAAGGTATTTTCTCTTTAAGTAGTTTTTCGGGTAGGGGTCAGTGTTGGAGAAAATGGGTTTCGGGTTGAGAATGAACGCATTAATCTCATTAAGTGTTTTTAATAAGATGAATGATTATTATTTTTTTCATAATGCGCATTGTCGCGAAGCTTGCGAACAAATTTTAGATTTCTTGTGTTTAGATAAATTTGATTTGCTTGATATCGTCCTTCCGCAGTCCTCACAAGTGTAAGACTGTTTTAGGTTATTGTTGTAGTAATTCTGGTGGTAGTTCTTCTGGTCGTCCCTCCACCTCACGGGTTGCTCACTGTCATCGCTCGAAGTCGGTTTCTGTTCGCTTATCATCTGTAAGACTAAGTCGTTTTCTGCTTTCATCAGTTCAACCATCATATCAAATTCGTCATTCGTTATTCTATGCCGACTTTTACCGTTAATAAAAATTCCTGTCATTTTACTATATTAGGGCGTTTTGTCTTTATGTAGTTTTTATTTTTTCTTCTTGCCTCGGCTACTTTTTGTATTTGTGCTTTCTGGGCTTCTACTCCTGCTTCTTGTTTCCATTTGTTCCCTCGTCCATTCACTACCTCTAGCTATTTCTTGGGGTGAGTTGCTCCTGCTTCTTGTTTCTAATTGTCTTCTGTTCATTTGATTATCTCTTGCTCTTTCTTCTGGTGAGTGGCTTCTGCTTCTTGCTTCTACCTGTCGTCTTGACCAGAATGATGCCCTTGGATGTTCTTCTTCCTGTTCCCTTGATTGTTCTGATGGTGTGGATGTCTTATTGTCATCACGTTTGAATAGTTCAAATACGCTCTTGTCTTCTCCACCTAAAAATATGTTTCTTAACGACTTTATTTCTCGGCTTTCCTCTTTCTTCTCTTCCTCTCTGACGGTTGATGCTGACGATGATGACGTTAAATGAAGACTATGTAAATCTTCCTGCTTTTCATCAGACTGTTTTAAATCAGTATCTTTTACATCGGTTGGTTCATCTGACTTTTTCTTTTCTTCAGTCCTACCTGAAATTGCATTACTATAAATTTCATCAGTAAAATCTTTTGCTATATATCGTGTTGTTTGTGCGTCTGCCTCGTTGTTTTCATATAACTGTGATGTTGGCGCTACTTCATCAAACATATCAGGGAACAATTCGTGTTGAAGAACTTGTTCATCAGTTTGAACCTTAGCATTCAACCGTAGTCTCCTATCGTATTTTGAAAGGTCAAAATCGTCAAAATCTATATTGTTGATTGACAAGTCAATTACCTGTCTTTCGGGGATGATTTCAATTTTTAATCTGTGCGTCATCGCTTCCTTTAGCATTTCTTAAAAAGTAGGACGTCGGCGTAATCCATAATATTTAACAGTCATATTAAATATTATATATTTTATTAAACTTCCGCGGGTATGGAAAACTGTGTAATACACTTTATCATTGTAAAACCTTACTAATTTCAATCTGTGTTCCTTCTTGATAAAATCACCATCGCTATTAATTAAAGCATTATATAACTCAGTGAATTCTTCATGAACACTGTCTTTAATCTTTCTAAATCCTTTCAGTTTGTCCATGACTGTTTTCATCTCTTCTGGTCTGCTTGCAAGATAAGCAGGTGTTAATTCAGACGCTCTTTTCTTAAACTCGTTGTAGCCATAAGCGTCTTCTGCTTTTGGTTCTACTTCAACAACTGGGTCGTCTTCTCGTTCATCTTCTTCTTCGCCTTCCTCTAATGGTTCTAATTCTGGCATTTCATCAGCGGACACCATTGAATGAACTTCTACACCGGCAGGATATGAACTCTTTGAAACAGCGCTTGCCATTTCTTCGTGTTGTTCTCTCCAAAGTCTCATTTTTTCTGCAAGTTCTTCTTTCTGTTTCTGTGCTTCCGTTAGTCCTTCTTGAATGAAAGACTGGTGTTGTTTCAGTGTGTCAGCAAGTTTCAATTCATCATTAAGTTTATCTCTTACACTACCATCGTCCGACATTGCTCCTTTCATAACTTCTCCTCTCCGGTCTAGTTCTTGTTTCTTTTGAATGTCTAAGGCTTCCTTATTATCAAACTGACTACCGTATTGGTTTAATCTGTATCTTGTCGCTTTTCTGTCTATCACATTTTCAATTGATGGACGGTTCTCATCTCCTACCAACGTTTCTTTCAATAATTCATCATAAGAAGGTCTCAAATGTAGTTGTGATTTCAATGACCCTACTTTTACCGGTCCTACTGTATTCAATCTACTAATTGATTTAATCATAGTATATTAATTATTTAGAAAAATAAATTAATCAGATATATTCTTAATCATTTCTTCTAAATGCTTCTTTCTTACAGTTAGTTGTTCCTTCGTTTGTATTCCATCTGGTGTCCGTGTGTTGTCTAATATGTTTCTTATTCTGTCTAACTCTTTTCTATAACTTTCGGTTCTGTTGCTTTCAACTAAATCGTTTCTATACTTTATTAATGCTCCTTGTGATTGTTTCGCTTCCAGTGTGTCCTTCAACTGTTTAAAGTAATTCATACGCGAGGCAACTCCCCATAAATCTGAAACGTCATAATGACGTTCTACTTGTGGCGCCCTTTTAAATTCTACATTTCTATGACTTCTCATAAGCATGATTAATATATATTATAATTAGATTATTATTTAAAACATTGATGAAGATAATTTGTTTATTTTTTCTTGTTTATCTTGTTTTTTCTTCTGTTTAAGTTCTTCATAATGTTGGTTTAATAGTTCTGTTGCCGTGGGTTTCTTAATAGTTTCTTTAATCACTTCTTGTTTAATCTCATTCTTAATCTCTGAAATAACTTCAGGTTGTATCTTTCTAATATTCTTTTGTGGATTGACTGGTAATAACTCAGTAGGTGCTCCCTTACAATTTTTGGGATGTGAGTGTCTCAAACTTTTCAATGTCATCTTTTTAGAGCATTGTTCACATTCTACTAATTCAACTTCTTTTTTAGTTCTTGGTAATGCTTTTGCTTTCGCTTTTGGTTCAGGAATAACTTCTTCTGACGTTGGTTCTTCATTAACTGTTTCATTTTGTTCAACGACTTCATTATTAACAGGTGCTTCTTCTGTTTTAGTTTCATTATTAACATCTACTACCTCAATACTTGACATATAATATATATAGATTTTCCATATGGAAAATCTATATATTATTTAAATAATATCGCTTTTTACGAAAAGTAGACTCAGACTAACATTTACACCGTTTAAATTAATTTCATTTCCTAATGAATTAGACAACCAAAAGTCTAACTGTTTAAAGCTTCTATTTGATACATCCAAGTAGTCGAGAGGGTTCATTTCATTATCAAAGACAATTCCCGCGTGTGGTGCTGAGACTGGCACTTTCTTAACAACTGTGCTATCGCCTGTCCTTAAATTTACTTGATTATAATTAGACAATTGAGAAGAATGAATATAAATATTTCTAATGGGTTGAAGATTAACGAAACCAGAAACATAAGGATTATTATATTGATAAACTACCATTTGATAATTTCCTAAAACTTCATTAACAGACTGTAAGTTATTAACATTAAAACTTCCATTCCATATATAATCTGCATATGTTAGTTTCATTTGTTCATCAGTTAATACAGCGAACTTTCTATCAGCATAGTTTGAATAAATTGTTATTTTATTAGTTTTTACACTGTAAGAAATTTCATAAGTATTTGAGAAATTAGCATTATCAACAATACCATTTATTTTTGCCTTAATTCTGTCGCTAGTTCTGTGCCAGTATATACTCCTTCGTCCAATTGTAACGCTAAATAATGGACATTAGTATTATCTTCATCTGGAACTAACGGAGAAGAATAAAAGTATAGTATATTATTTAATCCTGACTGTATTGAATACCACGAGTTAGGTAATGTTATTTCGTGAATGTAGCAATGTACTCCGTTGTCTGTTTGTAATGTTTCCGGCAATTCAACTTTGAAATTTGATGATGTACCACTAATTCTATGAGCGCTGTCAATATAGACCTTCTTGTAAGTCAACATAATATGTTTGATTAGAAAATAAATTTTCTAATCAAAAATATTATGTTGCTTAGGACTACGTCGTAAGTCAACTTTTCTATATGAAAAGTTGCTTAGAGCAAAGCTGTAAGTCAGCATTATTAATTAATTGAGAAATTAATTTATATCTTTATTTATATGATTAATAATAAAAAGTTAATTTATGAAATGAAGCATGGGACAATTAAACATTATCAACCTTATAAGAAAACAGCTAAAATAACTGATGTTATGAAACAAACTGACAAAATATTAAATAGTTATTATCCTAATTCAAATTTAACTGATGCACAAGGATTGAGTAGAGCATATGGCAATGGTCAGGGTTTTTATATTGATGGTGATAAAATGTATATAAGCGGAACATTTGGAAAAGGAACTTTTGGAGGTGCTATTAATGACATTCTGGCAGATGTAGGACTTCCCTTTAAAATGACAAAATATTCACAACGATATAAAGACACATCAACAGCATTGGATGAAAACAATGAAGTTAAACATCTTATAACACATAGTCTCGGTTCAAGTGTAGGGGCACAAATAACAAAAGATTATCCTGAAAGAGAATTAACTTTAACTACTTATGGAGCGCCGTTTATATCACGAAGGTCTAAAATTACCGATGATTAAATTAATTTTAGAAGTATCTTAGACCCTGTCAGTATTGCTGACCGTGGCGCTATAACTGTTTATACTGGTTCATTAAATCCATTTACTAACCACGATTACATAACTGGATATGGAGACCAAGGCAAAGATGTTTCAAGAAGCATTGAACCGGTCAGGGAGATAATATAGTTAAATAAGTACTTAAATATATAGCTTTATAATATTATATATGTATAATCAGTTAAAAGAAAACTTGACAGAAAGTGAAACAAACTTTAAACCATTAACACTTGTAGAAAGATTAAGGGATTTAAATAGAGATAATAAACGAACACATGTAAATTGTCTGTGTGGATGTTTCATTATTAGGAGTGTCAGAGTTAGACCTGACTATATTGATTATAACTGGATTACTTCAATTTATAATATGATTGTACCAAAATATATAAATGGTTATGTCCTCATCAATGACAACACTAACAATTGTAATCACACTCAATCAGACCTTGATGAAATAGTAAAAAGAAAAAACGCAAAACTATTTTCATATTATTATTATTATGATACAACATAAGAAATATGACAATGAAACAACAGATGATATGATTAAGAATGAAAATAAAAAGTATAAGAAAAGTTCATATGATGAAATTAGAGAGATTGTTTTAGAGAAAGAAAAAGGGAATAATCCAGTTGAAGATAAGATTAAGAAAAAGAAAATGAAAATATTTAAAAATAATAATTCTAATCAAAAGGATTACACTAAATTATTCAATTTGTAAATCATAATTCTTAATTATGATTTAGAAATTAATGAAATTACAATTTCATCAATTTGTAAAAAATGTATTTTTTAGAAACTAATGAAATTACAATTTCATCAATTTGTAAATCATAATTCTTAATTATGATTTGGAAATTATTGAAATTACAATTTCATCAATTTGTAAAAAATGTATTTTTTAGAAATTAATGAAATTACAATTTCATCAATTTGTAAATCATAATTCTTAATTATGATTTAGAAATTAATGAAATTACAATTTCATCAATTTGTAAAAAATGTATTTTTTAGAAATTAATGAAATTACAATTTCATCAATTTGTAAATCATAATTCTTAATTATGATTTGAAATTAATGAAATTACAATTTCATCAATTTGTAAAACATATATAAAATATGTTTTAGAAATTAATAAATGTATAAATTTATCAATTTAGTTTAGTTTAAATTATTTCTAAATTAAATTATATATAGCAATGGAAACTTTTAGTGCCGAAGATATTCTAATTGACAACCTCTCATTCAAACTAAATAAAGGTGCAAGTTATATCAACGACCGTCGTTCAGTCTCGTTTTTCCCTTCTGGGAGTAATATCTACACCCCTTCATCTGGTCAACGTGTGTTGAAAATAGCTTTAAATGCTGAAGATAATACTTGGCTTGACCCGCAGAGTGTAATGGTTTATATGACTGTTGAAAACACTGACTCGTCAGACAATAAACGCTTACGTCCTCTGTCTCCTGCTTATTCCTTTTTTAGAAGAGCAAGACTAATTGCTGGTAATCAACTTGTTGAAGACATTGATTATTACAACCGAAATCATCACATGATGAGTTGCTTGATGTCAAAAGGAGCAAGAGACAATGAAGACGCCCAGAGTTTTGGTTATAGATATGATGATGATTTAAACACACGTCGTGCAGTTCCTGCATCGGGTCATATTGGACCTGCATATGACGCTTACACAATTCCAGGCTTTAACAGAAAAATGGTTGTAGGATTTAAACCGATGCTTGGTTTATTCAATCAATTTAAGTATATCCCGTTAAAAGCGTGTCCTCTTGTTTTAGAACTTGAATTAGTTTCAAATTTTACTGATTGTGTTGTTTCAGCGGGCGGGTCGAGGTTTCCAGAAAGTGGCAACGCAGACTCAAGCCTTCATACAAATGAGCAGTTCTCAATTAGTAACGCATTCCTTCAAACTGATTTGGTAAGCTTGGACAACGACCTTCATAATAAATATGTTGCACACCTACTTGATGGGAAAGAATTACCTATTACTTATAATACTTACATTTGTCAATCTAATCAAGTTCCCGATGGTTCGTCGTCAATTAACACTACTGTTGTTCGTTCAGTGTCTAAACTCGCTACCGCGTTCATCTCTTTCAGTAAAAGCGGAGTAGGTGATATTCACGTTATGAAAGAATACAACAACTTCTATCATCCTATGTATTATTTGAACTACCAAGAAAGCGGATACTACAATCACGACCTTGATTTAGAATTTCAACTTCAATTAGGTTCAAAACTATATCCTGAGTATCCATGCCGTTCATTAACACAAGCATTCTATTATTTACGAAAAGCATTAAATTTACCATTGTTCCATCAACATCATTTATCGATTGAATATTCTGCTTATCGTGTTGATAAGTTTATCTTTGCTATGGATTTCGAAAAGGTTCCCGATAGTTCATATACTGGAATTAACACAAAAGCAGGGCAACAGCTTTTAATTCGTGTGAAACCTGTTGGAAATATGGTATCAGCAAATATGCCAGACACGATATATATAACATTAGTATCAGAACAAATATTATCCATTCGCGATGCAGGTTGCCAGATACTTGATTAACTCATTCATTTTTACTTGAAAACATATATAAACAAATATCATCTTATAATATATTATAAGATAATATGCCAGTTAAACCCATAGATTACTCAAAAACTCATTTTTATAAGATTGTTTGTAAAGATTTGAATATCAAAGATTGTTATGTAGGACATACAACCGATTTTACCAAAAGAAAGTCAAACCACAAACGAGCATATACAAATGAAAATGATAGACACTACAATATTTACTTATACCAGTTTATTCGTGAAAATGGAGGACTTGATAATTTTGATATGGTTTTGATACAAACAGTGAAATGTGAAAATGGAATGGAGGCAAGAGCAAAAGAAAGAGAATACATTGTAGAACTAAACGCTACATTAAATAAAGTGCAAAGACCCATAGTATCACAGCGAGAGGAGCAAGAGAGAAAAAAACAATGGAAGGAAAACAATAAAGGATATGTTAAACAAAGAGACCATCAATATTATGAAAACAACAAAGAAAGATACGCTGAAAACTCTAAACAATATAGAGAAAAACATAAGGAAGAACTGAAAGCAAAGAAAAAACAATACTATGAAGACAACAAACCTGAACTATTAGAAAAGCAACGGGAGAAATACCAAGAACAAAAAGATGTAGTCAATAAACGAAGTAAGAAATGGAGAGACGAGCATAAACCAGAACAACAAGAATATTTCAAACAATATAGAGAAAAAAACAAAGACAAAATGAAAGAATGGAAAGAGACTAAAATCGAATGTCAATGCGGGTCTGTTTATAGACAAGACCATAAAGCACAACACGAAAAGACTAAAAAACATCAAGAATACATTAACAATAATAATTAATATAATTAATTTCTACAATTAATTATATCGATTATGCCTTCAATAAATTTAACAAACTTTGAGAATGTTGTAGCGCACACAATTAGCGAAATCAATTCTACAAGTGGGATAACAAACATTAGAAACATATATGCTAATCAATCAGATATAATTGATTTACTCAACAATAAAGCAGACCAAGTAGATACTTACACAAAAGCACAGATTGACGCTAATTTTTATGATATAAATCAATCATACAATAAGACGGAAGTTAATGTATTATCAAATAATATTAGTTCAAATACATTTTTAATAGGTAATCTAACAATAACTTCAAATACAAATTTTAATAATATTTCATCAAATACAAATTTAATAAATAATTTAAATTCTACTATAACATCTAATTTTAATAATATTTCTTCAAATACTAATTTAATTAATTCAAATATTAATAATATTTCATCTAATACACATTTAATAAATAATTTGAATTCTACTATAACAACTAATTTTAATAATATTTCTTCTAATACACATTTAATAAATAATTTAAATTCTACTATGACAACTAATTTTAATAATATTTCTTCAAATACTAATTTAATAACAGGATTAAATAGTACAGTCAGTTCACATATTTCAGCCATATCAGATTTACAGAATGGAGGTTCACTTAATGAAGCAGATTATTATAATAAAATAACGACTAATAATTTATTATCAAATAAGTTAAATACATCAATATTAAATAATACATTAATACATAATATAACAACTAATTCAACTTTCAAAATAGCAGAATTTGGAAATTATAATTATTATCATGAATTATACAATAATTATATTGATACTTATGTTTATGGAAGTTTAACAGGAGCGACAATGTTTTTAAATCAAAGAGGTTTTGGAGATGTAGAAATTAATAATTCTTCAACTTTTCAAAATGATAAAATAATATTAAATCATAATACTACAATATTAAGTAATTTACAAGTATCAGGTTTATTTTCGTGTTCATCTATTTTAGATATAGCAGGTTCTGATGCTCGTTATGTTTTACAATCAGATGGATTAAGTGGATTAATAACGGGAAATACAAATACAATTAATTCAATAATTACAAATGATAGCGCACAAGATACAGTAATAAGTCAAAAATTAGACAAAGTTAATACAACATTACAGACAGTGAATTCGCCATTAATTATTAGTTTAACAGATAATACTAATCCTATATTAAGAATTCAAGATGCTGTAAGTAATCAACGTTTAGAATTTAAAAGAGGTTGTCAGTTGGACTCTTATCAAGGACTAACAGGTGCTACGCCTTATCGATTATTACTTGGGTGGAATACGGGAGATGTCATTATTGGAAGGCCTAATAATGCTTCAAGAATTACAATTAATGGTAATGTTCATACTTCATATAATTTTGCGCAGATGCACGGAACATCATATTTTGAAGGTGCTGTTTATATGAAAGGAAATTTATTTACAAATAATGATTTTTCAACGGATATTAAAACAAAAATAGATAATATCAATACTTCAATAAATGGATTAGAACCATATTTAGAAACATATACACCAGATGCAACAGAAGGTTTTTATATGCATCATCCTAATTTTGTAGCGTGTAGTGTCGGAGATATAACCAATGCTTCTAACCAATATTTTATGGCTGATGGGCTTGTAGGAAAAACAATTTTTTCCAAGCCTATAGATGTACTAGGTAATATATACACAAATGCTTCTGTTAATTGTGATAATGTTAATATTGATACTGATGGTAAATTAACAATTGACACAAACTGCGAGCTATACCGATATGTTAGTGCTTTTTCATCTTTTGATATGAGGAATACTGATGCTAATTCTTCAATTAGATTTATTTGTGGGGACCCGGCTGTCCAGTCTAACATAGTCGGAGCAGTTAATATTACTAGTGGATGGACTTTTAACACTTCTACTGCTGATTTTATGGGTAATTTATTTGCTGATGATGTTTATGTTAAAACTAATGGAGCATTAAGGAGCAATCATTTAGCACCTAACGGAGGAACATTAATAACCGTTGATACTAACTTAGCAGTTCAAAATGCTTATTTAGCAACTAATACCATTCAATCATTTGATTTAACAACAGTTTCATTTTTAAATAATATTTCAATGACTACTGGAACTGATATTAAAATGGGAACTAGTGAAATATCGACTTATTACGATACTACTAGTTTAAGCACTATTGATATAATATTCCGAACATCAAACACAGCTTTTCGAGTTTCAGATGCTTCAAGTACACCTTCAGTTTTATTATCTATTGATAAGACATTTGGAACAACAGTAAATACTGAAAGTTTTACAAATAATGCTCCATCAACTTTTAATGAAAACATAACGGTTGCAGGAACGAAAAAAATGTTATGTAATTTAATTGAACCATCAACAGGAACTAATATAGATTTAACAGCAACAACCGTAACGATTAACGGAACGTTTGTTGATTCATCTGATTCAAGATTGAAATATGATATAGACAATATCAAATCTAATTGTATGAATGTTATTAAGAAATTTAAACCAAAGAAGTTTAAGAGACACGATAGAAATGATGGTGGTAAAACTCATATAGGTTATATCGCAGATGAAGTATTAAAAGCAATTCCAAAAGAGTTTGAAAATATTGTATGTCAGGACAGAGAATATTTAGGATTAAATTATTTAGTTTTACCCGTGTTGGTTCATAAAGCAGTATTAGAATTAAATGATAAAATAGATAAACTTGAAAAAGAAATTAAGGAATTGAAAAAAGAAAAATCTAAATAATAATATATAATGGGTATTGGTCAAAGCAAAAACGAAGAAAATAACAGTATGGAAGACATCAAAAATTTAAGAGTAGATGAAAAAACGAGAGCGGATACTTTAATAATAAAATCTATTCAAGAATGTGTAGCGAGAATAGAAAAGTTAGAAAATCAAAAATCGGACAAACTATTATATAAATTACCTGCGTTGAATTTATGCAACGCTTCATTGATTTAAATTAATAATATTAATATGATTCATTAACATTATTAATTAAAAAATATGAATAAAATTTACTAATAAAACTTTGTCTTTCTTAATTGATGACTTTAATAGTTATTTTTTTCACTTGTAATGAAATAAAATTAACCACATTGTCCCTATACACTAAATTAGTTTTATAAAGGTCTTTATTAAGAAAATAATAAATATCAAATAAATTATTTGATGTTAAAGTACGATTACGAAGATGATTAAAAAAAGTAAATGAGGTAGATTTAACAAATATATCATATTCAATTAATAATTTTAATGGTTTATGTTTTTGATGTAATTTATCTAACTCGCTTAAGTTAAAAATATATGATATGCCGTTTTTGATAATATTTTTCATAATGATAATATCAATTTCAAAATACTGTGAATTCTTTAATTTGTAAGACTTATACACTGGTTTAAATTTACTAATATAATTTTTAATAATATTATTATTTTTTATTTTTAATAATCTAACATCACCTAAATTATAAGATAATACAAGGTTTTTAATGTCTAATGGTAAATCATAAAATATCATAATATATTTCAATCTTTATTTTATTTTAAATGCTTTTTCAAATCTAACATAAAACATATTATTAACATCTTTGGAATTCATATTAACATAAAAGAAGGAGTATGGTTTATCATCTACCGCTTTATGATACATATTTAACAGTTGCTCTTTATCAACAATGGCGGAGTTTTCCTCAATGAATGACATTAACTCTGATACATTCTTTAACTTAAAGATATACAACGAACTAGAATTCAACCTAATGATTGGAGCAAGGACACGATATTTTTGAACACTTAAGCAAAAACTAATGGCGTCGTGTCTGCCTCTCGTTGCCAGTCCATGTAATAACTTGCTGTATCTAACAAATTTAGGGTCGTCTGCAAAATCATCAACAATGATTAAAATTGAATGTAGTTTCTTCATCTTCTGTTCTTTCATATAATGAATTATCTTTCTTTGTGTGTTAATTATTTCTTCCAGTTCTTCAGGTTGGTAGGTGTCATAATATAACTTTTCTTTTTCATCATCAACCTTCATATTATCTTTTTGATATTTCTTGACTTCAACGAAGGTAGGGTCATTATGAACCGACGGGCTAAAAATGAATATACGGGCGAAGCAGTCCCTATAAACATTTAGGATAAGGTTTTGAATTAAAACTGTTTTGCCACCCGTTGATGAAGCAACAACAATTGAGCGAAAAGGTAGTTTTGGCACATGTTCATATTTAGATTGTTTGAAATCGTAATCAGTTATATTTATTGGTTTTATTATTGGAACATCAGACATAATAAAATAATATTAAAGTTATTTAGAAAATATTTTATATTTATTATTTTATATGAATAGAAGTTATTCGGATTATATTGATATAATAGATAAAGTAGAAAATATAGAACAAGTAATAATAACCGATAATAAAATTAAGAAATGTTGTTATTATTCATTAGAATTAATTAAGTTAGGAATACAATATATTAAAAATATAAATGTTAATATAGATGGGGAGAAAGAAAAAGAATAATACAGGTTTAAGTGTTTCTTCAACCAATGAAGAAAAAGAAGAAATTGTTAAAGAAACATCAGTTATTGAGTTTGCTTGTCCAATGTGTAAAAAGATGTTAGAAATGAAAAATGAATTAGAAATACAAAAGAAAGGCAACTGTAAATGTTCGTGTATTCCGTCAAGTTTCAAAATAAGTAGAAATGATAAGAAAATGAATATTGATAAAACTAAAGACAGTATAAACTTAGAAACAGATGTTCATAATATAACTTTTAAATGGGGTCGGCAAGCATCACCATCCGATAGTGGCGATAAGGAAACTCAGGAAACTGTTAAACAAATGATGAAAAAATAGTATTTAAAGAGTAGATTTAACATAATTGCAACATTTAGTTTTAAAAGTTTAGTTTTATAATTTAGTATATATGGAGGAACATTTAGCGAACATTGACAGTAGTTTAGAGTTGTTGTTTCCAAGATTAGAAAAAGTGTTGGAGCAAAATGAAAACATACTGAAAATCTTAAAGAGCTTGAATATTAAACCTACATATGATAACAATAACAATTATCAAGCAAAAGAAGTAGATAGAGACAGTAGCGAATACAAAAATAAACGAAACATTTATGTTAAAAAACTGAATGAAAAAATCATAAAAGAACCTAAACAATCAAGTCTGGATTACTATCAAGTCAAGTATAAAGAAGACACCAAGAAATACGTTTAATCATTAACTAACAAAATTTCGTGTCTCAAAAGCGGTTTGTTTATTTCTGCTACTTTGTAAGTTTTATTACCCATAATATCATATTCAATTTTATCGATATTGAATATTTTATTAGACCATTTAGAGTTATACTCCTTTCTGTCGGTGTAATTACCCCTTTTCTTTTGAAACACTTTTACCTTGTCGTTCTCCACTATTCTGGGATACTTTCTTTTGTTTTTTTCTCGTAGTTTAAGATTGACCTTTACATTTATTTCATTGTCGTCCTTGTGTGCTTCAGACGGTGTCATCCTTGTTGATGAGTGAGATGTGCTGTTATACTGTTTCAATGCCGGCGTTAGGGCGTCGGTCCATTTCATGTTGTTAAACCTAACTCTATCGTGAATTTTGTTTTTCATCGTTCTAATAAAACGCTCGGCCACATTTGCGTGGGTCTTCGTAACGATGTGGTTTATTCCTTCACTGTTGAAGAAATCCTGAACGTGATTTTTAGTTGCAAACGCTCCGTCGTCATCAGAATACACGGACATCGGATAACCCATCTTTTTAAAGCTTGCTCTCAACGCCTTCAAAACGTTCTCTCCGTCTCTTTCCTCCATCGGTATTACATCTGCTAATTTACTGAAGATGTCAATCACGACTAAAGCATACTGTGGAACGTTCTTGTCTTTTGCTAAAGGAGACATATGCATTATGTCTATTTGATATTCATATCGTGCGAATGGAGCGGTATAGGAATTAGTTCCTCTATAATTTTTGATTTGTTTATTTGGCTGTTTCTTTAAGAAAGACTTTACATCGTCTAATGTTATTGTTGGGTCTTCTTCCTTTGCCTTCTTGTGTGTCGCTTGTGTGCTTCCGAAACCCTCGTCTAAGTCGTAATAGATGTTGCTGATTATTTGGTCTTTTGTTAATCTCGCCATTATATTAAATTGTTAGAAAATATTTTTTCAATAAAAACCCCGCCCCTTAACATAAAATAAAAAACTACTTAAAGAAATATTAACTTATTATATTAAGTGAAAATATGACTGAAAATGTCGGAGTGATTGCTGACTTATCAAACTGGGTGCTATCAGACGAAGAAGATGATGATAATGACAGTTATAAAAAGGAATTAGATGACGAGTTAAACAAAATAAAGGATTTCGTCAAAAGACACCCTTTGCCATCAGTTGATGAAAACGAAGAATTCTGGAAAGATGTTATTAACAGGTTTAGGGATAATAGCGGATTAAACTTGATGACAATATACTCATTTGTTAGGTTTGACATCATGAAAGACATGAAAACATCAAAAAGACTGTGGTAAAAAGTTAAACCGAGATGGGCAGTTTAATGCTATGATTATTAACCACTATATCTTATCGGGAGCGATACGGAAACTAAACACAGAAGACAGTCTAGTAGATGGACAGATGCGAATTATTGAATTCTGGTGGGATGGAATAGGTGGATGGAAAGCGTGAGTGATTTAGTTTAATGATATTATTCAATTATAATATGATTAAACCTAGTTTTTATAATCTAACAATGAGGTTAAGACATTTAAATTAAACCTGAAACCCAGACCAGCCGACCAGCAACCCCTAGCCAAAACTACTTAAAGAGAAAAAGCCTTATATATTAAGAGAAAAATGAGTAAGGGTAAAATGTCAGAGAATAATTTTATGGATGAGAATTGCGCTAGCTTACCTGAAGGCTTAGTTTCAATCATCACTACTTACATTAATGGTAGTGAAGGGTGGCGAAGACTGAAACAATGTGATGCTTTAAGAGAATTACAAAGGAAATGGAAACCGTCTATTTACACTGAACGAGTAGGAGAAAGTAGATATTATGTTGAGATTCGCAATAAATGTTTAAAAGGTGATAAAGCGCTTTCATATGCGTTGAAACCACCAAAAGAATTATTAAGAATGATGAAGTATGATGATGAAATACAGGTTGGAATAGTAGTTAGTTCAAAAATTATGTATAATAATAATATTTGCAACAGTAGTTCTTATTCATCATCTAAACAGAATAAGATTTCAAGTAGAGCGTCATTACAATACCATATTGAACAAGCAGTTGAAGAAACCAAACAGACTATGAAACGACACGAAATCATTACTATCGAACATGTTGCAATTGAAATTTATAGAAAACAGAAACAATGATTTCATGGCTTAATCATAATATTTAATTATAATATGATTAAACAGTGTAAACTTTTATAACCTTTCATTATACTGTAATTTCAACCTATAAAACATAACTAGACAATCACATAAAAATCACATAAAAAGAAGTTGTTAAGATATATTAAGAAATGGTTGTGAAGCAAACTATAATGAATAATTATGGAATGACAGAAGAAAAAGCAACAGAAGACTATGGTGAATTCTTCAAATGCAACAGATGTCTTTATGATAAAACAATTGATGAATTTGGAAATGTAAAAAGTGGAAGAAGATATAAATATTGTCAAGAGTGTAGAACAAAAATAAATAATTGTAGAGATAAACGTCAAAGAAACAAACGACCCACCAACACCCCAGAACTTGATAACTACTAAAAGGGCTACCTCTTTCAAATGAAAAAAATGTTTGCCCCCAGCCCAACAATGAACAAGGCGACAATTTACCCAAATGATTACCTTAACGAAAACGATAAATAAGCTCCCTAAAAACCCTCTTTTCAAAACGAATAAGGGGGAACATAGATTTGAGATGAACATAAAAACCATAACAGGCAACCCTCAACAGACTTCCCCCCAGGCCCCCTACTTCTTCTATTTTTTCCCCGGGCCCTTGCTATACGTGCTATATGTGCTATATCTCACAAGGCAAGCCACTGAACATCCACTCTCCCCCGGGTCCTTGCTATATGTGCTATATCTTACAAGGCAAGCCACTGAACATCCACTCTCCCCGGGTTCCTTGCTATATGTGCTATATGTGCTATATCTTACAAGGCAAGCCACTGAACATCCACTCTCCCCGGGTTCCTTGCTATATGTGCTATATGTGCTATATGGCCCTTATAGCACATATAGTACAGATTTCGCGCGTACAGAGTATATAGCACATATAGTACATATAGCAAGGAGCTGGGGGAGAGTGGATGTTCAGCGGCTTGGCGTGTAAGATATAGCACATATAGCACATATAGCAAGGACCCGGGGAAGAGTGGGGGTTCAGCGGCTTGGCGTGTAAGATATAGCACATATAGCACATATAGCAAGGACCCGGCGGGAGAGTGGGGGTTCAGCGGCTTGGCGCGGCAGGGTGGCGCACCCGGAGTGCCAAGAACATGTTCATCCGACATGTAATCCGACATGTTGAAGCAATTAAGCGCGTATAGCAAGGAACCCGGGGAGAGTGGAGGTTCCGCGGCTTGGCGCGGCAGGAATGTGAACACAAATGGCACAAATGGCACTTGTGTCGGCACTTGTGTTGAAGCTCTCTGAATCAAACTTTGGGGGGGAGTTCAATGCAGGGTTTCTCCAGGGAATCCCTGCATTCCCGGTATCTCTCTCTGTAGAGGGGGTTTCCCAAATGGTTTATATTCTACCTGAGAGGCTCCTAACACTCGTCCGTCCAGCATTTGACCTCGTCCTGCGAAGGATTCGAAGTCTAAAACGCTGCGTGCAGGCGTGTGGCTGCAAAATAGAGACCCCTAGATATGCGCTGCAATTTGGCTCCAGGTTGCATTTCAAGCGATGTCAAGCTTTGCCAAAGGAAACCCCTTTTCCCTTTTTTTTGGGGACCCCCCCTTTTTTTGATTTTTTTTGTTTTTCCTTAGCCCTGCAAAGCTTGGCTCGCTTGAAATGCAACCTGGAGCCAAATTGCAAGCATATCTAGGGGTCTCTATTTTGCAGCCTCACGCCTGCACGCAGCGTTTTAGACTTTGAATCCTTCGCAGGACGAGGTCAAATGCTGGACGGACGAGTGTCAGGAGCCTCTCAGGTAGAATATAAACCATTTGGGAAACCCCCTCTACAGAGAGAGCTCCTAGCACTTGTCCGTCCAGCATTTGACCTTGTCCTGCGAAGGATTCGAAGTCTAAAACGCTGCGTGGAGGCGTGAGGCTGCAAAATAGAGACCCCTAGATATGCGCTGCAATTTGGCTCCAGGTTGCATTTCAAGCGATGTCAAGCTTTGCCAAAGGAAACCCCTTTTCCCTTTTTTTCGGGGACCCCTTTTTTTGGGACCCCTTGTTTTCTTTTTTTTTTGTTTTTTCTTAGCCCTGCAAAGGTTGGCTCGCTTGAAATGCAACCTGGAGCCAAATTGCAAGCGTATCTAGGGGTCTCTATTTTGCAGCCTCACGCCTCCACGCAGCGTTTTAGACTTTGAATCCTTCGCAGGACGAGGTCAAATGCTGGACGGACGAGTGCTAGGAGCCTCTCAGGTAGAATATAAACCATTTGGAAAACCCCCTCTACAGAGAGAGCCGCTCTGATGGCCCAGCGGCCTCCCTACATGCGGCCTCGCAAGGATGCGCTGCTCCAGGCCGAGCGTCTGTACTACCGGCTCCGCATCGAGTACCTTGAAGAGAATCTTACCACCGAAGCTGCGCGCAATGGGATTCTCAGCGGGATGCTGGAGCGCTGCTACGATTGCAGTGAGCGAGATCCAGCGCGGCTGCGGATGGCGCTGGAGCGGGCTGCTTAGCTCGAGGGGGAGGTCAACCGCAAGACTTGCCGCCGTGAGGCGCTGGAGCGCCGCGTCAAGATCCTTGAGAAAGAGAACAGAAATCTTCGCAGGCGAACGCACTGATGAGCTTGCATAAAGAAAAAAAGCCCTGCTCGAATGGTCCAACTCGTTGACCCTGTAGGACCCTGCTTTCGATCGGCTTACCCTGATCCGAACCATATTTCCGACCTTGATTTCCGGGCGGGTCACCTTGTGCCTGGCCCTGCGCCCGATGTTGCGCAGAGCAATCTCTGCCATTTCGGGGTTAGAGTAGGCGAGGTTCGGCGCCACCTGCGTGGTAGCGTGCTTCCTTCCGTTGATTTGGCTCAAGACGTCAGCCAGCATGAGGTGCCACTGCCCCCGCCGGCCCGCTCCGGCTGCTATGCGGCGCAACATGGCCTCCTTGATGGTGCGGATAATGCGGTCCGCAAAGTAGGCGTGGCCCCTGGTCACCTGCTTCTCGATGTTCCAGAAATCCATCAGCTCCTTGAACTCCCTCTTGAACTTGGAGCCGTCGTCGGAGTACACGTTGGCCGGCACCCCCAGGGCTTGGAACACCTTCCGGTGGTGCTCGCAAGACGATCCTTCAGCGGCTCCGCGGCCACTTTCTTGGTCAGCGCATCGATGGCCACCAGCATGAAGGGGTATGGCTTGCCCCCGAAGGCCTTCATGTTGGCCAGGTCCACCTGCAGCTGGTTCATGGGCTCCAGAGGCACAAAGCTGTTGTAGCCTCTCTGCGGCCGGTCCTGGTTCACCCGGAGGCCGTCCAGAAACGTCTCTGGAGATGCTGGGGTCGCGCACCTGGGCCTGCTGCAGCGTCTGCACTATGCTGCCGAAACCGGTGCGGGGATCCTCGTAGACGGCCTGCGGGCGTCGGCCATGTTTCTTATGGGTTCTTCGGCCCCCGCGGGCCTGCCAGGCTTCCACCTCGTCCAGCCGGGCCTGGAAGCCCTTGCACACTCCCCAGAGCACGCTGGTAAGGTGAGAGTAGTTGAGGGTGACCATCTCCGTGCCGTAGCTCCACCGTGGTCCCCGTCAAATTCTTCCACTTTGTTCCTGCGAAGTCGTCCAAGGCGAAGCCCAGCCTCAGGTTCTCGTTCATGTCCGGGCGCTTGTACTGCTTGGCCTCCACGGAGTCGAAGAGCTGCAGGAGCTCAGCCACGTCGGCCTCGGCAATCTCCGTCTTTACCCTGCTGTCCGACAAGTCCGTGAAGCTCGTGTAGACCACGTGCCCGTGTTGCCCGCGATCACGAGGCAGCCGGAGTTGCTCTGGTTCGTGGTCAGGGACAGCTGCGTCGAGCACCAGCGCCTTATCGTTGATCATAATAAGCTCGCACTGGTGCGTCCGCCGTCCCGCTCCAGGAAGACCCTGGCGCTTTGGTTGCCCAGCAGCCGCAGCTCCGGGCCGCTGTCGGAGGCCGCGCTGTTGTTGGAAATCTGCAGCTTGCTCCAGCCCGCCCAGTTCTTCGTCAGGAAGAGATCGTCCGAGAAGTCCGAGGTGTTGGTTACGATAAGCGTGTTGAAGGCGAAGAGCTGCGGCGCGGAGACCGTGCCCCGCCCCAGCGTGCCCGTGGACACGTTGCCCACCGTGGTGAAGTTCCCGGCGTTGGCCGTGTTGTTGATGGTCAACGTGCTGCCCGTGATTCCGGTGGCTGAGCTTAGCAGGCCCACGCTGGCCGCGCCGCTGATGCTCAGCAAGCTGCCTGACACGGCCCCCGGACGTCAGCGTGGCCCCGGCGACGGTGCCTGTGGCTGTGAGCGCTGCGCAGGAGACTGCGCCCGAGGCGTCCACGCCCGTGGTGAACACGTCGGTGCAGTTTACGTCGTTGCACAGCAGCTGGTCGCAGCCCACGTTGCCCTGCGCGGTAAGCCCGTCCAGCGTGGCCGAGCCCGTGAGGGCCAGCAAGTCCGCCAGCAGGTCCGTTACTGAGACCGACTCTCCCTTGAAGGCCGAGGCCCTGATCTGCATGCTGTACAGGTCCAGCGTGCCCGCCGACTGCTAGCGTTTGGGTTCAAGCCGTCACGAGGCGACGCTGTTAGCATTTGTTGTGCTACTGATTGAGCCATGGCCCTTGCTTATGACATTTGCAAACAGTGTATACCGGATTTACCTGCACCCCCTGATTGCTTGTTTGAGCTGCAACAATGGGCTTCCAATGTGCCTCGCGGGCTTTTGTTTGCCGACACCTTGACCATTGGTATGCAGTCTGCTATTGTGATCGCATCGCTGCAGATGATTTCTCCGATTTCTTCTTTTGCAATGGTATATGGTACACCCAAAGGGGACGCTGACGAACCTTTCTTGCCGACAGTACAACTTTCTGACAGACCTTTACAGATTTTTGGCCTGAAGTCTGATCGAGGCTTGCAGTTCCTGCCGCATGCCTTTTTCACTGTCACCAACGTTGTTTATACCGGTGAGGGTTTTCGCTGTGTTGAACCATGCTACCTTCTTCCTTGGGCGCATGACTTACCAGTCAATTTCCGAGTTGCGGAAATCTTTGCAGGCGGACTTGGTGGTTGGTCCATGGCATTGAACTTGCTCACGCAACAGGCCAGTACCTCAAACAGCTTTGCTCATACCTTTGCTGTTGAACATGATCCGGAACTCGCCTTTGATTTTGCTTGCAACCACGGTGCAAACATCATTCGGTCAGTTCATGATGCCACTGATGATCAATTCAGTGTTTTTGTAGGTGACGCATCGGCCTGGCATGTCATCGGCTTGACATCTGAAACCAGGACTAATGTCTTGTGTGCCTCGCCGCCATGCCAACCATATTCTTCAGCGGGCAAGGGACGAGGGCTTTTTGCACTGGAAGCCTGGCCTTTTGTGGAATGGATCTGGTCATTGCGGCTTCTCCAACTTCCTTCGTTCTCTGTTGGAGAACGTTGGAGGCCTCATTCGCCATCGGCATTGGTCCATTTTCTCTGCTTTGATTCATCAGTCAGGATATGATATTAACATCACGCAATTGAGCCCCTTGTCCAAGTGTCGACCCATACACCGGACTCGATTTCTTGCGGTATTGGTCAATAAGCGCCTTGGTATCACCGATCAAGTGACCCCACCATTGTTGCCTTCCTTGCCGCTTGATACAACTTTGCTCCGAAGTGTGATCAGTTATTCCTGGCCTGAATCGCATCTTGCTGAACTGCAACTGACGGAGGAGCAGGTATGTTTCTACGACAGACAGGACCTGCTACCCGCTGAGTGGTCTGGTTGTGGTGAGTACGTCATCGAGGCCAGGATTATGCATACATCCGAACACGCTCGCACTGCACTTGCCAGCTATGGGCGTGCGCATGATTTTGGTGAATCCTGCTTGGCGGATGGAAAACTCCTGGGTAGACTTCTGCGAACCCCCAAGGGCTTTCGATTTATCTCCCCACTTGAACATCAGCTTTTGCATGGCACTGTTAGTGAAACATTCGTGTCGCGTGATCTCCGACGAGCCCAGCAATCCGTTGGCAACCACCTCCCGGCTATTCAGGCTGCCTCGATCCTTATCGCTGCCTTTCAGTTGGTTGGAGTGCAGTACCAACATGATCCACTTGACCTCTTGTCCCAGATGTGCTCGGCTTTCGTTCATCCCAGAATGATGAACCTTGAGGTTACCGAGGATCATTGGGTCCTGAGGGCCGCAACGTCAGGTGATGCTATTTCAGCCACCTTGCCTATGCCTGGCACTAAGGAGGTCTGGTGCAACCATATCAACACGCGCACATGCATCAATGGATCGCCAGATGATACTATCCTCAGTGTATTGCGTGCACATGGCATCAGCGCATTGGATTGGGTCATCTTTGACAATGGCAGAATCAACCGTACCCATCGTGTGTCGCCCTTCTTGACTTGGGGAGGCGTTGCGGGAGAATTGCTGTTTTTTCAGGAGTGCCTTGCTTTTCAGGAAGGTGATCGCAGTGACAATGTCTTGAAGCAGCTCAAGGAGTACGTGCAAGGACTCTGGTGCAAACTTGCAGTGCCTTCGTGCAAGCGCATGATTCTGAGCTTTCCATTCCTTGGATACTTTGAGGTTGCTGTACCAGAGGCGGCCACCGATGTCAAGGTGTACGAGGCCTTTCACAAGGCTGTTCGAACAGACTGTGAGTTTTGGAAGTATCAGACAGCTATGCAGTTGTGCATGTATGGGCCTGTGACCGCATCGCCTCTTGTGCATTGGCTTCTCCAACCCTTTCGGACTAGGGGTTCATTTGCGCGGTCAACGACAGAAACACACACGATACGGCAGTGCAGCTAATATTTCAGATTCGGTTGCTTGCACAGCTTGAGTCCCGTGAGTTGTACCTCATGCGTATCCAGCCCAATCCTGTGGGGACCGATGACCGGCTTGTGCTCATGTCGAGGGTGTTTCGGCCAGCCGACGTCATTTCGACCATGTTTCAGGACGCGGTTTGCTCTGCTTATTTCAATTTCTTGATTCAGCCATTTTGTGACGATTCGCAACAGGGCATCCGCCTTCGCATTCGACTGTGGAAGGGGGTCATTTTTGCAGGATATGTCCGAAGGGACACGCCGCTGAATCTGGTACACGAAGCCTGGGCTTACGCATGTTCCTGGTTTGCTGAGGTTGATGGACCGATTCGTACCATCCTCAATGGCCGATCCGCCATGCCTGGCACCCTGTTGAGTGACCATATCAGTCCTGACGCCAGGCATGCCACCATACACATCCTCCGGCCACTCCATGGAGGTGGAACCGTTGTGCCTGACGTTGTATCGGTTGACGCAGCCGACGAGCTTATCCCACAGCAATCTCCACCGGATCCCTCGCACATCCCGTTGATACAGGAGGCATGGTGCACTTGCAAGCCTGTACATCGCAAGCCTGTCAACATCTTGTCCATGACAGCCACGTGTGAGTGGAAGCAGGCAGGTTCGGGTACACTCTCTGCTGTACTTCCCTTGGATGATGGTATTCGCCTTATAGGAGAATGGGATCAGACCGGCGTCCTGACTCATTTTGAGCCCCTTGGGTGGACATTCCAATGCCTTCGCCAATATTCTACGTTGCACCTGCGAATTGTGGACCAGGCTGACTCCTCAGTACCGGCCACTGTCATTGCACTCACCGATTTGCTTTTTGCACAATATGTTTGTACTTTCGAGATTGCTGCAGGATTGACGGCCGGTTCCCTCAAGACATTCGTTGACCTCAAGGTCAAGACCATTACTGGCCTAACCTTCCTTGCACGTGTTCCTGCTGGCACCAAGGCCGTTGTGTTGCATCGTGCATGGATGTTTGCGGCCGCGTGGACCGGTGTGAACAATGTGATTCGCCTCGTTACCGGTGGTAGACAGATCATGCCGAGTATCGCTTTCAGAAGCCAGCCGAAGGGAAGAACCAGCGCTGTACATGTCATCTTTCCCTTGCATGGAGGTGGTGGCAACACTGAGCCGGCAGACGATCTGGTCTCCTTGCTCACTCGTACCATGTGCTTGCAGGGGGCTGAGCAGGACGAATCCCAAGCATTTGCTCAAAAGATCGTTGCCCAGCTTGGGGCTGCACGTATCCGCCGTGTGTGCACAGATACACGGCCCGAGCACATTGGGAAGGGCCTCAGAGGTTTGGCGTCGGCAGCGAGTGTCAAACTCCCGAGCATGCAGCTCGCTGTGCAAAAATCATCCGGATCCAAAGCTGTGAAACGCCTTACAGTGCCGCATCAGGCGACTCACTTCACCCTTGTGCCCGGATTTGCAAAGACACAGGAAGGCACTGCAGCCACCATTATCCATGATATGGCCGAGCACTGTGGGCCTGCCGTCATCCTCTTGGATGCAGAAGCCGCTGCACCATGGCTTCAGGAGCCACAGACATTTGATCACCCACTTGCCTTGATGGTTCTTGGTACTCAGTGCAAATGTGCTCTTCAAGACGCATGTACCACCATGCATATCCCGGCACATGACGCCGCTCATCAGCCCGTGGTCCTGAGTGTTTGTGCCCATCAACTTGGGAAGAAGGCCATACGCTTCGGACATGATGCCGTTGGCAAGGTTGCGGTTGCGGATACGCGCCCATGTGTGTTCAATGTCTTCCGTGACGACTGCTCGCAGGATCTGTGGACGCAGGTGCTCGCAGCCCCAGTTAAAACTGCACTCGGTTTATTTCAAGAAGGAACCGCCGTTTTGTGTGGCAAACCTTGGAAGCGCCGATGGGTCTGTCAGGCCAAGGAGTGTGAGCCAACCCGTGCTGAGCTCTTTGCCTTTACGGGGTTCCTGAGGACGCAGAGCCTTGAGAAGATCTTGTTTCAATCTGGATTGAATCATGTCTTTGTACAACCCATCACCCCGATTGAGGTCGCCAAGGAACCTTACGTGATCCTGCCCCTTGCAGAGGCACGTGCATCTGCACTGTTGCTCATCAAGAAAATTCCTGAGCACAAAGGACTCACAAGATCGCGTAAAGGCTATGGTGCACGCCTCTCTGAGGCCGACTATCCAGCTGTATGGACACGGCTTTTTCCAAATGAGACTCAACCTGAGCTCAAACTTGGTCGCCTCTTGTTTCGGCTGCAACCCACGCCCCGGGGAATCGATGCTAGTGATTTACGTCGATGGTTGCAGGATATCAAGTGGCACAATACCACTGTTGTGCGAAGCGTTGCCAGCGATGTGTGGTTAGTTGCCGCCTTGACTGCACCGCCCGCTGAGTTTATGCAGATGAATCACCACACGGTTTTGGCCAAGCCCGTGCAACGAAGGTTTGCCGGTAATCGCATTACTAACCCTGTGCTCGCAGGCCAGCCGCCTGTGTTGAGTGTAACCACGCAGAATCCGACCATCGCTGATGGCCCTCAGGATCCGCTTGTTGCATCCGACCCTTGGGAGAAGGCCTTGCAATCCCGTGGCAGACAGACCATTTCCCTCAAGGCGACCCCGCCGCCTTCCACCCAGTTGGAACAAAGGGTGAATCAACAGGAGAAGCAGCTTGCCGAGCTCAAGACGGCCATGTCCAGCATGGAAAAACGCCAAGATGCCGTTCAGAAGGATGTTAATCAAGTGCATCAACAGATCAAGAAGCTCGACACCTCGTTTGATGAGAGCTTACGCAAATGTGTCGCCCAGCAGGATCGCAGAATGAAGGACGGATTTGATGAGCTGAAATCTCTCCTTATGGAGATGTCGGCTTCTGGGGCTCGTCCGCCTTCCAAGCGTGTACGTGACGTTGAAGATGAAGATGAAGAGATGGGTGGTTGACGGTTTTGGCAACGGAATCAGCCGTTGCGTGTCGACCCACTTGTACGGGTTCCCGTGTGTGCTCACCGGGCAATACATCCCGTGCCCACCGTACAATCCACATTTTACAGCTTGTGCCTGAACATAGGGGTTCTGCTAGTCATGCAGACCGGAAAGACGGTCGATGACTTCGATGCATTCAGGGGAGTATGTGTAGGCCAAGCTGCGAATCCCGGGCCTTCTGGCTCCGATACTGCCATCTATGAGGATGTTACCCTTTCTGTTTTAAATCCTACCAGTCTTTATACCCATCATGATGAGATCATTGAACATCCCTCAGATGTACAGTTTTTGTCGGAAACTTCAACGACCATTGATGCTCAAAAAAGTGTCCGTAGTCAAATGCGTGGATCAGGTAAACGTGTCGTGTTCGGTGCACCTTCGCCTGATAAAACTCGAAGTAAAGACCCCAGACAAGCATGTGTCCGTGGTCACGCATGTGGCGTTGCTTGCATAACACGCCTTTCCATTAAACCGTTGCCATGCGATGATGGTCCCACTGGCATGTATAATGCCGGTCGTATTATGAGATGTCTTGTCCAGATCGGACCTTGTGCCGTGCAGTGCGTTGTTATTTACGGTCTGACCACCTGTACGGGACAAGCTGCTGCCAATGATGCCTTGTTTGCTGAAGCCGTGTCTTGGGTTCAAGCTTACAGCGGCTACAGCATACTTGCGGGGGATTTCAATATGCCACCTTCAAGTGCACCAGCATTGCAGCCTCTGTTCCAGAAGGGCTTTGTTGATGTCATCCAGTACTATCAGTCAACCCGCAGTGTCTCCTTAGCGCCTACGTGTAATGAAGCCACACACAACGACACTATGATCTTCCCTTCGCAGATGTTACCTTGGATTCAGAGGGTTCAAACTCGCACCGATCTTAGGCTTTCTAATCACGCTCCCCTTTTTGTACACCTTACTGTGCCGCAATCCAAACCGGATTACTTTGTGTGGAGCCTGCCTAGTAGTTGGGCGGACCTGCCTCTGCCATGGTCCGAACTTGATGCTGTGTATCAGCAACAAGCTGATTCGATCCTCCTGGACGAATCCATTTGTGATAATGCGCTCGATACAATTGATGTGTGGAAATTGTGGGCTCGATGTGTGGAGCAATCTGTTGCGGTGTTGCACCAACGTCACACCGGCCGTCGACTGCCAGAGCATTACCGTGGTAGGTGCCGTTGGGAACCTCTTGTATTTGAACCACCTCACAGGCCTCTGGACTCTGGGCGACAGGATGAGTATCAGCCCCCAGTGGCGTGTACCTTTGTGTTTGCGCAGCAACGTGTCAAGCAAGTCCGTAGGCTTTCCACCTTGTTGACTATGAGGCGTGCTTTTGACTTGCATGGCTGGCATCAATATGATAGCCACAGACGATGGCTTCACCTGCAGGAACTTTGGCATGCCATTACGGTCGCCCCCGGATACCAACGAGGGTGGCCCAAATGGCTCGCGACTAACGCACATGTCTGTGTGTACTCAGCACAGTGTCCCGATGTTACCCAGCTTGAGATACTCTTGACTGTTGCACGTGATGATGCCAATGCGGTTGTGAACATGGCTAATAAGGCACGGAGGGCGGCCCGCCAAGCCGCCTGTGACCATGATGTCCAAGCTTGTGGCCTCCGTGAGCACTTCCGTGCCATCAAAGGTGAATCTGTACCACCGGTAACATGGGTCAAGCAGCCTTGTTCTTCTCTGGCCAAACTTGTCCGCTCTCCCAAAGGTACGGTGAGACTGAAGCTTGCTGACCCAAGTGACATACCATACGGCTCTCAATGTCGTTTTGGCACTGCGGCACTGCTTGTTTCCGAAGTGCGTGGTCCCATTGTGCATGCTCAGCACCTCTCAGGGGACATTCCCACTACGGGCACTTTTACCTTTAATCGTGTTATCAACACGGTGGAGATGATTACTGGAATCCAATTTGGAGTCGGGACAGATCGTTCCATGACTGGCCCAGTGAAGACTGGAATGCTGCTGATCACATCCTTGATGAGCTTGCAATTGACTCTCCCGAAATTGAAATTAAATGGCATGACATTGACCAGTGGATCTCCATCATTAAGACTCTGCCCAATAATAAGGCACGTGGTGCTGACGGCTGGAGTTTTGAGGAATTCAAGTGTCTGCCGAGAGCTGCGTTGAAACATCTTGCATGTTTGATGGAGCGGGTCCAGCATGATGGCCAATGGCCAAGTGCGGCTATGCAAGCCAAACTTATACTTTTGCCTAAGAGTAAGGACGCCAATTCCATCGGCGACACACGCCCCATCACTGTACTTGGGTGCCTTAATCGCCTTTTTAGTCGTTTTATTTCGTCTAGCATCATCCCTTCTTGGTCCCAATGGTTTCCCGAAGGTATCTCGTGTGGCCTTAAAGGGCGCGGTGTCAATGATATCACCTTAGATGCCCAGGACCGTTTGGAAAAATGCTTGGCTGAACGCATCTCCTTCGGTGGGTTTGTATTGGACCTACGTAAGGCTTTTAATTTTGTAGGTCGCCAGTTGGCTCACAAAGTTCTTTGCCGCTTGGGTGTTCGTAGGGCGGCCTCCTTGACTTGGATACGGTCGCTATATGACTTGCAACGTTGGCCAGTAGTTGGAGGCCGCATTGATGCCGCCATACCTTCAACATGTGGTATACCGGAAGGCGACGGAATGTCGGTTCTGTGTATGCTCGCCATTTGCCTGCATTTCCACGCTTACCTCAAACTCGCTGGAGTCGATCCCACAGCGTATGCCGATAACTGGTCCTGGACCTCACAGTCTGCACGTTGTCACCATGACGCCTTTGGACGCATGCAACGCCTCACAGATGCATTCAAGATGCCGGTTGCACTTGATAAATCTTGGTGCTGGGGTACTGATTTGCCCATGCGCCAGGCGTGGCAAGGTATTTTGGCACATTACCAGGTGCCTCCTGACCAAGTGTCCATTGTTGACCACGCCAAGGACCTCGGAATACTCTTTAATATACACGTAAGATAGTTGCATGTGACTTTGATGCGAGAGTACAACTTGCTACTGACATGGCTTACCGGGTGTATCGTGTTACCCCTGATTTTGCTGTTCGTGCGAGACTCATCACGGGCGGAATTTGGTCTAGAGTGCTCTACGGGTTGGAGTTCCAGTTTATGGGACCGGCCAATTTTGCTAGAGCTTTGGTTGGCCCGTGGCACAATGCCTCGACAATGTTGTCGTGTGCGGCGGTGTCCTCATACTTGGTTGATCCGCTACTGTATGTGGTCATCAGTATGCTGCGAGCGCTTCAAAAATGGTACTGGAAGTCACCCGATCGTGTGATGGCCTTCTGTGAAAGGGTCCATGCCTTTGACGGTGATCGTGCTATCGGCTCGGCATCCTCATGTGCTTTGTATCTACGTGAAGTAGGCCTCACACTAGGTCCCACTGGTTTGGTCAGCGGAACGGCTGGCGTCAGTTTTCGCATCCAGTGTGTCGATAAAACTGAACTTGAGCGTTCCCTTCACTATGTGTGGACCTGTCGCATAATGCACGGTGTTGGTGGCCGTAAAGGAATTCCGACTCAGGTGCCCTTTGACTTGCAGACCACCCGTGAAGCTTTCAGAGCGTTGCCACGACATGTGCAAAAAAGTGCGGTCATGAATATCACCGGAGTCGCTGTGAGTGGCGCCCGCAAATTTCACCAATGGGGACCACAGTGGGCCGATCAATACTGTGTTCTCTGTCAATGCCAGGATACTACGCAACATCGAGTCTTCGAGTGCCCAATTGGTGATGAGTGCAGAAGTGGCCATTCTGAGACTGTCACATGGCTCCGTGACCAGCGACCCGAATGGACACATCTTGCGGTGGCTCACCAATGCCCAGCAGAACCCATCCTGCGGGCTGTCTTTCAGGGCAGGGAGTTGCCTACGCTTGATCCGCCACCATGTTGCGATGTGGAATGTTGGACTTTCTACACCGATGGCACCTGCCAGACCCCAGATGTGCAGGCAGCCAGCCGTGCTGCTTGGGGCGTGATACAAGATGTGTATCCAAGTGATGACGACCGCATCCGTGTCGCCACCGGCCCGGGAAATGGGACTGCCATCCCCGATGGATTGTTGTGTGCTGCGTGCGGACTATGCCCCGGACATCAGTCACCGCTACGGGCTGAACTGTGTGCAGTATGGGCGGCTATGCAACTTGTTCGTGTGCAGGACTCCGACTTGCCTGTCAATATTTACACGGATTGTCAGGCAGCCGTTGACTTAGTTGCCCGCCTTCACCGCTGGAAGTTGCGTGGATATTTGGCTCTGCCGGAACCATGTATGAATCATGACCTCGCGCTGGCTATCTGGGATTCGTGGCCTGTTGGTCACGTTGCTGTATATAAGATCAAAGCGCATCGTGACTCCACCAAGGCGGTCAGTACGTTGGACTGGTGGGGCATCACCGCCAACCACTTAGCTGACAGACTTGCAAATACAGCGCTCAGTACGGAGACATCTGCTGTGGTTGCTCTTGCTGATACAATTGCTTCCCACAAACGCCAAGAGCGTGACCAGCTTCTGCAAGCCTTGAATTTCATGGTTGAATTGGCCTTGGTACGTAAGGAAGCTATTGAGGCGCATGAGAAGGCCACTAGTGAACCTACGGATCCGGATCCTGACCCTGCCGTACCTGGTGCCGGGCTTGAACCGCGCCCCATTCCACGTGAGATTGCTGCCTTGCGACACCTGGGCACCTGGCTACCGACGACGCCTCGTATCCTTTCCTTCACAGAACTGACTCCACAACAGGCTGTCTGCTGTAACGTTGGTGGACGAATTGCTGATCTTGTGTGGCAGTGGCTCCATACCATACAATGGCCGGATGGTCCCTCTGCCCCCCATGATTGGGGAATCAGTTGGTTGGAACTTCTTTTCAACTTTTATCTATGTACTGGGCAACGCTTTCCGGTCCGAATTGACACGGTTCAGGGTCGTAAGACGCAGATCCAGCAGTATGTCCCATATGACTCCAATGAGGCAGTCGCGCGGCCCCTGCTATATCGAGCGTTGGAAGAGCAAATTTCTCACTTGAGAATGACCGTGGTGCACCTGCAGAACGTTACCACGTATAACTTGACACCTGTAGATTTGACACCGTCTTCGGTGTCGCCTACGTCTCTTCGGGTGTTGGGGTTCCACCGTGCTCGCCAAGGTTTCATTGCCCGACCAGGCCTGCGACAGGGACAGCGGACAGTTGAATTGGCTCACGCATGCTTGAAGAAGCAGGGTTATCCGACCAACCTCAATTTTGTGGTTGACATCCCCCTTAGGCCATATGACTTGCATTGTGATCGCGACTTTGGTGATCAAGACAAGAATTCGCAGAGCCGCAGGGGTATGCGTGACAAGATGCGACGTGCTTTACTGAAGGCCAGATAGGCCCTCCGTGGGGAGCAACTTCTTTTCTAGTGCATGCACACTTGTGTGGCAGATTCGCTGGCCATCATAGCTCAGATTGAGCTATCCTTTTACATGGCTTCCTCGCTGTATAGCGAGTGCAACCTTTGCACGCTTTTATGCGGGATGTGTGATGATCCTTTCCTTTTTTTGACTGGTGATCTGTCCACAATCGGACATTTTCCGCCGGAGTGGCGCCTCGTTTGTCCCGCCTTTTTGGGGTGGTTGTGTTCCCCCTGTTGCGGTTTTTTGGGTTCCTCCTTGTTGACGGGCTTTTCCTGCCTCGCGGGGCGTTTCCAATCGGATGGTGGCTCGTCTTATTCGACCACCCTCGTCTCACCATTTCAGCGTCAGGCTCACGCTACGGCCGGGGCCTGATGCAGCGGCCAAACAGTGCCGCATTGCAAAAAAGTGTAAAAAGTGCCCGCCGACTGCTGCACCAGCCCGGGGATAGACCCGCCGAAGGCTCCGAAGTGCAGCTTCGCGATTCCGCCCGGCGGCACCGAGAAGTCCAGGCGCGCCGTGCTCCAGACGCCCTGCGAGGCCGTGCCGAGGAAGGTGCCGGTGACGCCCACGTAGTCGTTGTCGGCCGCGCTGACGTACATCACCAAGTTGGAGGCCGTGCCCAGCCGGTACCGGCAGCCGAAGGAGTAGCGTCTCCCCGGCGTCAGCGTGTAGGTGCGCACGATGTTCCAGGCGAAGGCGCTCAGGGTCATGGCGTAGCCCTCCAGCTGGAAGCCTCCCACCGTGAAGCTGGCCGAGGCCACGGAGCTCTGGCTGTTGGAGCGCACCAGAAAATTGCCTAGCGTGGTGAGCGTGGGCTCCAGCAGCACCTTGCCCAGGGTGGCCAGCGTGACGTCGTCGGCCCCTCCGTCGAGGAACTCGTGCTTCAGCAGCAGCGCCGAGGCCGCCGTGTCCTCCTCCGCCTCCGCCGCGTTGCCGGTCTCCAGGGTTGCGTCCAGGATCTGGAGGCCGTAGACGTCCACCGTTCCAGCCGTCTGGTTGGGCAGGCCCGGCGCCTGGAAGTGCGCGCCGAAGTGCAGCTTCGCCACCCCGTTGGGCGGCACTGTGAAGTACATCTTGGCCGTGCTCCAGGCGCCCTGGTCGCCCACGAAGCTGCCGTACAGGGGGTCGTAGACGTTGTCTGCCTCGGACATGTACACCACGAAGTTGGAGGCCGTGCCGAGCCGGTAGCGGCAGGCGAAGAGGAGCTCTCGGCCCGGGGTCAAGTTGTAGGTGCGCACGATGTTCCACGGGTTCGCCGCCAGGGTCAGGGTGTAGCCGTCCACGCTCACTCCCGCGGTGTGCGTGGCCAGGACCACGCTGCAGCCGCTGCTGGGGCGAACCGTCCAGTTTGACAGCGAGACGTCCGTGGGGGCCAGGATCTGCTCTCCTATGGCGGCCACCACCTCGTCGGCCCCTCCGTCGTCCGGAAAGCGCACTGCTATCTGCAGCGCCGAGGCCGCCTCCGTGACTCCGAGCTTGCCGGCAAGGAGGCCGTCTACTTGTGCGATGGTGTAGTAGCTGAGCAGCGCGGCGGCGATGCTCGAGGCCGTCGCCGTGTCCTGGTCTGCGGCCGAACGGTACGCCACCAGCGCCGAGGTGATTTGGTTGGTTGTGAAGACGTCCTGGTCCGGGCCCGTCCGGTAGGCCAGCAGCGCGCCCGCGATGGCGGCCTGCGTCTGCGTGTCCTGCGCGCTTGCCGTGCGGTAGTCTCCCAACAGCGCGTCTACCTGCGCCGAGGTGTAGTAGGCAAGCAGCGCGCGCCGTGATGGCGCTGCTCGTCTCCGCGTCCTGCGCTGCCCCTGTGCGGTAGTCTCCCAACAGCGCGTCTACCTGCGCCGAGGTGTAGTAGGCCAGCAGGGCTGCTGTTATAGCGGCGTCAGTGCCCGCCGTGGAGTAGCAGTCTGCCGTGATGCTCAGCGTGTCGTCGCCGTTGGCCAGCGCAGCAGAGAGAGGAGCCCCCAGATGCAGGTTGCGAACGACGTTACTTCCGCGAACGAGCTCCCAAGTCGTGAAGCCCGCCCAGGCCGGCGCGTTAACAACTCCGCCGCTGCCAGAAAGCTGCAGGGCGGCGAGCTCCGCGAGGATTGCGTCGAGGGCGCTCTGGAGCGTGGTCTCGCTGGCCGAGAGCGCGGCGTTCGTGGCGTATGAGGCCAGCAGCGTCGCGTCGGCCTTGGCCCCCTGGAGCGCCGTGATGCTGGCGTCCCGGCTAGCAAGCTGCGCTGCGACGAAGGCCTCGGTGGCGAGACCCAGCAGGGCATTTGCTATCTTGGTGTCTACCTCCAGCGGCGTGTCCAACAGGTGACTGCGCGCAGGCCAGCGCCGCGCAGGAGGTCGCTTGCAGACCTCTAGACGGAGACCTGGCGGTTGAGATGGAGGTGTTGCGCCATAGTGAGGCCGGCCGGGTTTCTAATCTTGTGTGTTGCAAATAACGTTTTGAGCGGGGGTGACTATTTTTCATTGCTTGTGAGGAGCGTCTAGCTCGCGTGGACACAGTGGCGCGCAAGGTGATGGAGCTCTACACGAATCAGAAGGGCAAGCACAAGACGGAGTTCAGCGATCTGGAGTTGCAGTGCCTGGTGGGCCAGGGGCTAGTGTTTCCGCAGGCCTACGATGCCCTGACATGCGTATGGTGCCGCAAGCAAGAGAAGCTCTTCAGGCTTCAGTCGCTGGCGGCAGTGCTTCAGCACTTTGAGAGCCAGAGTCACGTCAAATCGCAGGACGACTGCGAAGTCACTCACACGCATCCCGCCCCGCAAGAGCAGCAGCCGCAGGTGGAGCAGAAGCAGGAGCCGACAGACGAGGAGCCAGTCAACGAGGAGCCGACAGACGAGGAGCCAGTCAACGACCCGGCGAGCTCCGGTCTGGAGTGGTCGAGCGACAAGCATCTCCCCGCCAGTGATGAGCTCCTAGAGCTGTCCAAGGAGCAACAGGAAGCAATTTTGCGTGGATCGGGCGATTTGTCGTTCAATATGTCTCCGTGGATTCGAGCTCTCGTTAGCATTGTGTACGACTTCAACGAGGGGCTGCCGGAGTACTGTGCAGAGCAAGTCCTGGTTCTTTCGAACTGCGTGCCTGCAGAGTTTCAGCAGACCTTGCAGCACCAAACCACCAAGCATGGCGCGTCATTGAGTTTATTTGCAGCCTCCAGAAAACCACTCCCGTCACCAGCAAACCGGTCCTCTTGAAGTTTCGTGGAAATCGTGTGGAGGAAGAGGTGCTGTCAAGCCAGTCCAAGCTGTTGGGGATTGGCTACTCGTTGCTGCAATCGGCGCTGGACGCATGGGCTGTTGCGGCGGGCCACGACAGCAAGTTCTGGGATGCGTCGGACGTTTTCCTCATGATCGCCAATTGCCAGGCTATCCAGCGAGAGCAATCTCTACGCAAGGATGCGCGCCATCCGGAAAGCAAGTTTCGGATCTTGCGCAAGTTGGCTGACGGCAAAGAGGTGTTGGCATTCCGCGTGATTCCCACTGCTGCCCGGCAGTTCACCAACCCAACCATTAACCAGTACTATAACGGCAACAGTATAAAGCTGCATCGAGCGGTGGTGCAGTCGCAGAGCAGTCACAGCCCGCAGCAGCAGCCAGCCAAGAGACCAAAACACGGTGTTCCCGAGGAGCCATGGTCTTGGCTGCCTGCTTGGCGCTCCGGCTGGCATTATGGCTGGCACAGCAAGTGGGAAACCGGGTGGCAAGACGGACAGCACTCCGGGTGGGAGAGCGGGTGGCAAAGTCGCTGAGAGCCCGACGTCAGGTCCAAGGCCAGAGGCGTGTGACGTCAGGTCCAAGGCCAGACGCGTGTCTAGGTTGTCTAGCTGGCTTCCGCGTAGTTGATGCTTCCATGGCTGAAAATTGGCTGTGTCCGTGCTAGAATTAGGGTCACATTGCGTGCCCTGCTTGTAAGAGCACGGAGTGTTCACCAATAGTATTCTGCGGTTCGCAGCGACAAAGAAGCTTGGCACAGGTTTTGCGCGCACTTCACAGCAGCCTTTGTGCAGCCAGGCGTTGCGCGCAAGACATTTATTGCATGGCAGCAGTGTTTGTGCAATTTCGGCGGGAGAGCAGTCTCTGCATGCTAGCTCTGTAGCCTGTAGTCTCATGTGCAGCAGACCGGCGCAGTCTCATGTGCAGCAGACCGGCGCATCGAGCTCAGCAGCTCCGGGAAGCGTGCTCAAATTTGAAAAGGCAGCTGAGGGAAACCAGCAGCTCGACAGATGCGAGCCCCAGGAGCGACGCGGCGCGTCGCCGGATCACTCCGCATCTTCGAAAGTGCATTCTGGCTTCGTTTGCCATGGGAGGTGTGGCGGCCGCGGAAGAGTTTGCTGGCGCCAAGTTGGGCGACGCTGAGCTAGCTGGACAGTGCGTCGCGGCGGCAAGTCTGGCTGACATTGGACGAGCTGGAAGCTCTGATGCACGAGACTGGAGGCTGGCCCGGAAGCAGGGCGCCAAAGCGGCGGTGGCGAAAGCTGTAGCTGCGCGCAACGCTGCTGGCTACGCTCCGGCTTCGCTAGAGGTGTTTGAGATGTATCAGCGAATGCTTCCAGAAGACGAGCGGTTGCAAGGCAGCACTCGCGGCAGAAGACTCTGGACGCAGCGGTTTTGCAAGCAGTGGAAGTTCGTGCGTCGCAGAATTGGTCTGCATCAGGTGGAGCTGACTTTGGCGCAAAAACGCGCAAAGGCACCTTGTCTTCAAGTCTTTTTTTTGGTGTTTTTGTTATGCCTTTGCACTTGTATTTCGTGACCTCTAAATCGATTTTGGGCTATAGTGAAGATTCAACTAGGCAGGATGGCTTCGTTTTTTTTTGCGGTGTTTGCAGTGGAGTTGGGTCTGTCAGGAAGCTAGACTGCGCCAGCTTTTTGAGCTTCTTAGTGACGCCAAAAATGGGTACATTTTTTAGCCCCAAAAAGAGGGTCGTAATGAACTACCACTAGCTCATAAAAATGGCTGACCCACAAACTAGGTTCATTACTTGTGCTCAAAAATGGGTATGCAGGCACAAGTGTATTGGCAATGGCTCCGACACACTCAGCTGAAAGCTCAGCACCAGGGCAAGCCTTTGCTTTTGATTAACATCGACGAGACGCCGATTCCGTATCACATCAAGCCAGTCACAGGAGTCGTGAAGAAAGGATTTGGCGGTCAAATTGCAGTTTCAACAAACGAGAAGCGAGGAACGGCTTCGCTTTTGGCAACTGTCTGCAACCGGCCGTCTCTGCAGCATCTCATGCCTTGCTTTTTACTCTGCAACACTCATCGTTTAGCGGTTCGAGTTCGCAATCGCCTGGTGTTGCCAGACAACTTTGTGGTGTGGCGATGCAAGTCGTCGTGGAGTAATGGCGCCTCCATGATGCGCGTGGTGAGCCGCATCAATCGAGTGTGCGAGCCGTACAAAGAATTCTGCCAGCCAGTGCTGCTTCTGGACACAGCGAGTGCTCACATTGCGCCGGAGACTTTGCGCTTTGCGAGGGCATGTTGTTTGGAAGTCGTCATCATTCCAGCTGGCATGATGCTGCAGGTCAGACGTGTTTGTCTTTGCCTCTGTCAAGCAGCGTTTAAGTCAGGAGTTTCAGCGCATGAGAGTGACGCAGCAGCAAGTGACAGTGCGCGACTGGATCCAGCTTCTGGCCAGGGTCCCTGGCTGGCTTCAAGAAAAGTCCTGGACGGAGGCATTTGCAACCACTGTCTCGAAGGCGGGTGCTTGACGAATCATCTAGAAGCTCTGCAGATTTCTCACATTACCAACAGAGCGCGGCCTACGTTCCAGCAGCTGTGTTTGGTTTGGCCACGGACGCGTTTTGGCATGCAACATTATCAAGCACTGTTTGGAGGTCGGTATGTTGAGCATGCAGTCCGAGTTGAGTAGCCAGCAAATTTGGACAGGACGAAGTCCGGTCATTTTTTTTTTGCGCTGCCAACAGGCCGAGGTTTGCTCGTTTGTTTCGCTACTGCAACGCTACTGTACGCCCAGCAGCGGCTCAGCCGCAGCGGCAGTGTCGGAGCGGGCCCCAGAGGCGGGGGGCCCCACGAGGAACTCCATCACGAGGTCGAAGGGCGCGGAGCCTGGCGGAGCGTAAGCGCCCACTCCAGGTTGCGCCAGTGTCCCAGCGGGCGCGAGTTGTGAGCGTCGAGACCGTAGACCTTGTCGTTGTGAAGGGCGAGAGCGACTTCTTCTCGACGGTTTCCACGGCGATCTCGTGCGTGCGGCTGCGCAGCTGCGCGAAGGCCGCCCTGCGCTCGCTGCCTTCCTCCAGCACCTCGCTGTACTCGAGATGCCGGACGTTGGTCACCGCCTTCTTCGGCACGCCCTTGATCTTGCGCTTCGCGCGCGCCGTCGGGCTGGACTGTGAGGATGCTGTACATCTTGGAGCGCAGGCCCACGTACTCCAGGATCCTGGCGGGAAAGGTCTCGTCGCCGAGCTTGCCCAGCTGGCCCATCACCTCGATGGCCTTGGCGCGCGCCGCTGCAGAGAGCGCGCTCAGGTCCCTCTTGGGGTCCTTGGACTTGCCGGCCACGTCGAAGAGGGTGGCGCCGTTCAGGTTCGCCTCGGCCGTGGAGCGGGTCCTGCAGCTTGAAGATCTGCACCATCACGGAGTCGGTGTCCGTGAAGAGCAGCCTCATCTTCGGGAAGAGCCTCCTCATGTGGAGGTAGTAGGCCTTCTCCATCATGAGCTTGGAGAGCTGCAGCGTGCGGGCGCCGACTTGGGTGGGCACGCTCATGAGGCCTTGCTGCGGTTCGTCTTGAGCGTCTCCACGAAGGCCAGGAACCCCTCCGAGTCGTTGATCTGGAGCTCGAAGTTCGTCACGGAGCTCTTGCCCACGGCCCGCTCGAACTTGGCCGGGTCCACGTAGGCGTTCGTGTTCCTGAACTTGTCGGGGTTCATGCAGCAGCGGCCGAAGATGGCGTTCTGGGTGAGCTTCACCACCTTCTCGGCGACCACGCTCCCCGCCGTCTTGAGCTGCCTCCGCTCGCTGTGCTTGAGCTCCATGAAGCCCGCCATGAAGGGGCTGCAGGCGAAGCGGTAGGCTCTGTGCAGCCTCCAGATCCTGGCGCCCAGCACGTCCCGCAGGAACTTGAGCCGCTCGCCGTCCACGCCCTCCTCTACGTGCATGCCGAGGAAGGGCACGAGCTTCTCGCAGGGCGACGGGGACGCTCCGCCATGTCCGCGGTGTGCGGACCGTACAGGCCCTTCCCGACCTTCATGCGCGCAGCAGGAGCCCAGTCCAAGTGGTCGTGCACCTCCGGGGGAAAGTCGTAGTCCACGAGGAGCAGGTAGCTCACCTCCTCCAGTTCAGCCCCGAGAGGCACGTCTTGTGCAGCCAGCTCAGTCTTGCTGCGTTTTCTTCCGGTTTTCTTCCGGCAGGGCGACCGTCACGCAGGGGCCGTTGGGCATGGGCAGCGTCATCGCGGCCGGGTACATGGCGTTGAAGTCCAAGTACAAGATCCAGCTGACGGGCTCTTTGGTTGTAGTCCTCCTTGCCCAGCTCGGGGTTGTTGGCTTGAGCGAAGGGCTGGAAGATGCAGCTCAGCCCACCCATGACAGAGGACCGCACGTCCGCGTAGGCCTGCTCGTCGGTGATGAGGTGAATGGGAGTCTCGCGAGTGCCGCAGCATGGCGTCCCAGGCGGCCCCGGGCAGCGTGACGTAGTGGATGGGGTCGAGCCCCAACTGCGCCCGGAAGGAGTCCCGGTAGCTCTCCATCACGGCCAGGGCAGGACGTCGGTGTGGAGGTAGCAGTCGTGGAACTCTCGGAAGGTCTCCCACCCCATGAGATTGGCGGTGTTGACGGCCAGCCGGTGGTCCTCTGCGCTCACCGCCTTCCCAGCCAGCACGCTGTCGTAGCAGTGCTGCTCCAACACCGCGGGCATCTCCCACGCCTCGGCGCCGCAGAAGTGCTCGAAGGGCATGGGCAGCTTGCGCAGGATGCAGTCCCACGCCTGCTCCAGGTCGCAGTGCGTCCGCTGTTTGAGAGGCCGTCTTTGGGGCGGAGAGTCGGTCGGCGTGCGCAGCTGCAGTTCGGGGTGAAGCGAGGCCATCAGCGGGAAGAGCTCCGGCAGCCGCTTGTGGGTGCAGGCCCTGAGGTCGTCGATCATGCTGGCCAGGCTCGTGGGGAAGACGTTCATGTCCACGAACCTCAGCGGGCCCCAGCTCATCTGCAGCCCGACTTGCAGAGGACTCGGAGGCAGAGGTGGCTGTAGTCGCCCTGCTTGATCGGCCTGCAGGGCGCACCAGCCGCTGAGGGGCCTTGGCGCGGCCTTGGCCCTGCCCTTGGCCTTGGCCTTGGGTGCGGCCTTTGGCGCGGCCTTGGCCATGGGCTCTTGGACTCGCTTCCTTCTTGATCGCCTTCGCTCTCGGTGCCCTCGTTGTTGCTGTCCTTGCCGAGCTCTTCGCGCGGTGCCCTGCTGACAGGAGAGCCCATCGTGGCGATGTAGCGCAGCAGGAAGTGGAAGTCGTAGCCGCCCCCGTTGTGAAAGACCACTGGGATGGTCTTGGGCGTCTGGGCCGCGATGTTGCAGGAGTGGCACAGCGCCGTGGCAGTGGTGGAGCTTCTTGTCAGCGGTCTTGAAGGACGCGAGGGTCTTCCTGGAGCGGGACGGTGTCGACTACAACAAGCCCCTCATCCGCAAGGGGCCGAACAACTACATCCTGCTGCGCAACGGGCGGAAGCTCGTGCGCTCCTTGCAGGCGGAGAGCACCGGCTGACCAAGCTGGGCAAGAGCTTCTTCCGCGACAAGTTCTGCGAGTACCTGGTCACGTGCCGGTGGTCCGGGCGGTGGCGCAGCGGGCGGAACGCCGGGACGGGCTACGAGCGCAGAGACTGGCTGCCGGTGAACAAGCTGGGCGGGGCCGACGAGGCACCCGGCCCACCAGCGGCCGACAGCGACGTAGCAGGAAGAAGCTGCGACGGTCTGGCGCGCCGGCTGCTGCTGCGCTATGTTTACCGTCGGGGCGGGCGTGCTGTAGACCTTGAGGTCCGCGTAGCACGTCAGGGGCGCGAGCTCTGCGGAGGCCTTGCCCCTGTAGCGCAGCAAGCTCTTCTCGGGCCCGGGCAGCGGCACTTTCCGAGTGCGCTCGGCTATCTCTCGATAGCACTGGGTGGCGCGGTGGCGCTGCCACGAGGCCTTCGCGGTGAAGCGGGCCACGCACCTTGGGCGCTTGTACTCCATGCAGCCGTGTTGCTGGGTGTGGTCAGCCCCTGTCTGCCGGCCAGCGCCTAGAAGTTGTGGATCAGGCTGTAGTGGCCGCTGTGCAGGAGAAGCAGCACGGTGTGCTGGACGACGCCCGTGCCGCTCGGGGCGCGCTGCTGGAGGACGTGGTAGTACTCCAGTCCGTCCGTCCACAGGGTTTGCTGCCACACGAAGACGAAGACCTCCACCACGGGGCGGTCCGTCGGCAGGCCAGACAAGTCCACCCCCGCGTCGGCCAGAGCGTGGGGCGGCGTCCGCGGCGGGTCATCTCGGGGTAGAAGAAGGAGCACGAGCAGCTCACGGTCCTCTTCCGCTCCAGCCAGGTGAGCCCTTCGACCCCGAGGCAGAGCGCGAGGACGCACCACATGAAGCAGCGGTGGTCCTCGTTCTGAGGGTTCCAGATGGCCTTCTTCTTGGCCAGGGTCTCGGGCAGCTCCTTCCAGCAGCCTCCCGCCTCGTTGGGCGGCGGGGGCGCGGGCATGTCGGCCAGCTGCTGCGAGGGCGCGGTCAGCAAATACGCTGCCGTGATGCCCACGACGGTCCAGTCGGACTCGGGGAAGCGGGAGCGCTCGAGCGCGACCTCGAACTTCGTCCTGATGGCCGCCATCATGGTTCCGGCGCGGGCCGACGGAGGCGCGGGCCTCACGATCCACGGCGCCAGCCTGAGGAAGTAGAGCGTGAGCTCCACCCTGTCCTCGTCCTCATCGTTCGCGGCCGGGCGCGTCAGCAGGATCTGGAAGCTGACCTTGGCGAGGAAGGGCAGCCGAATTGCCAGCAGGTCTTGGAGCCGGTCCACCAGCAGCCGCATGGCATCGATGGTGAAGACCTGCTGCCCAGGAAGAGGGCGCAGCCGCAGCTTGCGGGTCCAAGCAGCCCCGCGCGGGCGCAGTTCTGTCACAGCGGCCTTGGCGCCAGGCGCCGCCCGGACAGCGCTGAGCCCCAGGCGGCCCCAGATGCGGTCAGACAGCTGGGAGATCATTGGTTTGAGCTGAATAAATTGCTTTCTATAGAAAAAAATTGTAAAATATTCAGTCGGTCGGACGAGCGCTTCTTTTTTCTGTCACGTTCTGTCCTGGCTTCTGTTCTGTCCCGGATTCTACCGCGTCACAGCAAGTCGGTGCTGCTGCCCTGCAGGTTCAGTGCAGTGAGGAGCTCTCTGGAGGCCTCGTCCAGCTCCTTGCGCGCCTTCTCAACCCTGCGAGGGTTGCGCTCTTGGCCGCCAGCAAGACCGGCAGCCGCTCAGCGATCTTCTTGCTGACGAGCTGCTCCTCCACCTCGTAGAGCTCTCTCTCGATCTGCGCCAGCGAGGCGATGTCGCTCGTGCGAATGCGGCGCTGCCTCAGGGCCTCGCGCTTCTCGCGGAGCGTCTCGCAGCTCTCTTCCTGGCGCTCCTCGGCCACCGCGGGAGCGGAGCAGCGGGCCGTCCGCTGGTTAAGCCGCTTGCGAAGCTTGAGCCGAAGCTCTTGGGAGCGCTTCAGCATGTCCCTCCAGTCCTGCATGTTGACCTCCTCCGCCGGGAACCTGCCGGCGACCCCGTCAGCCAGCAGCCGCTCCAGCACGGGCGCTCCCCGAGTAAGCTCGTCATGCAGGCGGCTCACCTTCTTCAGAGAGGCTCCCGCTTCAGCGCTTCAGCATCGACGGCGGCTCGCGGCGCTCAAGGACAAGGGTGGCCATTCTGATTTTTTTTTAATGAGCAAAAAAAAGGCTGCGGCGTTGGAAGAAACTACAGCGGGCACTCTCGAGAAGGTGGCTCCACACGCAGATCTGTGACCTCAAGACTCAACCCGCACATGCCGCTCATCAGCCACAAGCTGCGCGCTCTCAGCCTAACGCGCGCGGCGCAGTGAGCCAGCTCAGCGGGGCGGTCCGCAAACGTGCCGCCGGCGTTCCAGAAGCGCGCGTGGGCCGGCAGCTTGGCTTTCAGCATCCAATCGCCGCCGCACAATTGCCTCACAGAGGGCAGCAGCCGCTGGCGCACGGCCTCGGGTGTGAGCTTCGCGTCGAAGACGCGCTCGGATGCGGCCGCCAGCTGCTCGACCAGATCGGTCTCGGCCCGCTCCCACAAAACCTCGCACACTCGTCGGTTGCGAAGCGCTCAAATTTCGACACGATGTCCAGGGAGACGACCTCCCACCCTGCCGCCTCGAAGGCTCGGCCAATCGACTTTGTGCCGCAAAACAGCTCCAGCAGTCTCGGCATGTTTAACAATTACCACCAGCGTAACAAAGCACGCACGCGGCTCAAGCAGTTTCGCATGCTCGGACCAATCTTTTTTTAATCGGAGACAGAAAAGGATGACGAGCCAGGCTAGCATGTGGAAGTTGGGCGAGGTGCGCTCCAATGCTAAGGGTGGCAAATTCTTGTGCATGGAGCCTGTGTTTTGGCAGAGCGAAGCTTCGCTGGAAATCCCATGGGAGCCCAGGGCCTTCTCCGAGGGGCAGCGCCCCAGCGTGACCACGATCCTGTGCGACATCCGGAGCTGGGACTACACGTTGCCTACTGCAAGTACGGGACTCCGTACAGGAAGCAGACCCGGCTGTGGACCAACATGCGCTGGAGGCCGAGTCGAGGGCTGTGCAGGAGCGGCAGCCGGTGCGATGCGTGGGAAGACGGGAGGCATCTGAGGGGCGCCCAAGGGGGGCCTTGACTCATGGGGGGCCAGCGCGAGAGGGTCAGAGGGCAGTCGCGCGAGCTGCTTTTACGGCGCTGTGATTGCGAGCGCGGCCACGGCAGAGCTTGCGGATCGGCTGAGCATCCCTGACTGAACCGAGGATCATTTCTTATAAGATCCTTCTCGGACCTGGATGGAACTCATTGAGGGACCAGCGCGGAGTCGTTCGCACCCCGCGGTCAAGGGGCACAGAGCTAGGCCAGTTGGGCGAGCCAGTATCAAACGAGGTTGGGCGAGCCAGTGGTTCCTATAGGTTCCTATAAGGGCCCAAAAGAACTCCGACACCCTTCGTCTGGTTGGGTCATGACCCGTTGGGCAGACCAGTACTTAAAAACGAACCCCCCTACCCGTTGGGCGAACCAGTACTTAAAAAAACGAAACCCCCCAGGCACGTTGGGCAGACCAGTACTTGAAAAAAAAATCCGAAACCCCTCCAGACCTGTTGGGCAGACCAGTACTTGAAAAAAACCCGTTGGGCAAACCAGTACGAAACCCCCCAGGCCCGTTGGGCAGACCAGTACTCGAAAAAAAATCCGAAACCCCTCCAGACCCGTTGGGCAGACCAGTACTTAAAACGGCAAACCAGACTTAAAAAAAACGAAACCGGCACGAACCCCTCCAGACCTGGGGCAGACCAGTACTTAAAAACAACCCCCCCGCAAACCAGTACTTAAAAAAACGAAACCCCCAGGCACGTTGGGCAGACCAGTACTCGAAAAAAAAAATCCGAAACCCCTCCAGACCTGTTGGGCAGACCAGTACTTGAAAAAAAACGAAACCCTTCCAGACCCGTTGGGCAGAACCAAGTAGACCAGTACTTCCGAAACCCCTCCAGAAAACCAGAACTACCCCCCTCCAGGCACGTTGGGCAGACCAGTACTCGAAAAAAAAATCCCGAAACCCCTCCAGACCTGTTGGGCAGACCAGTGCTTGAAAAAAAAAGCGAAACCCTTCCAGACCCGTTGGGCAGACCAGTACCAAACCAAAACCCCCGAAGCCTTTGGGCAGACCAGTACTCGAAAAAATCCGAAACCCTCCAGACCTGCTGGGCAAACCAGAACTTAAAAATCCGAAACCCCTCCAGACCCGTTGGGCAGACCAGTACTAAGCCAAAAACGCCGGGCTCTTTGGGCAGACCAGTACTCGAAAAAACGATCCCGCCCGGACCCGTTGGGCTAACCAGTACTTAAAAAAACCCGACCGAGCCAGCATCCAACGAGGTTGGGCGAGCCTGTATCAAACGAGGTTGGGCGGAGGCGTAAAGCGCACGCTCAACCGCTTGTACTGTGGCCGCCTATATCACAGTGGCCCCACAACACAACGTCGCCTGCTTGGTGCTGTGTCTGCTCACTCCTACGGTGCCCGCTCGGCACCGGGTACCCTCGGCACTGTGCCCGCTCGGCACAGTGCCCGCTCGGTACGTCCTAGTGCCCGCTCGGCACGTCTAGCTACAAGTGCCCGCTCGGTACGTCCTAGCGCCCGCTCGGCACGTCTAGCTACAAGTGCCCGCTCGGCACGTCTACCTACAAGCGGTCTACCTACTAGTGCCCGCTCGGCGCTGTGCCCGCTCGGCACGTCTACCGAAAGAAAGTGCCCGCTCGGCACTGTGCCTGCTCGGCACGTCTAGTTACAAGTGCCCGCTCGGCACTGTGCCCGCTCGGCACGTCTACTTATAAGTGCCCGCTCGGCACTGTGCCTGCTCGGCACCTAGTTACAAGTGCCCGCTTGGCACTGCCCCGCCTCCCACCCCACAAAGTTCTCCAGGACCTGACACGTACAACAGCCTGACAGGAAAAAACTCAGGGGGGACGTGTTGGGGGTGAAGCGCATGTAAAACCATGTCATGCGAAAATCATGTCAAAAACCATGCAAACCCGTGTCATGCAAAAAAGATCAAGCAAAATAATGACAAAATCCGTGCAAAACCAAGTCATGCGAAAATCATGTCAAAAACCATGCAAAACCGTGTCATGCGAAAATCAAGCAAAATCATGTCAAAATCCGTGCAAATTCGTGCTAAACAAGCTAGCCCACCAGGGCGCGCGCGTACAACGAGCATTTCCGGAAAAAGGTAGCAATTAGTCTGGAGGTTACGCAGAGGCGCACACTGGGCTGGAGGCGGAAAGAACCGTCTTGGGCCTGGGGAAATACTTTCCCAAGGAGAGGCGCTCGCTGGGGTGGAGGTGGAAAGATCCGTCTCGGAGATGATCCGTCTCAGAGCATGGAATTTCTTATTCCCAGGAGAGGCGGTCGCTGGGCTGGAGGCGGAAAGATCCGTCTCAAGAATTTCTTATTCCCAGGAGAGGCGGTCACTGGGCTGGAGGCGGAAAGATCCGTCTCAAGAATTTCTTATTCCCAGGAGAGGCGGTCACTGGGCTGGAGGCGGAAAGATCCGTCTCGGGGAATTTCTTATTTTCAGGAGAGGCGGTCACTGGGCTGGACGTGGAAAGATCCGTCTCGGGGGAATTTCTTATTCCCAGGAGAGGCGGTCACTGGGCTGGAGGTGGAAAGATCCGTCTCGGAGTGAAAGATCCGTCTCGGGAATTCTTATTCCCAGGAGAGGCGGTCACTGGGCTGGAGGTGGAAAGATCCGTCTCGGAGTGAAAGATCCGTCTTGGGAAATTCTTATTCCCAGGAGAGGCGGTCACTGGGCTGGAGGTGGAAAGATCCGTCTCGGAGTGAAAGATCCGTCTCGGAAATTCTTATTCCCAGGAGAGGCGGTCACTGGGCTGGAGGCGGAAAGATCCGTCTCGGGGAATTTCCTATTCCCAGGAGATGGAAAGATCCGTCTCGAAAATTTCTTGTTCCCAGGAGAGGCGGTCACTGGGTTGGAGGCGGAAAGATCCGTCTCGGGATTTTTCTATTCCCAGGAGAGGCGGTCACTGGGCTGGAGGCGGAAAGATCCGTCTCGGGGAATTTCCTATTCCCAGGAGATGGAAAGATCCGTCTCGAAAATTTCTTGTTCCCAGGAGAGGCGGTCACTGGGTTGGAGGCGGAAAGATCCGTCTCGGAGATGCGTCTCGGGCCGAGGGAGGAAAATGAACTCCCAAAAGGCACTCGCCCGAAATAATGATCCGCGCCCGGGTGGAATCGAGCCCGCGGTCTCCAAGCTTCAGAGCTGCAGCGCCTCTTCCGATTGAGCTATGGATCCTTACTAGTCAAGCACAGAGACTCCAGTGCCAGAGAGCGTCACCAGCTGATAGGCTATCAGGTGGATGAACACGTCCGTCATCGTGCCGTCGAGCGCCTTGAAAGTGAACCGAGCCAGGTCGCCCGAACGAGTGCTGACGCCACTGAGGGGCATCTTGGGCACTCGCTCTGTCGGGAAGCCCGCGATGAAGCTGTGGCGCAGGTAGCCAGCGCGGTCGATGTCGATGTTGCGCACCGTGTCGTCGTAGGTCCCCGCAAGGACCGAGAGGAAGTGGAAGTGCTCCGAGGCTCCCTTCATAGGGTTGTGCGGGTACTGCAGGCTGCCCAGCTGCATCTGCGACTCCAGGAGACTGTCTTCCTGCCTGGCCGCTCCGATGGGGGCCACGTCCTGCCCCGGGTTGGCCAGCAGGTGGATCTTAGAGCCCGAGTCGTTGTCCCAAAAAGTCACGAACGCTCCCATGAGTTTCGTGAAGGCGCGCGCCACGGTGACGTTGTGCTCCGCCACGCCCGGAGGCACCGTGGACTGCTGCGTGTGCACCGTGGGGTAGCTGAACACAAGCGACCTTCCTGAGAGGAGCACGCGGTTGAAGGACTCTACCAGCGCAGAGTCCAGGACGACCTGGGAGGCCAGAACTCGGACGTTCTGGATCTCGAAGTCGGTGCTCAGCGTGGCTCCCGCCGGGTGCGCCCCGGCGTTCTCGGACCACAGCGCTGTCGTCGCGTCCGCGAACTCGATCTCTATCACCAGGTTCAGCTGCGGCGGCAGCATCTTCCCGCAGCGCAGGATGCCCACCATGGTGGGGCGCAGCAGCACGTCCGCGTAGCCGCTCTGGTGCACCGCGCGGGGCGTCCGAGAGTTGTTCACCTCGTCAAAGCCCTCCACGGCCTTGTTCTGGTTGTACTCGCGGCCCTTCAGCAGGTCATGCACGGCCACGGTGCGGCCGTAGTAGTTGATGTCGTCGCAGCGCTGGCCGTTGGCGAAGACCTGGATCCTCTGGATGAAACAGGCGGGGTTCGGAGTGGCAGGCGCCAGCGGGTTGGTGGCGTGCGTGTTTGTGACTCTGAAGGCGATCTTGATAGACTCGGGGTCGATGAATGAGGTGCCGCTGGTCAGCGGAATGCGGCAGACCCTCGAGGTGGCGGGGGAGAAGGAGCTCAGCGAGCTGGGGAAATACTGCACGTCGTGCCGTGCGGTCACGTAGTTGGTGTTGCTGTTTTTTAGCTTGTAGTCCAGGCTCTGCATCAACTCATCCTGTGCTCCGGCTGTGACTACCTCCATGCTTCTTTACATGTAGCGCAACACGCATTTTCACTCGTACGGCGAAGGAGAGTCTAGGCCGCCTCGATGTCTCGGGCCAGCTGGTCGTAGCTCGGCGGAGGCAGGCGGCTCTGGCGTCCTGCGGGAACTTGCCCAAAAAACAGCACGAAGGACAACGACGACCCCCGCAGTCGGACGACTTGGCCCTCCAGGTCTGTCAGCCGGAAGCGCAGGTGTCTCAGGGTGATGGGGCCCCTAACAGCCATGAAGTGCCCGGCGGTCTCCTCTTCAGCACAGGATGTCGTCCCCCACATTGCCCAGCACGCGGCTGGCGTTGGCCAGCTGGGGGCAGCGGAGGTAGACCTCGCTGTATGCCATCATGCGGACGAACTCAAAGACCTGCTGCCCGCCAGAGACGAAGCTGGGGCCAAGCATGTGGTCGATGCTGAAGGGCTTGGTCGGCGATGCGGCCGGCAAGGTGGGGTAGTCCACAGTGTCTGGGAACTGCTGCTGCAGCTCCAGATTGTTCAGAATGAGGCGGTTGCCGTCGTAGGCTACGCTCAGGCTGTTCGTGGTCTCGCTGTAGGTGGCAGTAGCGAAGTTGGAGCTGATCCAGGCGGCCAACCGTGCGCCCGTGTAGGCGCCTTCCGGAAGGAGCGCCCAATTCAGCGTGCCGAGCGCTGCGTCTACCCAGTACAAGTAGCGGCCCCGGTCTGTCGAGAGGAAGCTGTCGGCGATTCTGATCTTGTAGACGGCCAGCCTGGCGTCGCTCTGCAGGTGCAGAGACTCTCCCAGGTCTACCTCAAAGTCGCTGTCCGAGCCGGCTACCCTCTTGCGGCTGTTGACGTAGATCGTCGTCATTCTTTTCTTTAGGAAGCCACCTGTTCGGCGAACGATGGGTGGCTGGACTGCTGCGACGGAGGTGCAGCAGGAGATGTTCTCACACCTCGCGTTGATCAGCGTGGAGCTGGCGAACAGCTTCTGGCCCAGGAAGCTCCCATCGGCTTCTCTTTCCAGTGCAAAACGCTCCTCGAAGCGCATGTGGAACATTTGATACTTTGGCTTGAGGTAGTAGACGAAGAGGAAGCTGTAGGGCTCCCGAGTCGCCTGCTCGTAGATCCTGTGCAGCTTGTCCTTCGGCAGCAGGGCGCTCAGCTCTTCGATGACAGCGTCCAGCTCGTGCTGGTTGCGCAGCCTCCAGCAGCAGAGAAATTGCATGTTCACCCGCACGGCTGCGCTGATGAGCCTCAGCTTCTGGGAGCTCAGGTGCTTATTTGCATGTGTCTGGCTGTGATGAAGAGCGTGTCCAGGGCGCCGTGGGCCTTGTGCAGCTGCGGGCTATCTGCGTAGTCGTCCAGGATAATCAGCACCTGGTAGAGTTTCTTCATCTCCAACTTCTTGGATGTCTCGGTGATCTTGCGCTGCCTCTGGATGATCCCCCGCAGCGCTGCCTCGTCCCACTCGTCGTAGTAGGCCTGTTCCCGCTCGGTATTAACCCCCAGGTCCTCCTCTATGTACTTCTTTACAGGGACCCAGCTGTCGTCGATATTGATGGAAGGGCTAAATATGTAGATTTTCTCAAAGACACCACGGTGTTGCTCCAGAATCATGCTGATCAGCGCCACGGTTTTGCCGGACTTGCTGGGGCCGAGGAAGATACCTGTGCATGGTACCAGGGGCACCACGGGGTCCGAGGGCTGCTTACTGCTATACTCAGCGGCTGCTGGGGGACGTCGCTGTGCTTCACTCTCCCTTCTTCGGCTCTGGAAAAATGGACGTCACAAACCTGCGCCGCTGCTACTTAAGGCAAGACCCGGTCTTCCTGCGCTCCTTGCTACGCCTGGCGGGGCGCAAGATAGACAGGCGCTTCTACTTCAGTCACCTCCTGCCGGGCACTCAAAAAGGCCGCGCCGGGCGCCGTGCTGCGCAACAGCTTCTCGGGAAAGTGGGGCTCCTTCACACAGCAGCGGCCGCTGGGGCTGAGCAGCGTGCGGCGTATGCAGCGGCCACCGCGCAATGTGACCGTGCGATGCCAGGACGCACTGGCCTATCTACGCGCTCTACCCCGCCAGGCACCCCGACAAGCCATATATGCCGATCCGCCTAGGCCGCAGCGTGAACTACTATGGCACGAGGAGGCGGGGGCATGACCTAGCCTTCGCAAGCGGCCTGCCCTTCGTCCTGAGCATAAACGACGTGCCTGAAGCCTGGGAGCTCTACAGCAGGGCCAGCTCCATCGCGAGGCTGTGCTCGGGCAAGAACAGCTCCAAGCCCCCCGAGCTGCTGGTAGTGCACCGGGGCAATCCTGCTGTGAGCGCAGGAATGGGTGGAGCAATCCTGCGCCCACAGCAGGATTGAAGCTGCAATCCTGTGCCCAACACAGGATTGCCCGCAGCAGGCCCGCGCCAGGCCCGCACCAGGCCCGCGCCAGGCCCGCACCAGGCCCGCACCAGGCCCCAATCCGACTTTGGTATGGAGCGAGCTTCGGTGGAGAGGCTCTTAGACCGAAGCCGCGGAACTGGCGACAGGCATGTACCAAATTTTGCACATGCCCGCGTGGAGTTCCACGTAAAGTTCCGCTGCAGTCTGGCCGCTGCTTTTGCGCACTTTTCGGCCCCAAAGAGAGCGGTGACGAAGCGGTGACAAGCGGTGACATGCTCGGCGGGCTGGAATTCGCCGCTTTTCCGGCCCGAAAGCGGAAAACTGAGCAAAGTGGTCGGTCCGACACGAAAAACGGACTCTTCGGACTGACCGTTTTGAGCGTTGGAGCGGTGACATCAGTGGTGACAAGCTCGGCGGGCTGACGGACCACCTCGGCGGGCTGTCGGACTCCGAGCCTGGACCTTGGCGGGCTGTCGGGCCGCGAAAAACCCAGCGGAGAAGTCGGGAACTGGGCCCGGTTTTGCGCACTTTTGCACCCAAAAAGCGAGCGGTCACAAAGCGGTGACAAGCGGCGACGAGTTCAGCGGGCTGGAATTCGCAGGCTTTTCGGGGCAGAAAGCGGAATTTGGAGCACGGCGAACGCCTGGAGCCGGTTTTCGGCGGAAAACGAGCGAACTTGGAGGCTCGGGCACCACTTTCGACGTCTGACACGAAAAAACGAACTTTTCGGAGTTCGCCGTATTCAGCGCTTTTTGCACCAAAAACGGAGTGGTGACAAAGACCGGTGACATCGGAAAAACGTTCAGCTGGTTGGAGAATTTGGCTGTTTTGCAGGACCCAAATCCGAAAATTAATAGGGTAGTGTAAGCTGATGTTCCTTACTACTTGTATCCTTGCGTGTCCATGTCGTCTTCTTCAGAACGTCCTCCGCCTCATCTTCCTGGTGCTGCACCATGGTTGGCTTGTCTTGTGCGCGCCTGGCATTACCCAAGACATTGGAACCTTGGTTGTCCCCGTCGTTGTGGGAACTGATGTGGATGTAGAATCTTGTAGAGATCAATTGCGCTTACATTCCAAGCACACACAGAAGCATGTGAATCGCGCTTGCGCATAACGGACATATACTCGTCATTCAGGATGACGACTTTGCTGATGTCTTGTGCAGATTGTCGGCACCTCCTGCCTAGGCATCCTCTTGTTGATCTTGCAACGTTCTGTAGAAACATCGCACCTGGAGGAACCGACGAAACCCGGACAGATCTTGTTTTCCACCATTTGAGTACGCTCGCTTAACGTCCAGGCGTTTCCCTCCGTTGCTCTTGCCCATCCAAATGGACTTGACCTGAAAGAACGGAATTACGTCAAAGACCTGAATGTTCCATTTGCCGCGACTCCGCTCCATACCGCGCGAGGGTTGCACTGGGAATGTAGATGATCAATCGGATCCCCCGACCTTCGTTTCGTAGCGCCTTCGTTGCTACATTCATCTTATCCCAGGAGCAAATGCCCCAAGTGCAATGCTCGCCTGTTTCCGCCGTCGATCCCGCCGGGACTAGCCCACCGCTACGATGCTTGGCAGGTTCTCCACATACGTCACATGGAATGCTCCTTCCACAGAATCATTGCGGAATACCTATTTGCCGTGCGGATGAGCTTATGAATCCAAAATTACTGTGACAGTTGTAACTCGGATACCACAAGGTCTGCACCATCCATCGCATCTGTTGACATCTTGTCGATGTCATCCCAATCCAGGCCAGCGTAGTTCATCTTCTCCCTGGCCGCTTTGTGTCATTTGGGTCTATATCCACCTTCATCGCATCTGAAAACACTTCCTCGGCAATTGCCGATTTTGTGTCGAAGAACTCTGCATAGGTTGTAAGATAGCTGGTTCGCTTGATCTTTCGTAGCAAACACCGAGCGATCGTCGCCAATCTTGCATAGTGGAGCACCGTCAAAGGGAGCGACGCAGAAATTGACGTTCTTGCCAAGCTACATCGCATCCACCTGTTCGAGGCCGGCGCACTTGGGAAAGTACTGGGGTCAACAATAGATGCGTACGCCATGGCATATGCACATCGCTACGTTGCCGAACTTCGGGATGTAACATGGGATGGTGTCACCCCTCGCTCTAGCGTCGTCTTGAACGTTCTGTTGTCTCCGCACGGATTGTAGGTGAGGTCCACGCCACCGCATTGTAGCTCTCCTCCATCAGCCGTGTCAGCTATCTCCACCATTGATGGTATAGCTGTCATTTCTATTGTCTCTTTCCCTTCTTGTCCTCCTTTCTTGCGTTCCTTGGACGCCGATGAGGACGGTTCTCCCGTATCCCCCATTTCTTCATCCAAGGAAACATGATCGCTGCTAAGAAGCTCACGGATCTTCTTATCGCCTTCTTGTTCCCAGCGCCTCCTAGTTCTTGCAGTCGCCGTCGTGGGCCAGGTTCGCGCATCTCATGCAAATTCCCATCTCTCCCATGCACTTTTCCATTGAGACTAGGAACTCGAGCGCAGCTCTCCGCCCATCAATCACTCGCTGCTTCTTCTCTTCTTTCTCAACGTTGGGCTGAGAGCTTCGGCTCGGGTCTGGCACTTGACCAAGACTCTCTGTTGCCTTCCTCTTGGATCCTGGGTGGCATGCTCGGCCGTCAGGGATCGCGGATGTGAGCTGGGCGGACGGTTTGTTCCGCTTTCGGTTCTAGCCCGTCGTGTGCTCACGTTCCCGGCGAGGTGTCGTACGATTGATTGCTCGAACTCCGTCTTGATCTTCCATGCATCTTTCCATAATGGAAGCTCGTGCTGAAAGTACGACATCACCTCAAAGAAACCCAATATCATCTCGACGACGTCCCCCAAGGACTCCTCATTCGTAGTTTGTCCCAGGAGATCATACATCGTCCATCAAGCACGCTCTTGATCCAGGATGAATAGGCCACGTTGCAAGATCTCTGTCTATCACAAAGATGGCCCGGGATGCACACAATTGCTTCCCGTGTCCGTTATTGTAGAACTGTGCTGCCTGATCCATTGTTATGCTCACGAAACCCACGTGGGATAGCTCTTTCTTCAGCTTGGAATATGCAAGCTCCCGTATAATCGTGGTCGTGGCCTGAACATTGTTGACGTTCACCATGAGATGTTGAAGATCCGGGATTGCAACCACGCATTCTGCGAAAAGTCGCGTATACAGCTTCCTCCCTTCGGTTGATCTCACAACACCGTTCGTGTCCGCATTCCAGTTCGCGCAACAGTTCACGCAAGAAGTGGGATTGTATTTTGAGTTTGACCCGAGCACCTTCGACTTGTTCATCTGCATTTCTTTCACACAAAGTTCGCAGATTAACTCACTGAGCTCGGTGACCGCATACCATCGAAGACGTTGATCGTTGACATCGATGTTCCCAAACGCATCTTGTCCGCCGTGTCCTTCATCCTGCCGTTCTTGCCTCCGTTTCGATTGAGCAGTGAAGGTCGGCTTGTACTCGAATTTCACCTTCGACTCCTCCATGTTCTTCGGGATATTGAAGCGAAGGTCGGGCTCGCTTATGCATGTCTCCTCCAGCTCACACACGAACGCGTTGCTTGGACGCGATCACGTCGATGGATTTCTCCACCAACAATCGCTTCAAGAGGAAATGTTGCAGATTCGAGCTTCCAGGGATCTTGTAGTTCTTACCTGTGAGGGCTGTCAATGCAAAAGGGAGCACGAAGACCTTCCAGATGATGGTCAACGAACAGGGATGGACAAACATTGAGGAGAGATCGTACTACGGTTCGAGTGAGCAAGTCTCCTCGTCCGCAGATACGATGAACATCATCTCCCGATTGCAGAAACTGGAGAAGCTTATTGTCGAACGACGGAGGCGAGACATGGATGACTCACCTGTGTCGGTGCACATTTGGATGTCGCTCTATGACTGGGTGTGCATGAGGGGGTGTGGGTGGCAGGTGACCGCCAACCCCATCATTGACTCCTTGCAAAAGACGATATCCGACCTCGTCAACACGTGCAGGGGCTTGGTTGTGGTGTGCGTGAATCGCGGGGACTTGGGGACGATCGCCAACAAGGTGAGCAAGATCTGCAAGGCGGCAGGCGCGTTGGTGACCGAGAACGATCGCCTGTGGCGCGTTGCCCACGCAGGGGCCAATCCAAACCAATGGGGCCCCTTTTCTGCTCCTTGATGATCCGGGTCAACCGTCCAGGTGCGTTGTCTGGGTTCTTCTCTGCCTGTATCAACGCATTTATGGCTTTGGCGCCCGGAAGGCGTCCAGTAATCAAGCATCCTGTTTGGGCACACATGAAAGCATACAGCTGAAGCCATGCCGCATTCCCTTTTCTAACATAGGAAAGAATGATCTTCTCTGCGCTGGTCTTCTCCTCGAAATGTACCAGCGAAGAAGTCAGGCATCTCAGCATACACTCCCAATATGTCGCGTTCTTCCCATCTGCGAGACACGGCCCGAATACAGTTTGTATGATTGGGTACCCTGTGTTGGCGTCTATGTTGAACTTCACGCTGACAGTTGCGCCACTCAGAGTAATACCCCCTTTGAATGAGGTGTATGCGTCGAGCCCAGCAGTTGGGTTGATGATTGTCCATCTGTCATCATCACCACCGGAGTTCATGCGGAATATGGTTGTCGATCTTGACGGCATCGCTTGCCCACTCGAAGCTCCCTGCTGGGGGACTGGCCCACCAGAGGTTTGTTTCCTTTGCCCGGAGCTCGACGCTGACTTCTGCTGTCGCTCCGTCTTCTGCGGCGGTTCCGTCTTCGATGAACCCATTACCCACCACGTCGGCTCCTCTCGCGAAGTCCTCGGGGTACCTCTCAGTTCCCTGTCGGCTTCGTGAATGGTGCAGTAGGTGTTCTGGTCGAAGTCGATCATGTTGTCCTTCTCCGCCTTCTTTTCAATCTCCTTCAGCCAGCTTACCCACTTGCGCCGATCTTGGTTCTCAGCGGCCCTGTCAGCCGCGTGTGGCGCCAAGCTGATGGAGTTTCATCGCAGGCAGCGTTGATTCGTAGATCATGTCGATGCACCACAGGAAGTTCCTGGCGACCTCGGCCCCTTAGCTCGGTCTTGTCCTGACGGAAATAAACTGTGTACGACTGATCCGTAGCATGCCTTTCCCCGACCAATGGCTGCAACCTCCTCATGATGAAGGAAACGCACATGAGTGAGTTGATTGCTCCGATGCATGCGTCAGAGATGTCGCTGGGGGTTGACCCACAGATCATCCAGCGCAAAAGGTTGTGCTGATGAGCTCTTTCATCTCTTCTCATTGCATACGCCAGGTTCTTCATCGACGCGCGCAGCTCATTCTGGTAGGTCAGCCCAAGGTCCCAATTCTTCTGGTAGTCGGCTCTAGAAGTCAACAGTTTCGATCTCTGAATTTCGCAATTCTTCGATCATGCCTTTCGAACTCTGCAGTTGTCAGAAACTCCTCGGAGCTCCTCCACCTCCTTGACGACGAGGTCCTGGTTGGTTCATCACTGATGAACTCTTTGTAGACCGACCGGAGGTCTTGGTGGAATGCAGCTGTGAAAGACCACACCTGATGCGAGATCCCAGATATCTGTCTCAACATATCTGCCCCCTCGATGCAATACTTGGTGACATTGAGCAGTTCAGGATTCTTTGCTAGTAGTGACGCCTCGCCGCAAAGCTGGTTCAGCGCCGCCACAATCTTCTTCCCTTTGCTGCAGAATTCCCTCCAACCAAGCATACATTCGTCGAGCTGCTGAAGCCGCCAAGGTGTCCCACGGTCCGTGTCGCCCCGTGACACAAGCTTTCGTAATCCTCCGCGGCTTCGGTCTAAAAGCGAGGCCGGCTCCGCGGCTTCGGTCTGAAAGCGAGGCCGGCTCCGCGGCTTCGGTCTAAAAGCAAGGCCGGAATTCTTTCCACCGAGGTCGGAATTCCAACTTCGCTCTCCCACCGAGGTCGAAATTCCGACTTCGCTCTCTGTCCTATATCTTAACTATGCACACAATGCATAGTTAAGATTTTGCAAGGACCCGAACGTCCTCTAAAGACCCGCGAGTTGAGCCTTCTCCTTCTGCGAACCTGGGCCCGGGAGCTTGATCGCGCAGGCGATTTGAAAATCGCAAAATACCACGAGTTTTCGAAGGTCGACCAGCCCAAAGTCCGCGAGGGTCGCGCGGCGGCCATTGCCTCGGCCAACAACGCCACGCTGGCCACGGTGGCCGCCAACTACGGCCTCAAGACGCAAGGATCACGCCGCTGGGTTGACACCAAGGTGGCCAACGCTGGCCTCCGAGCTTGCAAGTCGAGACGCCTCCATCTTGGGGCTGCAGGCCTCCAAGGCAGACAGCGCCCTGACCGCGTACGCCCTGCTGTGGCAGAGCGCACTTGCTCTTCTTGCAGAGCACACTTCTTTGCAGAGCACACTTCCGCTTCTTTGCAGAGCACACTTCTTTGCAGCCACTTCTTTGCAGAGCACACCGGAATGCGCTTCTTTGCAGAGCCTTGCGCTTCTTTGGAGAGCAGACTTCTGTGCAGAGCAGACTTCTTTGTAGATCAGACTTCTTTGCAGACAGCTTCTTTGCAGAGCAGACTTCTTTCAGAGCAGACCAAGCTCTCTCTTTAGAGGGAGTTTCCCAAAGGATTCTATTCCACCTGGTAGGCTCCTGACACTCGTCCTCCAGAAACAACCTCGTCCTGCAAGGATTTAAAATCTAAAACGCTGCGTGCAGGCGTGTGGCTGCAACATAACGACCCCCTTTTTTTGGGGGACCTTTTTTTTTTTTGGTTTTTAGCCCTGCAAAGCTTGGAATGCACCTGGAGGAAATTGCAAGCGTATCTCGGGGTCGTTATGTTGCAGCCACACGCCTGCACGCAGCGTTTTAGATTTCAAATCCTTCGCAGGACGAGGTTGTTTCCTGGACGGACGAGTGTCAGAAGCCTACCAGGTGGAATAGAATCCATTTGGGAAATTCCCTAGAAAGAGAGACTCATGCAAGCTAAATGCGGTTGCTTCACGTTGTGCGTGCCGCATGAGTCGTTTTTTTGAAGCAGAAAAGACGCGGTGTGTTGATGGCAAAAGAAAAAACAACAGAACCTGGGGAGGTCAGAGGGTCCACGTGGCTGGTTCCGCTCCCAAAACTGAGCGCTTGTCTGGACCTTCAAGCCACACGTTTCGTTGTGAACCAAAAAGCTTCGATTTTTCTGGAAGAGTGTCCGCTCAAACTGCAATCGGGCCGCTACGAACGTGTCCAAACTGCAAACAAACGCAAATGGCTTTGCTTCCAAACCATCGAACCCAGTTCGGAAAGTTGGCCGTTGCCCTCCCAGAGAAGAAACAGTTTGCGCAAAGAAGTTTTTTGCGCACTTGCCTTGCAAATGCTCCGAAGCCATCTGGTAACTTGGCTCCTTTCTGGGCTTGCTCATATGGCAACGCGAAAACCATCCAAAAGCGGATTTGCCAGACTAGCTAAAGCCGTCAAGGTGACTGGCCAAGTTTAGCTACAGATGTAGCTTCCGGAAAGAGCGGCAACGTTGGAACTTGGGCGACGCCGCTGGCAAACGTCTCCGGCTTTAGGGTATTGTCTTTCTACTAACGTAGAAGTGGCGTGCTTGCCGGGCGTTTGCTTCTACGTCAAGCAAACGCGCAAGGCCGCTCGCAGCTGAGCTGCTCGGGCGGCTGCCTGGTCTCGGCAGCCAACGCTCGGGCTCTGCTTTAAAGCGCTCCATCGAGCCCTTGCTAAGTTTAGGGTTTAGAGTTTAGGGTCTAGAGGGTATATCAAATGGATTGAGGAAGTGTTGCGTTGGCTTTCCTACCCACCGATTGGTTACCCACAACATAGGAGAGTTTGCATGTTAGTTTCCTCAAATTTCAAGATGGGCATTGCGGCGACAAACTTTCCTTTGGAAGTCATTGCAATTTAGCGCTCCGCACGAAGAAATTGATGCACCAACAGCCGGCCAAGCCAGACCCAAGATTTTTAGAAAAATCCTACATCTAAAGAAGAGCGGGCTCCGGGCCAAATGCGCAAATCTTTCCATTTCAATACGTGTCATTTTGCGCCATCCACGTACTGTCCGCAGACAGCCGAGCACGGGCAATGCGGATTAGCGCAAGGCAATGCGCAGCTGGCCCGCTGGTTGTCGTCGGAGTAGCGCATGCGGAGGTTCCTGCCACCGTTCTGCACGTGCCTCATAGGGCGAGGCAGGCGGACGGATGGGAGGCGGATGTGGCAATTTGTACATTTGCCATACGAACAGATTTAAGCCCAGATTCAGGATTTTGAAGAGAAAAAAATCAAAGCAAAAACCATTTGGAAAGATGCCAAATGGCCTAAGTCAGATCTTGGATTCTGCAAAGAAAAGAAGCTTTCTTTTCTTCCTGGAAAGAGGCTGCGCCATATTTATGAAGAGTTTGTCAGCGGTTGGCCAAGCCAAGCGCAGAAAGGAGCCAAATGAGCAGATCTCTATTTCTCAAGATCGCGCCATTTGAACAGTTTATCAGATTAGCTAGAAAGGAAGCGGGGATAGCCGGCCATTCTACAAAGAAGTGGAAAGGAAAGAAACCAGCCAGGGAACGCTCCGTACAGTGCCGAGTGGGAGTGCCGAGCGGGCACGGCGCCGAGCGGGCGCGTAGGATTAGCGCTGGCGCCCAACCTTGTTTGATACTGGCCCGCCCAACCTCGTTTGATACTGGCTCGCGTACCTGAATGGTATTTCTTATGCCAATATGCTATGTTATCTTCATCTTATTTTACTTTATGAGAAGTCTCTCTTTATCGTCTATTTTAGAAGATTTACGTCTAGTAGATTTAATGGCTTTTACTTGTGCTTTTGGTTTCTGAATCTTTTTTCTTTTATTTGGATAGGTGGTCAATTTCCTGTAGACAACTTTCTATCCTATGGTCGTATCTTGACATGTAATTATTATTATCTTCTTATTTGTATCTTATTGTCTTTTTATTTGGATTTCTTTTGTTATTTTGGATGTGTTTGGAGATGAAAGTAAATGAGATAAGATTACATCATAATCATAGTGTATCTCTTCATCTCTTAATTTAGAAAAGATGCCATCATTATTTTGTATTTCTCGTGTCATCTTTATAATAATTCGAGCTTGTCTATTTCTTATCTTTTTCTTTTGCTGGTTTTTATTGTTGGTTTATTTAAAAGATTTTCCTTTGTTGACGTTATTAAGATCTTTTGGTTATTTATCTTTCTAGTCTTATTATTCTTCTTTTTGCAATGTGATCTTTGTAATATTTGTAGCTTTTTCATATTTCTTCGTCTTTATTGTTTATTTTTTCTTTCTTCTTTTATTTTTCCCGAAAGCATCGCGTAGGGTTCTTCCGAGCCCTTGGACAAGTTACACAGAGCCAAGTTGCACAGAGCCAAATTACATAGAGCCAAGTTACATAGAGCCAAGTTACATAGAGCCAAGTTACATAAGAGCCAAGAGACATAGAGCCAAGTTACATAGAGCCAAGTTACATAGGGCGGTGGCAACGGGGCAATCGCGGTGAGCAATTTCGAGAAAAATGAAAGATCATCAAAGCAACCTCAAGCCAGCCTTTCCTGACGCAAGACTGCTTCACGGCACTGTCAGCAGGGCAAAGCAGCTCGCTCAGATGCCGAAAAGACATGCTGAATCAGGCGGGCCTTCTGGTCAGCCTTCTTGACTGCTTCCTGGAAGGCTGGTTCCTGTAGCGCTCAAAACTGGAAGGCGCGAGCCAAGTGGCACAGAGCCAGGTTGCATAGAGCCAAGTTGCATAGAGCCAAGTTGCACAGAGCCAAGTTACATAGAGCCAAGTTACATAGAGCCAAGTTACATAGAGCCAAGTTACATAGAGCCAAGTTACATAGAGCTAAGTTACATAGAGCCAAGTTACATAGAGCCAAGTTGCATAGAGCCAAGTGGCACAGGGCCAAGTGACACAGAGCCAGGTGGCGCAGAGCCAAGGTTAGGTAGAGCTTGCGTAGAGCTTCGGCGGAAGCAGCTATGTAAGTTAGTTTAGGTTTCTAAGGTGCCGGGGCGGGAGTTTGATCATTGCTCGGGATTGCGACCCTCTGCGCAGATCCGCGTGGTCGATGTTAAAAAACTGAGGACTCTTTACGATTTCTGCAAGCCGCGCGCGACCCTCTGCGGAGATTCGCGTGGTCGAGGTCAAAAAAACTGGGGACTTTTTACGATTTTTAGCGTGGGCCCTCTGCGGAGATTCGCGTGGTCGAGGTTCAAAAACTGAGGACTTTTTACGATTTCTGCAAGCCGCCCCTTGTGCGTGTCGAAGCGCTCTCGCTGTGGCGCCGTGCGAATTTGTTGCTCGCGAAATGGCCTTTGGAAGTTGTCTCGTGGCTCGCGCGCCTGCTTTCGCAATCCCGCGGTCGCGGGTTCGATTCCCCCCTGGTCCGCGGCAGCTCCGGCTTGAAGATCGCAGCTTTTAAGTCTCCGGCTGGAAAATCGCAACTTTTAAGTACAGACGTAGTATGCGGAGCGTGCTCCCGCAGCTCCGGTTGGAAAATCGCAACTTTTTGTGCAGACGTAGTATGCGGAGCGTGCTCCCGCAGCTCCGGCTGGAAAATCGCAACTCTTAAGTACAAAAATAGTACGCGAAGTACATTCCCACAGCTCCGGCAGCACTTGCGCAGAGCAACTTGCGCAGAGTCACTTGCGCAGAGCAACTTGCGCAGACCAACTTGCACAGAGCACATGCGCAAGGCGCTTGCGCGGAGCAACTGGCGCAGAGCACTTGCGCAGAGCAACTTGCTCAGAGCACTGCGCAGAGCACATGCGCAAAGCGCTTGCACGGAGCAACTGGCGCAGAGCAACTTGCGCAGAGCAACTTGCGCAGAGCAACTTGCGCAGAGCGCATGCGCAAGCTTTGCGCTTGCGCGGAGCAACTGGCGCAGAGCGCTTGCGCAGAGCAACTTGCTCAGAGCACTTGCGCAGAGCAACTTGCGCAGAGCACTTGCGTGCAGCAGCTTGCAGAGAGCAACTTGCGCGCAGCAGCCTGGAACAATGCAGGTTGCGCAAGCCACTTTCGTGAGAAATCGCACGGCGCAGTTCGAGAGGAAACTAGGATGACGAGATGGAGCTCTCATGTGACCATACACATTGAGCAGACACGCTCGCCGCAGCGATGTAAAAAGGTGACTCCGTGGCTGGACACGGCAACGGCCTCGCGCGTCGCCACAGGAGCCCTAAAGTTTTATTATATGAGTGGCTGCCATTGCCTTGCAGCCTGTGTGTCTTTGCAGCCTCTTGATTGCAGCGATGCGCTCCTTTTCCCGCGCGAGCTGCTAAGTTGCCCTGCCTCAGCCTTTCTGTCTTTTCAACTCCCTCGACTGCAGCGGATGCCCAGTTTTCTGTACCAATGTTTTGCTGGTGCTGTAGGCTGATGCTCAGTGTCTCACCTGGTGCAGTTACGCTCGGTGCCTTTCTTGGCTTTGTGCGTGGCCGACTCAACCCTTCGCTTTGTTTCCCTTTTTGTTCGCGTCTTGCGGCTAGATGGGGCATGTGGGCACACATGGCTAAACCATGTGTGTACCTGGCGCCCTCGTTATACCTGCGTGTGCCTTCCTGTAATTTGGGAATTCGTTTGGGTTCTCCCTCTTTTGCTTCATGTGTACGGAGTATCTTCAGTCGACTAGCGATTTTATGCGGAAGGCCGCATGGGGGAAGAAAAGTACAGACCGAAGGGCAGGCAGAGTTTTCCCCAAGAGGCCACTTTAAGATTGCCACATGGCAAAGCCACATGGCAAAAGCGAGGTGATAAAGGTTTACCACTACAGCACCCACTCAAACATGTGTGTGCATGATGTAAATCATGAGGATGAAGCTTTGTAAAGTTCTGGTTGGAATGCTTGGCATGAGCCATGTGTTACCGATGAGGCGCTTTTCGGTTCGCAAGGAAAAAAGTAGGAGATTCCCTTTTTGGCCCACCCCACAGTGTTGACACACATACACACACACAGCATCGACTGATATCCATTTTACACAGGCTCTGCATAAATCCGCGGCCTGCGGGGCCGTGCTTGGAATATTCTACAACAGTATGCATGGGCCTATTGTTAAAACCCTCTAGGCCCCGTGCCGAAATTGGGTAGCTGTTCTGAGGTCCTTGTTGGTGTTGCTTCCCAAGTTCCATTGATCGCCATTTGGCTCAAGACACAATTGAGGTTCAAGATCTGATGTGTGACTGCAGACCTACGTGATCGGCATTAAGAACGAAAACAACTGCTTGCGCTGCATTGTCAGGACTACTGTTGTAACCATCATTCCTTCTCCCTTACAACGTTTACACGGGTTCGGCTATAACGGCATCGTCCGTATACACCTTTCCACGTGGTTGGTATTAAAGCTTGAGGGTTCGGTGCACAGCGTCCCACGGGACGTCACCTTGCCGTCTCTTGACAGGTTATCAGCCGTAACTACAAGCTCTACACTGGACTGGGAGACAGCTGGTTTAGTGCGGGTACAGGGACAATAAAGGAACGATAACCTACACAGTACAATGGCGTCTTCGGCGAGCCCAAGTACTGCAACTTTTGGGAACAGCAGCTCAGAGGGATCCAATGGATTGATGGCTCTTCCTGCGGTGATGGATATGATTGCAGATTCACAGGATGAACCTGGGAGCGGAGGTTCCGCGCTATTCAGCGACATCTCTACCCCCACAAGATCATGGAAGCAGATCGATGTTCATCAGGAGTCGAAGAAAAGAGAATCCCCACCGAGAAGATCATCATCTTCGCCTGCGACACCACGGACGTCGCAGAAGGGCGTGAGATCGACATCGAAGGGTGGGAGGTCAAAATCACCCACCAGTGCAGATTTTCGCGCCGTGATCAAAGAGAAGAATAAGATGGAGGTGGAGATCGGGGAATATCAGAAGACACTTGATGAAATGTCGGCTGCAATGGCGAATCTTAACCAAGAAGACTATGGAAGCACCATCCGGATCCAGGAGCTGGAAAGACGATGCGAGATTGCCAGCAAGCAGTCGGGACATCTAGTGAGTCACCACCAACACCACATGGCTGAGGCATGGCGCAAGTTTGAGGAAGAAGCCCAACAGATGCGCAAGGTGGAAATGAACGCATTTCAGTACGGGGAGAAGAAATACATGGAGTCGAATATTATAATGCAACAGATGAGGCAAGCTGAAGGAACTATCATGGAGCAGAAGCGGGAGATTGCATTGATGAAATCCTACATGGCAAGCGAGAAGTCGGCCGCGCAGGAATCAGCTATACGTGCAAATCAGATACACCGTGAGGCTTCACAACAGATATCAGTTTATCTGCAACAGATCAGAGGCATAGAATCTTCTACATCTATCGAGAAGTTCAACGAGGAGGAGATGGTCCAAAGTCTGAAATCACAGTTGGAGCATGCACTCGTCAAGCGCCCCGAGACGTACTCTTTGGAGGACTCCAGGGAACAGCTGATGACGAGGCTGAATGACGTTACAGTATTTGCGGAACAGGAATCGAAGAGAGCAGTTTGCTTGCTTCGCGAAAAAGAAGAGATCGTCAAACAGTATGAGTCCGACGTGTCGATGAAGGACCAGATGATTGCTGTCGAAGGTGGTCATCGTCAGGATGCGTTCTTGGAGTTAGCCCAGGTCAAAGAAGAGAAACAAGAGGAACGGTGCACGATGGACGAGAAGTCGAAGGAGGCTGAGTACTGGAGACTGACAGCTAAGGGAATGTACGATGAGTACCTCGAGGAGATGCATGAGCTTCAGGGACAACTGAAGGAAAGAGAGGCGACGCTCAAGCAAGAAGAGAGTTTTGTACGCCAACTCGATGCTGACAACGAGGAACTACGTGCACACAAGAAGCTGGAGACACAGGAAGCCTCCAGCAGCAAAGATGGACATCGTGAACGAGCAGTAGTGAAACGCGCTGAGGGAGGAAACCAGGCTAATTCAAATAGGATAGACAAGAAGGTGGCTGGGTCAGTCCCGTCATCGTCTTCAAATCAAATCCCTAATTCGTCGCTGATGCCAGGTTCGATCCTCTTTCCGTCTTTCGGTGATCCAATGATCGATGTACACCTTTCCCAGATGCAAGGGGTTGTTGGGCATGTCCCACAATCCACTACTACGACTGGTGGTGGTGATGGGGGGGGAAACAACGGTACTACGCCCCCATTGGATAACGGTGGATTCCCGCCCAATGGGAATGGGCAGGGAGCGGGTCGACGTCAGTTGAGCCTCGCTGGTGGCGGAGGAGGGCCTCCGGATGATCCACCCGATGATGAGGATGAGGATGACGACGACGAAGGAGATGAGGAAGACGAGGAAGAAGAAGAGGAAGAAGACGATCGGACACGGAGGAGACGAAGGAGATCGTGAGATAACCGAGAGATCAAGAATGATCGACCGAGAATCTCGAGGAAAGAGGCCGAGAGAGTATCTATTCCGGCCTGGCCAAAGATCCATCAACTTGACACCTGGAAGATGCAACTGCTGATGAATGTTCTGAGCGCGTGTGCAGATCCAGATACCGACGCATGGACGAAATGGCTGGAGCAGGCTCTTGGGTTGAACCCAGACCTGGATTTGCTTAGCGATTCAGGTGAGGTGGCGACAGATTCGCTACGATAGATATTAAGATGGCCATGGGCATGCAGAACATGCTGAAACAAGCACCTGACGAAGCCAAGGACGTATACCTCGATGCTACACGACACTCTGAACTACGACATCAACAAGGGGTGATCGTGAAGGGACGAGAGTTGGTGGCATTAGTTTTGCAATCATTCAGAACTTCCGATAGAACGGATCTTGTCTACCACATCGAGCATTTATTCAACCTTGACTTTCCTGGCGACAAGAACTTGGTCATGTTCAGGAAAAAATGGTATGATTTGCTGCTGAAGATGAGGAGCGAGGACAGACCCAGTAAGCTGGCTCTCAGAGACATCCTTTACAGGAAGATCAAAGGGAGCAAGAAGATGGTGTTCGGCCTCAATGCCTACCATAGACTACCGGACAAGCATCCTCAGAAGACGTATGAATTCTTATTGGCGTTGATCGACTATCAGATCAAGGCAGATCGGGAAGACCTGATGCTCGACATGAAGGCGAAATCGGTCAAGTCGATGATGAAGTCAGGCGGGAAGGATGCGGCTCCAGCAACTGGCAAACAGGAGAGCCAGGGTGGCAAGGGCAGAAAGGGGAAACCCGGTGGACCAGATGCCGCTCCTGTGCTCCCAAAAGCCAAGGCAAAGGGCCACGCTGGCAAGACCGGCAAGTCCGACGGTGCCAGCGACAGAGGCAAGAGTCCGGGCGGAAGCAAGGATAACCCCTGCTGGTACCACTTCAAATCGGCAAAGGGGTGCGTGAAAGGGAATGAATGCACTTTTTCCCACAGCAAGAAGACGGAGCACAAGTTGGAGAGTATGTCCAAAGGGAAAGGAAAGGGCAAGTCCAAGTCCAGATCATCGTCACCAAAGAGAGATGATGGAGCATGCTTCGCGTTTCAGAAGGGGAAGTGCGATAGGGGAAGCGCTTGCAAGTACAGGCATGAGCTCATCAAGAACAATTCAGCTCCAGCAACGTCAAATGACAAGGCGCAAGCCAAGTCGAAGGCTGCCGCCAAAGCCGCAGCGCCTGCCATTGCGAGGAGGGCCATCGCAATGCCCGCGCTAGTCCTGAAGCAATCGGCTCCTGCAGGGAAGGTAAGCTTCAAGAAGGACGTTGATCAGGTCGAACCGGACGAAGCCGAGACTGTCTACCACGAGCACGATGACGACGCGATGAGCGAATCATCGAGATGGTCTGGCGAGTCCGAGATCCCCGAGAAAATGGTGTGGTTCAAGGACGTGCTCGACGTCGACGAGAATGGGGAGATCACCTACCTCGAAGACGAGAGAAGGCAATGGGAACGAAAAGGGGAATGGTACGGTTTTGAGGACAACGAGAATGAGCCTTATCAGTACGTGTACGTCGATGAGAAGAAGTTCAAAAGCAGTGATCATCGTGAATTATCAGCCTACCAAGTCCAACGATCATTGATACGTGCGAAGATACTGAGAGAAGTGGTGGATGATGTATATAAGAAGCACTACTTCCCGGTGACCAAGGAGAGCAGCATAATGTTCGAGTATGATCGGAACAAGGACGAGATCAAGGAATCGGCTGTCGACTGGAAGAAACAGCATGGTATGCCGAGGAACGTTTTCGCCATGTCAACGTGCATCAGCAAACGGGTGAAATGGTTGATGGACACCGGATGTGGTCATGATCTCATTGGAAGAGCCAAGGCGAAGAGCCTGGGTGTCGACATCGTGAAAGATGACGACGAGATCGTGTTCCAGACCGCGAATGGTTCCACTTCCACATCTGATGTGGCCAAGATAGTCGTGGACGAGTTGGACGAGACTGTCGAGCCGCATGTATTGGATGAGACACCCACGGTATTGTCAGTGGGGAAGAGATGCATGAAGATGGGTTATGCATTTCACTGGATGCCTGGTAAACTACCTTTCATGGTTACGCCAAAGCAGGGATTCGTGCACTTGCAGGTCAAGGACGACATCCCGTACCTAGTGAGTGATGGTAAGCTTCGGAGTAACAGGCATCGCCCTACGATAGACGACCTCAAGGAGCACTTTTCGGAAGTATTGGCGATGGTAACGAACGACGAGGCAGATCAGGGAGGTGACGATGAGAACGACGTCACACCCGCCGCTGTCGGTGAGTCCGCAGAGGCCGAGGGCGAACACCACGACGGAGCATTCGACTTCGGGCCACCCGGAGGAGCCGGTCCGGTACGTCCGCCTCCCGTGGCTGAGGAAATACCTGTAGATGTTGGGTCAGTCCCGCATCGACATGGTGATGCCGAAGCTCACGAGGAAGAGGTTGATGAAGATGATCCAGATGCCGGAATCGAAGTAGACGTGTACGAAGGATCTTCAATAAAGAGGAAAGTGGGAGTCCTCAAGAAGGACGCCAATTCCATAGCTCATTTGCTTACACACAGGTACCGAAATCCCTTCTGCGAGTCATGCGTCAAGGCAAAGATGAGACACTTCAGATCGCGAACGGGAGCATTCAAAAGAGAAGTGAAGACGTTCGGTGACCTGGTGACGTTCGACTTTGTGACGGCATCAGGAGACCATGAAGTGGAAGGTAGGTATGCGCTCATCATCCGGGACATATATACCGGAATTATCATGGCTTATCCCACCGCGAGAAGAGACACAGACTCAGTCGTCAGGGCTATCAAGCACTTCTGCGGGAGGAGGAAAATCAAGCAGGTATATTCGGATGACGGCCCGGAACTGATCAATGCGTGCGTGGAGCTGAAGCTGAACCACGACCTATCGCTGCCTGGACGGCCGCAGAACAATTCCCTTGCTGACAGAACAAATCAATTCATCATCGACCAGACTTCGGCTTGTCTAGTACATGCCGGTCTACCCACGTGTTATTGGGTGCAAGCCATCACCACTCTGTGTCATCTCATGAACATCGAAGAGGTGAACGGATCGAGTGCATGGATGAGGCTGCATGGCGAGGAGTTCAAGGGCGAGAAGATACCTTTTGGTGCGCTAGTGGACTTCAAGCCGAGCGAGGCACGAGGGGGAAAGAGGGAGAAGTTCGAGCCGAGAGGGGAAACTGGTATATTTGCTGGATATGTGTTGAGCACCGGTATGCATTGGGCGAACAAGTATCGTGCTTGGGCACTTACTGCATTTGCGGGTGCAGAGCTGAACATCAAGAAGGCAAAGGTTCCACCTCGGTTGAGAATGCCACATCAGACGGAGAGGATGATTCTGACATCTCCTCTGACATTCCCAATACAACAGAAGTACAAGGTTGCCAACGAGACTTTGGAAGGGATAGAGATGTCTATCGATGCAATCGGTCTGGATGCGCGTGACCGCCTGATCGAAGATGAGGACTACGAGCCCGAATTGCTGCAGAGTGACGAGAAGCGACTGCTTGACGATGAAGTCGATCAGATCGCTGGTCTACTGCTCGACGATGGCCCGGAGGTACTCGCCGGAGGTCGGGGGGATCATGCAGGAGAGGAAGATGCTAGACCGAGCTCTTCAAAAGGGAAAGGAGATGGACACTCCAAGGGCGATGAGAAGGTTGCGAAATCCGACCTTCCACACGTGTCAGTTGGACTACCTGGGGATGGCATCACGTACGTCAACGACGATGGCAAGGAGGTTAAAATCGACAAGGCCGGAAGACCGTATCCTGGATTCAGGCTAATGAAGACATCGGAGTTCACTCCTGAAGAATGGAAGATGATGAGTAAATATTACACCAAGGAAGAGAAGGCCGAGGTGAAGGGCGGTGGCAAAAGGAAAGAAGAAGATCCCAAGGGTAAGGAGTCTGAGATTTCCGCGCCGGCAGAGGCACGGACATTACAGATGCCCGGTGGTAAGAGAATTCGAGCGATGCTTCGGAACCGCTGGGGTGGAGTAGAATGGCAGTACAATTGGGGATTGCGGAAGAACATATCAAAGATCAAGAACCCAATGGATGGGAAGCACTTGGCTGAGCTTGAATGGGTCAGGATTGGTGTTAATCCTGTCGACGGGGTGGTTGTTCTCATGGATTCCAAACAGTCCCAAGACGTCATGAGACGAAACGTTCAGCTTGAGAAAGAATTTGAGTGTCTGGTAGTAATTTATGCCTGGAAGTTCAAGTCTGAGGAGCGATCAAAGTCGACTCCAAACTGGACGAAGGCGGTTGCATCAGTCATGGAGAGTCATAAAGACGAAGCTGATACGGCATCGGGGACGGATCCATCGGTCGACGAATCGACGGATCTCACCTGGTATGAATGGGAGGAGTCTGCTGAGATAGTTTCTGGAAAAGTGCCACTCGCAATGCCTGCGATAGGCGAGGACGGTGAAGCCAAAAAGTACCCATCGATGCCGTGCGTGACTTCTGAGCGAATACAGCACAGAGAGAAGGCTGTGAAAGTTGTTCGATTCTTCGACGCTTTAGTATCCAGGCCGGTAGGCCGGAAAGAGATGTTGACCAACCCTGATGCATTGGCATCAATGAAGAAAGAGTGGTCGGGATTAATCGACCAGGGGGTCTTCGAACTTGGCGCGGTGCGTGAATATGACGCTGTAGCCAGAGAAGCAAAAGCGAAGGGGGAGGAAATACACATGGCTCGCGCACATGGCATTTGCGTTGAAAAGCACTCACAGTTGCCTGTTGGTGATCCTAAGAGGAAGTTCAAGGGTAGAGGAGTGTTGCTGGGGAACCAAGTGAAGAACCAAAGCTTTGAGGCTGCGATGTTTCAAGATTTGGGGAACTCCCCTGCTTCATTTGAAGCCTCGCGTTGGGCGGATTTTCTGGGTTGTCATGATGGCTGGGATGTGGAGATGGCCGACGCTGTTCAGGCGTATATACAGGCCACCTTGAGAGGCACGCCGTGTTGGATTGAATTGCCACCGGAGGCCGTGCCAGGTGAATGCAAATGGGATAAGTACAGAAGACCAGTCGTCCCTTTGAGGAAGGCGCTGTACGGACACCCAGATGCGGGAACATTTTGGGAGCAGCACTGCGATGAGTCGGTGCGTGCCGTTGGTTTTGAGCCCATCGGCGAAGAATGGCCTTCAGTGTACATCCACGAAAAGCTCCAGCTTGTTCTGGTTGTGTATGTCGACGACTTCAAAATGGCAGGGCCGCAGAAGAACCTTGCCCAAGGGTGGAGCATGTTGCGTACACGTTTGAAGATTGAGCCCGAGACTGGACTTGACATGTACCTTGGTTGCAATCAAAGCAAGGGAAACGTCCCTCTCGGGAACGGACACCGAGTAACAACGGTGACCTATGACATGGAACAGTTCCTACGTTCCTGTGTCGACCGCTATCTTGAAGTGGCGGGCGACGTGTAGTTGAATAAGGTTGTCACCCCTGAGTTGCATGAAGAAACAAAGAATCACGTCTCACGGAAGCCTGCCAGAGAGGGGCCGTCAGTCGTGTGCAATTGGTGTAACAATCTTGTGCCCCCCGACGGTTCTGCCACAGTGCCGGACCAACGGGGAGGGACTCCTGAGTTGGCCATGAAGGAGCCCGTGCGTGGACACCTTGCTCCGCATGCCGCTAGCGTACTGATGAAGTTGCTGTACGGTGCGCGGATTGCTCGCTTCGATTTGTTGCGGCAAGTTAATCGCCTAGCACGGAACGTGCATAGGTGGACTGACTCCGATGATCGGGGTTTGCATCACTTGATGTGCTATGTGCATCATACCAAACATTGGCGCATGGTCGGTTGGGTTGGAGACCCTATGGACGATGTGCACTTGGCCTTGTATGCGGACGCTGACTTTGCGGGATGCATTGACTCGCTGCGTTCCACCTCCGGTGGACACTTGAATATACAAGGGCCTAATACCCGGTTTCCGTTGTCTGGCAGCTCTAAAAGACAGGGTTGTGTGAGTCACTCCACTCCCGAGGCCGAGATTGTTGCGGCCGACGTTGCCATGAGATCGATGGGTATGCCCGCTCTCAAGCTGGTAGAGCGGATTCTCAAGAAGTCACCGAACTTTGTGTTCTATGACGATAATAAGGCTATGATCGGTGTCGTGCGATCGGGGAGAAACCCCACGATGCGCCACCTTGAGAGAAGCCATGGTGTTAGCATTTCGTGGATGCTTGAGATGTTCACACGTGATTACATGTACTTGGCGTATGAGGTCACCGACAGGATGGCGGCCGACATCACACCAAGGCGTTCAATGATGGGCGCAAATGGAAACATGCATGTTTGCAGATTGGTCTACTTGACCCGAGCTTGCTGTCTGACCCGGATACCCTCAAGGCGCTCACACCCACGTGTGATCCCATAAAGGGGACCATGCAGACCGCTTCGGGGACAGTTGACGGAGTTCCAACATTTCCGTACACACACATACCGATCATGCCCCCGGACCTATGGTGGTCTGGATTAACATCCAAGGAGGGATTGCATGAGCATGAAGGACATGATCCGGTTGTTGTTGCCAAGGGACCCAGATTGATGCGTGTAAAACCTCCACTCGCGGTTATGACACCGTTTGGGAGCAAGTGGCTTCGTTCCACTTGGTTTCTGAAGAATGGGTCATGGCTCAAAGTTGAGGATAGAGTTGACCCGGGGCTACAATGTGTGCGAATTGATGGTTGGGTTGAACGCGCAGTTTGGCAGTTTCATCCCGTACCGGTCGCTGCACCGGCGCGGGAACGGTCTCCACGACCACGACCAATTCACGTCGGGTCCGGGGATGTTGACATGCAGTCCGTGCTGGCCGCATTTGTTGAAGAACTGTCGAACGAGCGCATAGAGTTGAAGTGTGTTAACGACCTTGCTTTGGAAACGTTGCTCCGATTGAAATTGCTCATGCGTTGTCTGCATATCAATCACGAGCAGCTTGTCCCTGGTCGTTGTTTTGTTCCGTATCGCATTGCGGTGAAGCACAAGCCACAGTTAGCGCCGGGTATTGAACTCGCGATGGTCAAACATGACGGTGGTGTGCTTCGCGCTCCTGTTCATGTCTCGCTTCCTGGTATGAGAACTCGCACAGTCGTCACTCTTTACAGTGTTGACTTGGCTCGGCCCATCGTGCTGATGGCATGTTCCGAACCGCGTAACTGGTTCACTGCTCTTGCCCGCCATGACGGGCCGCAGGTTGTCACCATAACTCTGGTTGATGACTTACTGAGCGAGTACGGGGGGAGAATCGCCAGACATGTGCTTACCAAACCTTCCGATTTGTTGTTCTTCGCCGGGCCTTGCACGGGGGGATCATCATGGGCACGCCTCAACAAGACTCGCGGCATTGACACCGCAGAGAAAATCGAGGCCAAACAAAGAGAATTTTGGAGATTATTTGAACGGTTCGTTGAAATTAAACGGCATGCCATGACAAAACGAGCTGCGATTTTGTTTGAGTTGCCTGGAAGTTGTGATTATTGGAAAGATGAGAGACTGCATGAGGTCGTGCATGATGGGACTAGTCACGAGTTTGATGGGTGTCGCTATGGCTTGAAACAAAGATATGCAAAGAAACCCATGCCAATCAAGAAACCATGGAGAGTTGTCTCATGGAACTTTGAACTTGGTGGCTCGTTGTCTAAGAAATGCAATGGAAACCATGAGCATGGACCTTGTGCTGGTCGTGAAACCAAAGAAACCCAGTTGTACACGTCTATAATTGTGGGTGTGATCCTTCGCCGTTTTCGTGCTCGAGCAAGGTGCCTCAAACCGGCACCGTTGAAACTCGCTCTTGCTTGCATTACGCGAAGGAGATCGCGGAAGCACCAAGCTACTGCGAGCGAAATCTGCACCACCCCAACTGCACAACCGAGGTGCTGGGCCAGTCCCGAACCTCTGGTGCATACGGGGAGCTGGGTCAGTCCCGAACCCCAAGCTTCAAGGAGGAGCTGGACGAGTTCGTCACCTCAATCTGAAGCTGGGATCATATTGGGACAATTCCGTGGCTTCATTTGCAGCTGCTTATTTTGGGTTTTCCTGGTTCTGGAGAATATCATCAAGATGACTGCCAATCCGAATGTCGTCAATACGAATGAGTTCTTCTGCGTGCCTGTCGGGAAATCTAGGCAAGCAGCAATCTTCTTGGGAAATTTGGTGAAGAACGCCATCGAGGAAGGCAAGAGGATACCCAAGAGGATGGAGATGAGCAGCGACCTGGGCATGTGCGTGAAGTGGATCGAGGACATAGGCGTCCCCGCTATTTATGCATACTCTGCGTACTACTCTGCCAAGGGCCGCGGGATGATGAAAGGTGAAGGGCAGTCTATGAGGGTTGCCTTAGAGTTCATCAGCAAAGTTTTCGGACAGCTTTCTGCCGACGAATGTATGCTTGGATGGAGGGAATTCTGCAGCAAGGGAAAGAAGATCGTGTCGGCGCTGAACCAACTTTGCGGTGAGGCAACGATGCTGGCGAAGAACCCCGAGATGCTCAACGTAACCAAGTACTGCATGGAAGGGGCGGATATGTTGAGATCAATCGCGAACATCTGGGATCTCGCATTAGGCGTGGCCGAGGACAACGATGAACGGTCGTTCAAAGCAGCATTCCACCAGAACACCCCGGTTGGGGAGGTGTACAAAGAATTCATCAACGACGAGTCATCTAGGGCATCGTCATCGAGAAGGTGGAGGAGCTCTGAGGAGTTCCAGACAACTGCAGAGTTTGAGAGGCACGACCGGAGAATCGCAAGATACAGAGATCGAAACTGGGGGGAAAGTGTTCACGTTGAGCGTGATCAAGGCTCCCAAGATCGACTCCTACGGTCGTGGTTCCAAGGACGACTACCAGAAGAATTGGGACCTTGGGTTGGTCTACCAGAATGAGCTGCAGGCATCGATGAAGAACCTCGCATATGCACTGAGGAGGGATGAGAATGCCAGCCAGAACAACCTATTGCGCTGGATGATCTGTGGGTCAACCCCCAGTGACATCTCTGACGCGTGCATCGGAGCGGTCAATTCGCTCATGTGCGTTCTTTCATCATGAGGAGATTGCAGCCATTGCTCGGTGAGAAGGACTCCAAAGATCAGTCGTATACAGCTTATTTCCGTCCAGACAAAAGGGAGCTGAACGATCTCTACCGGGAGATTGAGTACGCCAGGGATTTCCTGTGGTGCATCGATATGATCTATGAGTCGAAGCTGCCTGCGATGAACATCAACTCCATCAGTTTGGCACCGCACGCGGCTGACAGGGCCGCTGAGAACCAAGATCGGCGCAAGTGGGTAAGCTGGATGAAGGAGATCGAGAAGAAGGCCGAGAAGGACGTCATGATCGAATTCTTCCAGAATAAATACTGCACGATTCATGAAATCGAGAGGGAACTGGAGAAGTACCCCGAGGATTTCGTGGTTGGGGAAGAGCCGACATGGTGGGTGATGGGCTCATCGAAGACCGAGCCGCCGCGGAAGACGGAGCGACAGCAGAAGTCGGCATCGAGCTCCGGACAAAGGAGTCAAACCGCTGGTGGGTCAGTCCCCCAGCCGGGAGCTCCAAGTGGGGGGTCGCAAGCCAGCGACGCTGTCAGGATCGACAACGAGATCATCGACTCCATTTTCCGAATGAACTCTGGCGGTGACGACGACAGATGGGTAATTATCAACCCAACTGCTGGACACGATACCTACACTTCATTTGAAGGGGGTACCACTTTGGGCGGCGCGACTGTCAATGTGAAATTCAACATAGACAACAATACGGGGTACCCAATCATACAAACTGTATTTGGGCCGTGTCTTGCAGAAGGCAAGAACGCAACATATTGGGAGTGTATGCTGAGATGCCTGACCTCTTCGCTATTGCACTTCGAGGAGAAGACCAGCGCGGAGAAGATCATTCTTTCCTATGTTGGGAAGGGAAATGCGGCATGGCTATAGCTGTATGCTTTCTTGTGTGCCCAAACAGGATGCTTGATTACTGGACGCCTTCCGGGCGCCAAAGCCATCAACGCGTTGATTCAGGCGGAGAAGAACCCGGACAACGCACCTGGACAGTTGAACCGGATCATCAATAGGCAGAAGAGGAGCCCCATTGGCGAGGCGACGATTCGCGACATGATGATCCACAAGAAGAGCTTCTTGGTCCTGGATTGGCCCCTGCGGTCCGTCAACTCGAAAGGGAGCACGAAGACCTTCCAGATGATGGTCAACGAACAGGGATGGACAAACATCGAGGAGAGATCATACTATGGGTCGAGTGAGCAAGTCTCCTCACCCAACGACACGTTGAATCTCATCTCCCGATTGCAGAAGCTGGATAAGCTCATCGCTGAACGGCGGAGGCGAGACATGGATGACTCGCCAATGTCGGTGCACATCTGGATGTCGCTATATGATTGGGTGTGCATGAGAGGATGCGGATGGCAGGTGACCGCCAACCCCATCATCGACTCCCTACAGAAGGCGATATCTGACCTGGTCAACACATGCAAGGGCCTGGTCGTGGTGAGCGTGAATCGCGATGTTGCTTTCCATGGTGGAAGAGGGGACTTGGGGACGATCGCCAACAAGGTTCGCGAGATCTGCAAGGCGGCAGGCGCGCTGGTGACCGAGAACGATCGCCTGTGGCGCGTGGTCCATGCGCTCACAGGAAAGAACTACAAGATCCCTGGGAGCTCGAACTTGCAACACTTCCTCCTGAAGCGACTGCTGATTGAGAAATCCATCGATGCGGTCGCACCAAGCAACGCGTTAGTGTGTGAGCTGGAGGGGACGTGCATAAACGAGCCCGACCTTCGATTCAACATCCCGAAGAACATGGAGGAATCGAAGGTGAAATTCGAGTACAAGCCGACCTTCACTGCACAGTCGAAGAGGAAACAAGAGCGGCAAGATGAAGGACACGGCGAGCAGGATGCTTTTGGAAAAGCCGATGCCGGTGATCAACGTCTTCGATGGTATACGGTCACGGAGCTCAGCAAGTTTATCTGCGAACTTTGCGCTAAAGAGATGCAGATGAGCAAGTCGAAGGTGCTCGGACCGAAGTCGAAGTACAATCCCTCTTCTTGCGTGAACTGTTGCGCAAACTGGAACGCGGACACGAACGGTATTGCAATGTCTATCGAGGGGAAGAAAATGTACACGCGCCTCTTCGCGGAATGCGTGGTGGCAATCCCTGACCTTCAAAACCTCATGGTGGACGTCAACAATATCCAGGCCATGATCACGATCATACGGGAGCTCGCGTACTCAAGGCTGAAGAAGGAGCTTTCTCACGTGGGATTCGTGAGCATGACTGTGGATCAAGCAGCGCAGTTCTACAACACCGGTCACGGGAAGCAATTGTGCGCATCCCGGGATGTGATCGTGGGCAAGAATTCCGAGGGAGTCGAGGAGAGGATGTCCATCTTCTTGATAGGCAAGGATCTTGGCAATGTGGCATATTCGTCCTGGATCAAGAGTGTGCTCGACCAAGTAACGATGTATGAACTCCTGGGACAAACCACGAACGAGGAATCCTTGGGAGACGTCGTCGAGATGGTGTTGGGATTCTTTGAGGTGATGTCGTACTTCCAGCACGAACTGCCACTGTGGAAGGATGCATGGAAGATCAAGAGGGAGTTCGAGCAGTCAATAGTGCTACACCTCGCTGGGAACGTGACCCACACGACGGGCCAGAACAGAAAGCGGAACAAACCGTCCGCACAGCTCGGCGTGCCCACGAAGGAGGTGCTTGTCATGACCCACACGACGGGCCAGAACAGTAAGCGGAACAAACCGTCCGCACAGCTCGGCGTGCCCACGAAGGAGGTGCTTGACATCATGAACAAGGTCAAGCCCAGACATCCACGATCCCTGCTCACCGAGCCCTCTGCACAAGGTTCCAAGAGAAAGGCCACGGAGGGCGAAGATGAGGGTCTTGGTCAAGCACCAGACCCGAGTCGAAGTTCTCAAACCCATACTGAGAAGGAAGACAAGAAGCAGCGAGTGATCGACGGGCGGAGAGCGGCACTAGGATTCCTGGAGTCAATGGAGAAGTGCATGGGAGATATGGGGATCTGTAAGAAGTGCGCGAACCTGGCCCACGACGGCGACTGCAAGGACATTGAGGAGGCTGCTGGAAATGAGAAGGCGATGAAGGTGCTCCGTGAGCTACTCAGCAGTGACCCTGTTTCATCTGATGAAGACATGGGGGATACGGAGGAACCGTCCTCATCAACGTCCAAGGAAAGAAAGAAGGGGGACAAGCAGGGAAAGAAACAATTGAGATGTACAGCTACACTATTAATTTGGTGGAGATGGCTGACACGGCTGAGGGAGGAGAGCTACAATGTGGTGGCGTCGACCTCACCTACAACCCGTGCGGGGACAGCAGGACATTCAAGAAGACGCTTGAGATGGGATGCGACACCATCCCGTGCTACATCCCGAAGTATGGCGATGTGAGTGATGTGCACTTGCCATGGGCGTATGCGTCCATCGTTGACCCCAAATACTTTTCCAAAGGTGCAATCCTTGAGCAAGTGGACGTGATGCAACTTGGCAAGAGTGTCAACTTCTGCATTGCTCCTTTCGACGGTGCTCCACTATGCAGGATTGGTGATGATCGCTCGGTATTTACTACAAGGGACCAAGCAAACCAGCTATCTCACGACCTATGCAGAGTCCTTCGACACAAGATCGGCAATTGCCGAGGAAGTGCTTTCAGGTGCGACGAGGGTGGATGGGTCGACATTGATGCTGTCATTGACGACCGGAACAACGACATATTCCCACCATACACCACGAGAGCGAAACGATACATGGGCATCATGGAGGTGATCAAGTGGCAGGAATCCGGAAGCAAGAAATCGAGATTCCAGGTTCTGGCAGCAAGGTTTCCGAGCATCATGAACCCGAACGACACGAGGGCAGCCAGGGAGGAAATGACCAAGGCTGGCGTGGATCGGGACGACATCGACAGGATGTTCAACAGATGCGATGGATGGTACAGACCTTGGTGCATCCGAGTCACAACCGGTCACAGTGATTTTGGATTCATGAGCTCATCCGCACTGGCGAATAGGTATTCCGCAAGAATGGGTGATACTCTCGGAGGAGCATTCCATGTGACGTATGTGGAAAACCTGCCAAGCATCGTACGCTGTGGGCTAGTCCCCGGCGGAATCGATGGCGGTAACAGGCTAGCACTGCACTTCGGGGCGTTTGCTCCATGGGATGAGATGAACGTGGCGACGAAGACAACGCTACGGAACGTGAGGAGAGGGGATCCGATTGCGATCATCTATATTCCCAGTGCAACCCTCGCGCGGTATGGGGCTGGAGTCGCGGCTAATGGGACTTTCATGGTCTTTGACGTGATCCCGTTCTATGAGGTCAAGTCCATTTGGATTGGCAAAAGCAACGGAGGGAAGCGCCTGGAGTACGCTGACATCAAGAGGGCGTACTCGAAGTGTGTGGAGAACGAGATCTGCCCTGGCTTTGTCAACTCTTCCCAAGAGTCGGCTGCGATGTTCCTCCAGAACGTCGCAAAGATCAGCGAGAGGATGCCGGAGACTGAGACAGGTGCCGATAATCTGCACTACATCGTTGACATGGTTAATCGTGCTTGCGAACTCTATCGAAACAACAAGATGGAAGAGTTCAACGCACAGGTCAACGAGGTCCGGGACGAAGTCAGCAAAGTCGTCATCCTGAATGATGAGACATGGGAAGGACTGAGGTGCCGGATATGTCCATCATGTGGTAAGAATGTTTGAGGATAACTGGGTCCTTCATGACGTGGGGGATGTTTGAAGGTGGTGAGGAGAGAACGATGAATGCCGGACTCGAAGGGAATCCGGGCTGCCCTTATCACAATGATTTCAAGAGGTACCCCAACATCACTGAGCATGATCAGGAAGGTATACTTTTGCCATCAACAATAACGAAGATTTCTCAATCGGAGAATGTTCGGACAAGAGCCTTCCGATCGGTTGAGGAGCGTGACGAATATATTCGTATGATGGTGTGCAAATGCGAGGGACTTTACACATTCTACAAGCTGTGGATTGCAGCAAGAATCCTCGATGTCACCAAGGAAGAAATGAAGCTCCTGGTCAAGGACCGAGTGCACCCGGTGGGTGATATTATTTTCAGATGTTTTGCACTAGCTTTCAACTGTAAGTATATATCATTCGTGAGGGATGGCCTAAACCTTGGCAAGACATGGTTACACGGTCAACGTGAGCGCCATCATCTCGGCCATCGACCCGAACAAATGCGACACACCCCTGCTGGATTGGTGCCTTCGGAAAGGGCACTGGTTGCCAGAGGACTACAACAAGAAGTGTGTCCGGGCACGAGAAGCCCAGAAGAACTTGGACGAGGAGTTCCGCCGACGTACCCATAGGCTGTCCATTGGGGACAGGTATGCTTCGTGAAGATGATGATTGCGGTACGATGTGGGCCAGTCCCCATCTGTTACTTGCGTCACATCGACACTGTTTCGGTGGAACGACTTATGTCATGATTTATATTCATGTGTCCAAGATGATTGGGTGTGTACATGGTTACATATTCCGATGACTATGACGCTCTGGATATTCATGGATGGAACTATTACCTTATAGATGATATCTTTTCATTATTTATGCATTGTCCATGGTATCTGGAATGGCTATGATTTGCATTGATTACTCACCGATGTTTCTTTGCCGGAGATATGCAGACCGATCACAAGCGGGCGCGTCTGGTGGACTTTTGTGGCCAACCCATTTATGGATGACAGCTGCGCGATGCGCAAATGCGGCAGCTGGAATGTTCACTGGCGGTCAAGTGAAGTGGCCACAGTGTATTATATACACCTGCATATGGATGTGTGCTTCGATTGGAGGATGAATGTTTCACTTTTCGTACAATCGAACCCGGCATGTTTCACAGCGAATGAACGGTGTAGTGATAGCAAGTAAAAGAATGCACGACACGATTTCGTAGTTGAAGCCGTGGCCAGTGGAACGTTTTGTGGTGTTTGGACCGCATGATGAACAATGCGACCCAAATGGGGGATGTTAAAACCCTCTAGGCCCCGTGCCGAAATTGGGTAGCTGTTCTGAGGTCCTTGTTGGTGTTGCTTCCCAAGTTCCATTGATCGCCATTTGGCTCAAGACACAATTGAGGTTCAAGATCTGATGTGTGACTGCAGACCTACGTGATCGGCATTAAGAGCGAAAACAACTGCTTGCGCTGCATTTGTCAGGACTACTGTTGTAACTATCATTCCTTCTTCCTTACAACGTTTACACGGGTTCGGCTATAACGGCATCGTCCGTATACACCTTTCTACGTGGTTGGTATTAAAGCTTGAGGGTTCGGTGCGCAGCGTCCCACGGGACGTCACCTTGCCGTCTCTTGACACCTATCCAGGGCAATCCGATTCCATCCGATGTTGGAACACGTTTGGCAATTTGCCTTCTTTTCTTTCTCAGTTGCTTGTTGTTTGGTGTGTTATCAGGAGTGGGAGAAGCTCGAAAATTGCCAGGAAGAACAAAACAACAACTATGTTTACGGTGCACTGGCCCTTGTTTTCAGCCACACGTCCACTTTGCCAATGCAAACTCAGTGCTGCTATGAACAGGCCTTTGCGTTTGTGGCACTTTATGCAACAGACGTCGTCTCCACAATTTCTTCGTTTTTCCCCTCCCTTGCCGCGCGCCATTCTAATGCCCAAATTCAGGGGAAACGCTGGAGGGCTTTACTTTTTGCGAAGCTTGCAGCTACACACGTCAGGATGAGTTTTACCATGCATGCCAGTTGACTATGGCCCGTTGAAGCCATTGTGGCTCCGGAGAGGGGTTGCATTGGCAAGTGTGCATTTTCCTCCATCGAATTGGCTATAGTTGGTTCACTGAGCAACTTGGTGGATTGCGAGCATTGGAAAGCTAAGGATTGAGCGTGAATGCAACCCACTTTATACGCGGTATATACCCTTTTGGGGAGAGGGGTATGAACACCAGCACGCCTTTTGGGTTCATTTGTCCAAGGGGTATGCAAAAAGGGGTATGTACCTTGGCACCCCTGGAACGATGTTATTGCGAGTCACTTGAGGTATGCGACTTCTTGCCGTGGTGGTGCTGGATCTACTCCTGCGCGTTTCGGCGGACCTGGCCTTCGTGGCTGCCCCAGCGCAGCGGGTGGATGCGCCCTACGCGAGAAGCGTGCCCGCTCCGGAGGGGAGGACCAGCTTCTCAAGTCAGGCAGTCGACCAGCGAAGTAGCAGACATGTATTCGTGTCGCCCGCTATGTGAATGCAAAAACTTGTGTGTACGTAGATGTTACATGTTCATAAGATACAAACAATCAATGATCAATTTGGGTGCATTCCAGTTTGTTTGCTGGCTTGCTTGCTTTATTGTGTGCGTCTCCCTTGTTGTCACATGTTGCAGGCGAGCACCACTGGTGCATTTCTGCTTGGTGCCGCTCTACTAGCCGCGAGCCGACGTCGAGCTCGCACCTCCAGAAATGTGTGGACCTTTTATCCAGTAGACAAAGACCAGGACACGAGATTGTACATGAGCACATTGACAGGGTTGATTTTCTCAGAGCGGATATCAACCAAGCACAGACATTTTTCCGACCCCAAGCACAGCCCAAGCTTTTGATTTGTTTCGATCCGCGCAGGAGTGTACTTGGCCTGGCCTTGCTGATGATGCAGAGGGCCCGCGCTGGAGAAAGCATGTCAACCTGAGTCGATCAACATTCAAACCCTATGGTCGCAGCGTGAAGTACATGAAGCAGCAGAAGATCCTGCGGTCGCACAACGTTTGGTGGGCAAAATATGGTGCCTGGCACACGGAGGTGAAGAACCCATACTCTCGCAACATGTACCAGGCTCCGGAAAGGCATTAGCATGCACCGCGAATTTGCTGCACCTTGCAGGGAAAGCCTGAGAATCCAGACTTTCCGTCTCCGACCACGGGCATCCCTGCCCTCAGCGGCCTCAAGCTCAGTCGGGTAGGCACAATCCACCGTCTCCTTTCAAATTTCTTGTGATTGGTTTGGTTGTTTTGCAGCCATACTCCAGCCTTTGGTTGCCATATTTTTCGCGTGGTTGAGAAGCTACCTTTGCACCTTGGAAGGAGGGAACGCCTTGGAGTTCGGAGAGCGATCAAAGATTTTAGCGCATTTGCCAGGACATGGCAAGGAAGTGAGTCGGGGCACAAGGGGTTAGCACTTGTCGCATGACCTGGCAACCTGCGGCTGGTGGAAATGCGATTTCAGCTTCTTCTTTTGTTGCGACCTCTCAGGGCATCACTTGACTGCAAAAAACGAGGGTTTTCCAAGTGCTTTGCGAGGCAGAGTGGAAGCTCCGAAGCCATTCCGAAACTAGACCACTCCAGTGTGCGGCTTTCGAGGGCATGTGAATGGCACCAACCATAAACCGAAGAAAGTCCACTGCCATGCTTCGAGCTAAGATAGTACAGTTTCCTTGCTCTGACATGTTTGTTTGTTTTGCAGGGCACAAGGATCTTAGTTTCTATCACTCCCCAATCCCGATGTGATTGCTTGCTGTCAGCTGATGATTCGTCGTTTAACATTCTTCAAACAGCAGGAGGCGACCTTCGGCTTCCCTCACATGATATATATATATGTATATATATATATGTATATATATATATGTATATATATATATGTAAATATGCACATTGTACATATATATATATATAAACATGCTTCTGCGTGCGCGTGTTGTATGTATTCTTGGTGCGTGCGCGTTGAGCCACTTTGGATCATATTTTTTCATTTCGTTTTCCATAGTCTTTTGCCTTCCACCGTGCTGGCTGGACAACAATAGAAGGAAGCAAGGTGACCAAGTCTTCTTGCCACTTTATGTGGGATGCCCATTGCGTTTGACCCGGATGTCCTATGCAAATGTGTGTGTGTGTGACACTGTGAGGGCTTGGGCTTGACCTGTATGGAATGAGAGGTGTTATTTTCAGATAGCATTCACTTGACCAAAGCTTTAGCAGATCCTTGTTGCCCCAGGCTGGGCCCCTGCTGCTCTAGCCAGCTCTGCTCCGCTCGGGCAGACGGGCTCAACCTTCGTGGGCGGCAAGCGAGCAGCTCCTGGGTTGAAGCTTAGCCGTTAGGCAGTGGTTTATCACCCTTTGCTCTTTTGCTGAGGAATGAGCCCTTGCAATGGCTACGGCCCTTTGAATTTAGCAGTAACCGGGGGGTAAACTGGGCTGAGGTTTAGGATTGCCAGAAGCCCTGGCTGCATGGTGATGGTGGGTTGCCTTGCTTGGAGTGTTTAGGTCTTCAGGCCCTTGTCGTCACGCTCAGCACTGATCCTTCATGCCCACAAGAAGGCGGGCTCCGAAAACTCGCGACTTGGGACTGAGTGGCAGATGATGTCGTCACACGTGTTGCATGTGAATACTGGTAACACCTCCGACGCTGGGTGCGCTTTGCCAGCCCGCATCTTCGACCAGGCTGCGGCCAGTACCAAGAACCAGGGACACTCCCGCAACCCGCACTTCTGGGGTGTGTCTTGGAGGCAATGAGGCGCCAAGATGAGAGAGCTTGTCGGGATATCAGAGAGCTTAGGGACCTAAGACAACTAAGAAAAGCTGTTGTAAGATGGCACGACTCTGACTCTGTCGCAACATGGGTACCCTCCACACATGATGTCTGTTTCCTGGGCGGAACGATTTTTTTTCCACCAGAGAACGGCCACTTCGGCATCGGAATCTGAATTGGACGTGGCGCAAGCCCCGAGCTAGGCCGAGCAATGCGGGCGTGGCTCAAAGAGAAGATGTAAGAGCCATCAAAACCCGGGTAGATGAAGGTTAGCAAGGGACAATCCCCTATAAATAGCTTCGGATCTCCGGCTTCTGAATTCTTGAAGCATGGTTCTGGGAGTGCGACCATGTGAATACCGGGTTTTGGGTTGACTCTGAAATGGCCGTGGCTTCTGGTCGCTCGGTGAAGGCTTTTTGCCCCTTCTCTGGACCCTGGAGCCTAGAGTCGAGCTGGATTTCGGCGGGCGAGGGCTGAGATGTGCAAAGCGTTCAGAGCTGGTTGCACGTGGCACGCGCTGGCGCTCGGGCTGGACTAGACCGGACGGAGTCTGAGCGTGGCTGGATGAGCGCGTGGGTCAGGTGCCAAAGCAACGGCCTGGGGAGGCTTTGGCAAGGTCCCTATCCAAAGGGTGCACGCAGCTGGTGGAGGGCGACCCTGGACTGCGTCACGGCTTGTCTTTCACACGTCACGGCGCCATTGAAAAGCTACGATCCTGGAACTCTCAGATTAGGGGTCATGTTACTGTTTTAAGCTCAACTGGCCCCGCATCCTTGCTTGGATGCTTCTGTACCAACTGCCGCACATCACCTTGGATCCTTCGCACGGTGCTTTGCACATCTTTTGGAAGATCTTTTAATCGGCCTTGACACCTCTCAAAATGTGTCACGCCTGTTCCCGCTTTGGCCACAAAGCTTGCAGAACTCAACACATACCGACCATGGTTTCGAGGCATCCTTGATCTCAAAACTGATGAAATTGATGAAATTGCAAAATGTGCAAATTGACAGGGGGTCGCGCATCAGAGTGGCGCGATCTAAATAGGGACCTGACCGGAGGGCTGAGGCGAATTTGATGGGCGGTCTGGATTTGTCTCAACCATTTGGAGCCCCCAAGACGAGTGGTTTCGTTTTGATTGGACCCATGACATTTGTTTGCACAACTGTTGCCCAAGGTGAAGGCTCTCAACGGCAAGGCAGTCAAGTGCCGGCAGTTGCTGGTCAAGCAGACACTCGGTCGCGTGTGCGGTGCATTCGAAAGTTGCTCGACGATTTGTTTGGCGTGAAAAGGAAACACCTGCAAGCAAACCACAGTAAGGGTTGCCATTTGGAGTCCCCGTTGAGGACCACCGAAGAATCACGCTTCCTTGCCAAGCCAGGTCTGAATGAGCTGGCGAATTGACAGGCGGATCGACTATGTTGTGCACGTTGCTCTTTGCCGCAGGCACTTGAACCTTGTTGGTGCGTTTGCAGCTCAGGAAAGGCATGAATTGGTATCCCGGAACCAATGTCATGCGATGCAAGAGCCTTGGCCAGCCAGAAGTGAAACTCACTTCCCCTGCTTCTGGACTTTTTGCTTTTTGGGAAGACCATTTAGTGGAACAGTTTCTGTTGTTTGGCCACTCCACTCAGAAAGTGAGGAAAGAACCGATCATCGTGTACCAACCAACCTGAGTTTTCGCGGTCTGGTTGCTGTCTTGCTCTCAGGAACGACTCTTTGATCTCTTTGCGGGATGGCATTGTGCAGTGGCGTGGTGACTACCGTCACAAGGAGGTGGGCTTGAAGCTTTCAATCGCCTACGGATTTCCCAGACCTGGCTCTTTTTCTTCCAGCGCCTCCAGCTTGGTGGCTGTGGTTGTCAAAACCAATGGTACAGTACCATTTTGGTTGGCAGGTGAATTCACCTCCCATTTTAGTCTATAGTGGTGGGGATTGGGATGTTCACTGGACTTTGGTACGTACGATTTGGCCAGGTGAGTGTGGTGCCGTGGGAATACGTCAACAAGAAGTGCTACTTCCACAACCCGGGCAACCTCGCGCCCAAGGTCTACGAGCCCTGGATGGGCAGCAACTTCTCTCGCCCCTCGACGGCCTTAGTGAGGGCTGAATCAGGGTTGTTTAATAGATGGGTCCGAGTTGCCCGATTCAACCATCTATTAGGAGGCCCCCCCAGGGGGGCCCCCAACAATCGCCACCCACCCACCGACCCACCGACCCACCCACCCACCCACCGACCCACCGACCCACCGACCGACCCACCGACCCACCGACCCACCCACCGACCCACCGACCCACCGACCCACCGACCCACCGACCCACCGACCCACCGACCCACCGACCCACCGACCCACCGACCCACCGACCCACCGACCCACCGACCCACTGACCCACTGACCCACCCACCGACCCACCGACCCACCGACCCACCGACCCTTCGAGCCACCGACCCACCAACCCACCAACCCACCGACCCACCGACCCACCGACCCACCGACCCACCGACCCACCCACCGACCCACCGACCCACCGACCCACCCACCGACCCACCGACCCACCGACCCCCGACGACCCCCCGACGACCCACCGACGACCCACCGACGACCCACCGACGACCCACCGACGACCCACCGACGACCCACCGACGACCCACCGACGACCCACCGACGACCCACCGACGACCCACCGACGACCCACCGACGACCCACCGACGACCCACCGACGACGACCCCCCGACGACCCACCGACGACCCACCGACGCCCCACCCCCACCCCACCCACCCCACCCCACCCACCCACCCCACCCACCCCACCACCCCACCCCACCCAACCCCCCACCCCACCCCACCCCCCACCCCGCCCCACCCCACACCACCCCACCCCACCACCTCACCCCACACCACCTCACCCCACCACCCCACCCCACCCCACCCCACCCCACCACCCCACCCACCACCCCACCCCAACCCACCCCACCACCCCACCCACCCCACCCACCACCCCACCCCACACCCCACCCCACCCACCACCCCACCCACCCACCACCCCACCCACCCACCACCCCACCCACCCACCACCCCACCCACCCACCACCCCACCCACCCACCACCCCACCCACCCACCACCCCACCCACCCACCACCCTGCACTGACCCACTACCCCACCACCACCACCCCATCCACTTCACCCACCACCCCCACCCACCCACCACCCTACCCCGTTAACCTCACCCCACACCCCCACCCCACACCCCCACCTCACACCCACCCTGCCACCCCACCCACACCTTCACCCACACCCCACCCCACCCCACCCCCACCCCACCCCACCCCACCCCACCCCACCCCACCCCACCCCACCCCACCCCACCCCACCCCACCCCACCCCACCCCACCCCACCCCACCCCACTCCACTCCACTCCACTCCACTCCACTCCACTCCACTCCACTCCACTCCACTCCACTCCACTCCACTCCACTCCACTCCACTCCACTCCACTCCACTCCACCCACCCCACCCCACCCACCCCACCCCACCCCCCAACCCAACCCCACCCCACCCCACCCCACCCCACCCCACCCCACCCCCCCACCCCACCCCACCCCACCCCACCCCACCCCACCCCACCCCACCCCACCCCACCCCACCCCACCCCACCCCACCCCACCCCACCCCACCCCACCCCAACCCCACCCCACCCCACCCCACCCCACCCCACCCCACCCCACCCCACCCCACCCCACCCCACCCACCCACCCACCCACGATGAGGTTTACTGTAGCTCTCACGACCCGGGGGCCTTTCACAAAGTCGGGCATTTTTCTACTAGCAACCTTTGCCTAGGGATCAAAGACTCACCGGATGCGAGGCTACTCCAGAAAGTGGCCGATTCGGGCGATGTACGAGGAGTGGAAGGAGACCGAAGAGGGCCAGGCCCATGTAGCCAAGAAGGCTGAGAAGAAGGAGAAACAGAAGGAGATCCAGCTGAAGATCAGGCAGGTTGATTGGGACAGCCTTGGGCAGGGGTCATTGCACTTCTTTGGGTTGCGATTGAAACTAAGCTGCCTTTGATTTGGGTGATGTTTCAAGGGATATGGCCATCGTTCAAAACCAATGGTACCATTTTGGGATAGGTGCACCACCCATTTTGGTCTATAGTGGGGATTGGGATGTTCACTGGGGGTACGGAACCAGGTTGTCTCATACCCTCCAACAAAATACCATCTTCGTTGCATGCTGCACAGTCCAGCGTACCATGTATGTGGAGCCTGCAGGGTTCCACTTTTGGACTACCCTAAGATGGACTTAAACCCAGCGGTTCTCCTTTTCGGAGAATGCACCATCCCTGGGTTTAAGTCTACGCTGGGGTTGTCAAAAAGTGGAACCCTTTGTGGAGCTACTTGTTTTGGGGCAGTGCCGATTGGCCGCTTGGCCAGGGCCAAGAAGAAGTGGCGCTTGGCAGAGAAGAAGAAGGAGAAGGCTCGGTGAGTGGAGATTGGCCGGGACATCGGCAGGTTGCCATCGCTTTGGTACTTACGGCTTGCAAGCTTCCATGCTTGTTTTTGGCTGGTTGATTGTTCTTAGACAAAGAGCAGACCGTCCACATTCTCGTGGCTCAACTGGCTTAAATAAGCCACAGTCCCAGTGTCGAAAGCATGCAGCCACCAGAACAGAGGGGCTACATGGGCTTTGCAGAGACGAGCGATGATGAGGAAGCCAGCCTACCACAACAATCATGCTGTATGGGTTCTTCTGCGAACCACGAGGACGAGACCCGATTTTCCAACATAGGTTTGATGGGCGTGGTGTCGCACGACGGAGCTGAGCATGTGACCGATGAGGTCTTCAATGCAGCATCTCATCTATTTGGCGGGTTGCTGTCTGTTTTGGGCTCAACAGTGCTCATCACGGGCGCTGCGGCGCAATCAAATGTTTGGGGAGTCATATCCTTCTCGTTGTATGGTGCTTCGATGGTGGCCCTCTTCTTTGCGAGCTTTGCGCACCATGGGCTGAAGGGTTCCAAGCGTTTGATGGACATTTTGCGAAATTTGGATTATGTTGCCATCTACTTTCTCATTCCTGGGACGATGATGCCGGTTTGCTTCGTGTGCCTCCACGATTCGTATCTGGGCTGGGTCTTCTTTGGCACCAGCACCGGACTGGCGCTCGTTGGCGTGTTCTTCCAGACCATGTGCCCTTTGGAGTTTCCGATGTGGGCCAGCATGACGATGTACCTCACCTTGGGTGGCTTTGGCACGTTCCTGGCCTTGCCAGCTTACCACTGCGTCCAGTTCGGAGGTGCAATGCTGCTACTCCTGGGGGGTATTGCGTACTCGGTCGGCGGGATTATCTTCACCCTGCAATGGCCCAACCCTGTTCCCGGCAAATTCGGGTTTCACGAGATTTGGCATGTTCTCGTCCTCGCAGGAGCTGCGTTCCACTACTGCACAATGTTCTTCTACGTTTACCCGTTCATGGGAGAAGGTTCTCCCGCTCAATCCCAAAGATAGACTGACTCTGACTTGGATGCGGAAAAAAGGCGCCAGTGCCAACTAAACAGGAGCAGCTGCTCTCTTGATTCTCTAATTGTATGTTTGTGGGTTAGGCCGGGATGAGAGGTAGATGGGGTTGGGGGCCAGATGGTGATGATTGAAGCGGAGATAGACAAAGTGAGTTGCTTAGCCTGCCTTGAGCCAGGTGGCAGCGGGAGACTCCGAGAGTGAGGCGGAGTGAGTGACGCGCAGTGCAGCCGCACCGAATGCCAAGGGAGCTTGAGACGCGAACAGACCGGAAGCGGGCTGAGGAAGTCATGGGGCAAGAAGGTATGCCAGAGGTCCCTTGCCACGTTGAACCATGGCACAGTGGGTCCCTCCAAAATGATGATCTTCCAGGTAGCTCACCAGAAGTGCTATAGTGGGAGGAAGGGTACTCTTTGGTTCTATGTGTTAGCTTCACAGAAGCACTGAGAACATGAGCCTGTTCCTGCGAACAACGTAATGAGTTCCTGGCGCGGTGCCTGCAAGCAAGATTTTCGGCCGAGGCGGAAAACGGTTGCGGAAGAGACGGAGCTTGTTGCGGCTCGAAGGGCGTGCACCTGCACATGGCGCCAACTTGGCCGTCTCGTTCGTTTCGTTGGTTGCAAGCGGAGACATGTCTGCTCATCCAGGAGTCCCGTGGCTAGCAAACGTCGTCAACTCCACTCAGTTCAGGCGAGTTGGGTGGTAAAGCACCAGCATCTTTTGTCATTTGCATGTCCCAGCGTGAGCTCACAGAAGATGAAGCGTGTATTTGCAGAGCAACACAAGGTAAGCATGACCTCTCTGTGTGCTAAGCTGGCCGTTTGCTTTGGCATCCCGCGCTGATGGAAGCGGCCACATCGCCTTCGAAAGAGGACTGTGAGAGTAAGACCCCGAAGACCTACAAGGGGGCAGGGTACTTTGTAAGTGGTTAGTCAGCTTGGTTATAACTCACTTACCATGGTGATAAGTCTCCTTTGTGGGTTATAACCAGGCTCACTAACCACTTACGAAGTACCCTGCCCCTGTCAGTAGCGGTTTCTGGCTCGACCTTGGATGCTGAATTTTGAGAAGTACCAAACACGACGAGTGGGCCCATCAATCTCCTTGTTTTCTGTCCACAGTTTAATGGACATTCTTGATATCCAGGAAGCGCCGAGCACTCCTCGCTCGCATCCCTTGAAGAAAGGCTGGCGGCTCAGACAATCTCCAGTGCCGTGAGCGTCAAACAATCCTCATTGCATCCTCACAGTTCCCTTGGGGCCAGTTCTACGCACGTCAAAACTCGAGACTTGTACCCTCCCCACGTTGCCATTGCACCTGACAGGGGGTCCATTCAAGAGGAATTTGATCTTCCAGGTACCTTCCCAGTGCCTTGTGTTGGGCATCGCTCTTTTCTTTGCAGATCCATCTCCATGGCTGGTCAAAAATCGAAGGGGTAGCCCCAGATTGGCTCCGGGCAAATGGAAAACCAGTGGTCCAATTCCTGACAACTAAAACCCAGATGGAAGGTGAGTAAGGGGCAGCCAGAAATAGGTGCGGATCTCCGGCTTTCAATTTCAAGGATTTGGGTCGTTTTAAATACCGATAGGTTGGATTGCGACTCATTCCGACCCATGTTTGTTTCCGGCCCATGTTTTTCTTCAAACGGTCCAAAAGCTCCAAGCTTTGTTGGTCTCAGAGGCTCGCCTCGGGATCACTGGCGCCTGGAGCATCCGGAGCAGCGGGTGCTGGAGAGTGGGCTTACCGCCCTGTTGCTTGGATGGAGAGTCCATGATACCTACCCGGGGAAGAGGGGTGGCGGAGTGGGGTGGGGGGTGGGGGGGTGAATTAAAAAAGGAAGGAACCCGGCGGGTGGGGTTGGGGGGGGGGGGGGTGAATTAACCCCGAGGTTGGGGAAATGAGCCCTTTGGGAAACTGGTCCAAACCAGGCTTCAGAAAAAAAAGGCCTTGAACGGCCATCCATTGGAGATGTGACAACTGTGATAGTTCGTTTGGGGTTCCGGACATGAGGTTACATGGGGGATGAGCTCCAATGTCTTGGCCACAGCAGACACGCCCCAATTTTTCACGCTTCCCTTTATAAAAGACAACTCATTCCTAAGGACACCTTCTGCGCAAGGTTCTAAGAAACTTTCCTGAGCCAGAAGGGGGGAGGCAGGGCCTTGTGGGTGTGTTGTTGTTTTTTGGGTTTCTTTTTGGGGCAAAAGGTAAGTCAGAGGGACCTTCCCCAGCAGTACACCGGAACTTTGGATCGGTTTTGACACCTTGACAAGTGTGGGCTCCCATGGGCGAATCTTCTCGTTAATGACTTCTAGGAAGCCCAGAGAGAAGCCAACCATTTTGAGCTTTGCACTGTAGGAATCGTCAAACGAGAGGAATCCTGCTTGAGTGAGGAATGCGAACTAAGTGAGGCGCCTGAGGGGTACAAGCAGATTAAACAAAACGTTAGGTCCACCTTACCACGTTTGCACCACTTGAGCTGCGCAAGCTATTGTGTCTATTCATGGAACTAGAGGTCACGAAATTTTGGGCCTGCCCGTTTTTGCTTACGGCCGGAAACGCTCCATTTCGGTTGGTTCTCCAAGAGCCGTTGCATGTCTTACAAGGTCCGAATCCTGTTGACTGACTTGAGCCACTTGCCCGAAAACCGGGTTGAAGTTTGGTAAGGGACTATTCCCGTGCCATAAATGGGTGCAGCTGCCTCTGTTATCCTTTACATTCCGGGTAGACCATTTGGGTGTGTCAAAATAGGAGACCAAAATGGCTTGCCCGGCAACTGCAAACAAGAACTAAAACCTGCGGTCCGATTCCTGGTGCCCGTGGAGGGACCCCTCAGACATGGCAATGTGGGAGAGAGGGGAACTATTCCAACTCCAGAAGTGATGATTCCTCACTAAACCCAGGTTGACACCCCATTCACAAACAGGGGTTGATGAATATAGGGTCAACATTACCCATTTTGATGCCAGGTTTTGATTGTGACTCACTCAGGAGGACCGCAGATTTTAGCCCTTTCCATTCGGGCAAGTTCCATGTTGGGGGCCACCAGAAACAGATGGCACTGGTTTAGGTTTGTTTTATTCCATTGACCAGGGGCATCCATTTTCCCAAAAAGCACACCTACACGAGGTTTTCCCCCGGCATTTCCGGCGCAAAAAAAACATCGCCCAGGAAGCAGCTCCAACCCGCGGAGGGTTTGCAGCGCTCGGGGTCCATGGTGCTGCGGGCCTCCTTCTTCGAGCGGCTGCTGGGGGGCCACGTGGAGTTGCACCTGGGCGAGAAAAACCCAACGGGTTTTTGGAGGCCATTGGTTTTTGGAGGCCTGTTTGTTTTTTTGGAGGCCATTGGTTTTTTGAGTTTTTTTTTTGAGGCCATTGGTTTTTGGAGGCCCGTTTTTTTTCTTCTTTTTTTGGAGGCCATGGGTTTTTGGAGGCCTGTTTTTTTTTGGAGGCCATGGGTTTTGGAGGCCCGTTTTTTGTTTTTTGGAGGCCATTGGTTTTGGAGGCCCGTCGTTTTTTTTTTTTTTGGGAGGCCATTGGTTTTTGGAGTCCTTTTTTTTTTGGAGGCCATTGAATTTTGGAGGCCCGTTCTTTTTCTTCTTTTTTTGGAGGCCATTGGTTTTTTGGAGGCCGTTTTTTTTTGGAGGCCATGGGTTTTTGGAAGCCTTGTTTTTTTTTTTCGAGGCCATGGGTTTTTGGAGGCCCGTTTTTTCTTCTTTTTGTGGAGGCCATGGGTTTTTGGAGGCTTTTTTTTTTGGAGGCCATGGGTTTTTGGAGGCCCGTTTTTCTTCTTCTTTTTTTGGAGGCCATTGGGTTTTTGGAGGCCTGTTTTTTTGTTTTTTGTTTTGGAGGCCATGGGTTTTTGGAGGCCTTTTTTTTTTTGGAGGCCATGGGTTTTTGGAGGCCCGTTTTTTCTTCTTTTTTTGGAGGCCATGGGTTTTTAGAGGCCTGTCTTTTTTTTGGAGGCCATTAGTTTTTGGAGGCCTGTTTTTTTTTTTTTGGTTGTGGGGCCCAAGAGACGAATTGTTGGTTGCCGTTGTTGAATTCTGTCGTCTGTTTTTGATTTTTTGAATAGAGCACAGTGTCCCGAATTTGCTCTTCAAACCCAGCTGCCTTCCTCGTCGGTCGCCTTGACGATGAGGGAGGTGGATTGCAGGACTTGATTGCGACTTGACTATGGGTCAACATCAAACCACTAGAAGACCGCAGGTTTAGTCCTTATGTCCATTTACCAGGGTTCCATTTTGGGCACACATTATTGACCCACAGCCACTTTGCAGTTGCAAACCTTTGGATCCGCTTTGAGCAACCGGACTTGGTCTATCATGAAGGCCCTCAATCCGAAACCTTCATGAGCAAAGCTCTGTTTCTTTTTTGTTGTTGCAAACATATGGACATCGTGAAATGCCAGAGAACGAGAAGCGCATCGAATACCCTTTCCGCAACCACCAAGCCAAGCCCATAGCCGAAGGGCTCACACACTTGATTCCAGCCACTCCTCTTTTTTTGTTTGCTTAATGCACTGACTGGATCCCGGACCCTCCAATGGGTAATGTGAACCACGCCTAACAAGTCCTTGGGGAGATCCAAAGGTGGCACCCTGAGAAGCCGAGAAAGCTGAGGAAAGCTTGCCCGGCCAACGATGTGGCGGCAGCTCAAGGCACCCTGGCCGCGGTGCAGCGAGACCTATTTATGGGGGAGGGGAGGGGGAGGGATCCCAAATAAGCCCGAAATAAGGCCTTAATAAGGGCTTAATAAGGGCTTAAATAATGGTTGTTTTGGATCCGTCTACCCTCCCTCCCCCCCAGCCCCCATGACCTAGCAATGTGGCTGTGGGTCAGAACCAATGGGATCCCATTTTGGGGTAGGTGAATTCACCACCCATTTTAGAACCTATTTTAGTGGGGATTGGGATGTTCACGGAGGGTACGGGAGTTTGACCCATGGCCACTTAGCCATGTAGACTTGTAGACGCAAGCAGGTGCTTGGAATCTAGGGCTGGATCTTGAAGTCAAGATGCTTACCATCTCCGGTATGCACCCATGCTTAGCTGCATGTACACTGGTCAGATTGTTGAAGACGTCTCTGTCGACAAGCTTCACATTTTCATGGAGACACTTGGTTTACTACGAGAGAGTCCCGATCCAAGCGCGGTGTTTGTGCGCCAGTTTCCTTTTCACATCACAAAAGGTTAGGTTGTTTCCTATTTTGACACTTGCCAATACGTTTGGGGGCACAGCTTCGATGCAGGAAGCTGGAACAGCAGTTTTTCTTCATGTTTTCCCTGTGGGTCCGGAGCATTCGTCCTTTTTCGGTCGCCTCTTTGGTGCGCCCATTCCATTTGGATCGACAGAATCCAACCAGGTTCATCCCAGATCTCTAGGAGTTCATCCATCCCAACTTGTGTGGATTCGTTCGTACCAATCAATGGTCAGGCACCTGAACTCCCGCCAGTCCCATGAGTGCTTCCAAGTAAGTGACCCCAATTGTGGAATCCGAACGCGCTCCGCGTTGCGAGGTGAATTGTCGCCATCTTGGTGGAAAAAATCCCCAACCAAGAAGACGCGCCCATTTGTGTGTCTTTTTTTGAGGGACCCCCCCAAAAAATGGCAAGGGTTTCCTTTTGGCCCTCCTTTGCCAACCCAAAAAGGGTACCCTCATCACCCCCCGCCAAAAAAGGAGGTGGGGGGGCCGCCAATTTCTCGGAGGGTCGCCGGTGCATTTTCATAGGTGTCCTTTTTGGTTGATTTGGTTGCAAAATAGAGGGCGATTCCTGGTTTACCTGGTTTAATCAACTACCAGAGAAACCCATCTATGTTCCCAAAAAGGGACACCTATGTCCATTTGGAGCGGGTCAAGAATAAGGTAACCCCAAACTGGCTTGCCCTGGAAAATGGGACCAAGGACGATTTAACCTGCGGTCCGATTCCTGGTGGTTTCTCATGGTGACCCACAAGCAAATCATATCTGTCACAGCGTTCCACTTGTCGACTACCCCAAGGTAGACTTAAACCAAGGGGTGGCTCATTCCCCCCAAAAGGAGAACCCCTGTGTTTAAGTCCATCTTAGGGTAGTCAAAAAGTGGAACCCTGGCTCCACATACTGAGTGGTTTTCGCGCGCCGAACGCACGGGCGGCAGGGGACCTGAAGAAGCTGGGCCTCCGGCAGCTGCTGGCGCTGCGGATCCTCACCAAGGGCTTTCCGACCACCCGCGTTGGCCGCTCGAGCGAAGAGTCAGATGTTATCTGTCACTGACTCATTCATGGCTATGGCACACACTTGAATGGCTACGGTCGAAGGCCAATAAGCCAATAGAAACTCAGTGCTGGAGATCAGAAGGAATTTGTGTCTGTTTTGTGTTTGTTTCTGGACCCATTGATCTCCATGCAACATGTTACTATTTTGGCTCAAGGCCTTTCATGTCACACCTGAGATGCGCATAGCTCACTGAGCCATTGCATCCGTTATGCAAAGGTGCTAGCGGACCACCACATAAAGATCCTCTACTTCCACAAGGTATCCGTTCCCTTCGCGGATAAGATACCCCTGGCACAGCAGGCCTCAGTTTGTGGTAGCGGAGCGGGTTTCCCGCAAGAGATCCAAACAAGACGTCGTCCGATGGAGAAGGCTTCATGGAGGCCTATTCAAGCGTAGGCTCCCATGGCTTCACTGAAGAGACGCTCAACTTATCGATGACCGCCAAGCAGCCGCCATTGTATGATGGAAAAGTCAGCTGGTTTAGATATGAAGAACTCGTAGATGATTGGGTGACTTTCAGAACACTCGTCAATCACAGAAGGCAGAACACTGAGTTTCCTCATATTCACATCAAAGTTTGAAATTCTCTTGATGAGATTGAAATGGACTTGATGCCTGTTCACACGGCACAGTCACCAAAGTTCATAGCATCAGTGCACGATGGCAATGCAAGAAGAATTGCCGCGCATCAGCAAGCAGCCGGCGCCCGCACCGCGCCTCCAGATCTGCTGTCCACAGACAATCGAGAAGTACTCAGACAGTGCCTCAATGGCATGCAGACAAGGCACAAGGACGCATTTCCCCTCAGCGACAATCTCAGTGCGCATTTCTTCATCATCCAGAGTGAGTTGAGACTGATCAGTGCAATGTCTTTGAGAAACATCTCGCTCAAGAATTACACCTACGAGATGATGAGTATTAAAATCTCTCCATATTAAAATCTCTCCATTACAACGAGACCATCCATCCAAGATCCATCCATCCGACCTCCAGGAGAAAATCGGAGTAACACCTTCTACATCCTAGAACAAGGGGAGTATGAAGGCGATGAAGGTTTCTGAGTGGAAGACGAAGATGGAGTTGAAGGACACATGGCGAATAATGATGCAGCGACTTTTTGTGTCGTGGGCGCAATTTCAGGTTCAAGAAGAGAAAAGGAAAAGGAAAACCAGGAAGCAAAAAGGGGAGTCACCAATGAGGTGGCTTCAAACCTTCAGAAAAAGTGGTTCCGGCGGGAAGGCCAATATGGCCAACGAAAACCAGGATCCCTACGACCAGGCATGTTGGGGAAAAGGCAAAGGAAAGAAAGGGAAGAAAGGAACAACAATATTCCAGTTTCCCTATGATGGAAACAAGGGTTATCCATCCTATGACAGTGGCAAAGGAAAAGGCGGACATGACAAAGGAAAACCCAAAACGTTCGCAGCCATGGCAGAGAATTTGGAGGAGCAATCCGCCAACTTGCACCATCCACCTACCTATGCCGGTTGGACAGACCAAGATTGGGATGCATCATGGAGTTGGAGTGAATCAGGCTGGCACTCATCACAAAGGACAAGTGATAATAGCATTCCATGACGCTTTTCAGCAGCATGAGAAAGAGGCCATCCACGAGAAGCTGATCCAAGACGATACAGTTTCAGAACAATTTTGTCCGTCGCAACTGGCGCCAGTCACCAACCCGCAGCACAATTTGACATATGCGATCTTGGACAACGGATGTACCAGATCCATGGGCAGCTGGCATGCAATCCAGCGTTTTACTCAGGCCATCGAACCATGAAGGACCTCATCTCCTACCAGTACATTCCGGCCAAGACCAAGTTCACATTTGCCAATGGAGAGACAGCTAAGGTTTATTGGGCCTTGCGTCTCAAATATCACACGACTCCTCCAGCCAGTACCAACATCAACATCCTTGTGTACCGATCCTCCGCAGCATCAGCCAGATGCGGAACCTCTACATGACCATCAAGCACACACCTGAATGTGACAAGATCACATGCAAGGCTCTTGGCATGAATCGTCAAGCGGTTGTCGATCTTGCTGGAGTGGCAAGAGTGAAATCACATGGAGAGATTGCTGCAAAAGGACTCACAAACTATGTCTACAATGATGACAACAACTTCCGAGGATTACTCCCAGAGAGAAACTGTTTGTGCATTCAAATCATCCAAGACAACAGCGGACACAGCAACTCCGAAAACCATTGGGTCTGTAAAGCAGCATCATTGGATACTCGACAAGAAGAACAAGCAGCTCATCCGTGTGCGCATCACGCCTCGCAAGGCGCTGTTCACACCAGCAGGAGCGAAGGAATGTCCAATCAATGCTGACAACATTAGCCGAGAACGTGCAACAGGGACCGTTGCATCCAAGGGCGGAGATCCAGACATCCTAGAAGACAATTGGAGCCTTACATCCCAGGCGAACAAACCAATGATCAACCTGTGGATAGGTAAGACCATTTTCACCTTCGCAGACAATCCGCTAAAAGATGAAGAATCAGGTTCAGGATCTGCAGCAGACAGGATCATCGACAAGAAAGGCCGGTCGACCATTGAGCCAGATCCTACTGCACCATCCGCAGACGAACCGACGTCGTTACCGCTTGCCTTAGGCAGAACCCACCAGCGATTGTGAAAGCCCGAAGAGTTGAAGAAGCTCCACCTTCAGCATCATCGCACGACTGCCGACCAATTTCGATTCAGGACACGCGCTCTTCACTTGCCGAAATCTACCTATGACTTATTTGACAAAACCCAAAGTGAGACCGGTCTTCAACACCTTCCACAGCAACATCAAGGGATGCAGGGCGGAGATCCAGGGGTGCCGTAGCGAGATCAAGGATCCGCACCCGTGCGACTTGCGCAGACGCTTTGTGAGGAGCCGTCCGACGCAGCGTCGCAACACGTACCTGGCGGGCGAACCCCCCTGATTATTCTCACTGTCAAGTCCCTCGTCGGAACCGGAGAACATATCATTGTTTTTGTCATCCTGGATGGAGCAATGACATTGCTCACTGCAGAGGCAGTGACAACCGCGCAAGAAGTGGAGCTCAGGAACTATTTTGACCAGTGCCACTTGCAGCCGAAATCAGTTGTTGGAGATCACGCCTTCATGACGGAAACATGGTAGAAATGTACCAATTCCTCAAAAAAGACCGATATGACCGAACACACCATGGCCGAATCGAGCTGAAGCAGCAGTTCGACTCCTGAAGGCGCAGTTGAAGATCATGCTGAGCTCCGTTAAGGCAGGCGCGGCGACTGCAACACTGAAGAAAGTGACATACCAACAACTTGTGAAATCAAGATTAAACAGTTGTCAAAACAAGGATTCCAAGAAGCTCGTCAATCCGAAGACATCCGCAGAGACCTTGGTCAGCATGTTCGAATGAGTTCAAAACCTCCACAGGTGAAAGCCAAGATTCGTTCCGACGGAAGCAAAGGAGGAATATGGTTAAGAGGAAAAGTCTTTTCTCTGGAAGGAGCAATGGTTGGAATCAACCTCCAAGCCATTACGCGTTGCTGGAAACACGATTCCCAAGCCTGCAGCACCAAGACCTGCAGAGAACATGGGATGTGACATCCTTCTTGAAGAGGCACGCTGGAATTGTGTACGAAAAGGAAAGTTTCACGTTCTCGAGATGTTTGCAGGAAGTGCCAGATTTAGTCAATGCTGTGCACTCACAGGTGTAAAGGTTGGGACACTAATAGACATCCGCAATGGATTTGACATGGTCATGGAGATCATCGCCCGATCTCAGCCTCATGGCACCAGTTTGTGGAGCATGGTCAAATATGCAGAACATCCAACAAACCAACAGAAGGTCTGGGAGAAGCGAAAGAGCTTCATGCCATGGTTGAATTCGTGGCACCCATTGCGCGCTATCAGCTGAAGCAGAAAAGATATTTCATCATCAAAAATTCTCAGACATCCAGGATCTACGTTCATTGCACGCAGCAACTTGTTTTCTCATTTCTGTGTACGGACTGAAAGATCCTGAATCCGGACTCAGATGCCACTCAGCCGAAATATGGGACGCGAAGACCGGTGTCTGACTCTGTGGAACAGGGTAGAAAGATCAAGCCATTCAGCAAGAAGCCGATCACATTCATGTTCTATGCTACTTACAACGACCAGATATACAGCATTCCGGAGCAGGAAGTAGGCCGGGGAAGCTCGACCCCACGGGACAGAATACATGTCCATCTTGCGAACATTGACGACGTGATCCTGCATTGACACATGCGCCTGGAGGACGAGGAACGCGCTGCATTACCCGAAGATACCATCGGTCCACAGAATCCTTGCGGCATATGATTCTGAGGGACAGGAAATGCAGACCAACTTCTGGATCATGAAAAGGACCAATCTCAGAAGAATGCGCCCACCGAGACCAAGAAAAGACGCGTTCCACTGACAGGGACGATGATGATGAGCCAGGAATGGAGCCCGCCAGGGAAAGAGTCGTCAAACACAGGGTCACGATACCTCAATCTTGACAATCTCGCCAAGTTCAACGAGGAATTCCAGCAGGTCTATCTCGACCGCGAAATGAGTAATGCTGAAGCAGAAGAAGAACTCAAGATTACCTTCACTTCATGCAAAGGTATGAAAAGAATCCTCAGAAGGTTCACAAGGACCTCAACCAGTGTGAGATTGATTCCCTGAGACACGTCGATCCTGACGAGCATGTTGACAAAGAGGTATTTTACTTTCGCCAGCGCAGCAACAAGCCATCCATGGAAGAGTACAGAGCTGCACAACCAGCATCCGGGTATCCGATTCGACTGCCATTTGGATTCCAAGCTCGAGATTGCCACTCATCCATGAACCATGGGAACCTCGCGAGGATTCCTAAGCTGCGCTTGTTTATCCTCTCAGGATACAAGGGCATTGGGTCTGCTAGACCCATCGCCTGTTTTGTCCGTGGCAATGAGCGCGCGCAGAGTCGAACTTTTGGCGCGGTACATCTCAACGAGATCCCAGAGCTGGGGAACCACATTTGCAATGTTCAGATGTTTCTTTGGCACCGAGATCGACTGCGTAGACCCGGAGTATGACACGCCAACCTTCGACTGTCTGGCGACGACAGGTCCTCATATGTCCAAGGAAAACCTCAAGCATTATGTCGGCGAGAGATTGCCACCACGAACTTGCATCCAGACCTGTGGACGCAACAAAGAAATTGTGGTGATTCAGATCGACCAGAGTAACGAGTTCCGAGGAGCACTTCCGAGTTCAACCAAGACTCCAAAGACGGATTATGACAGTCGACACGTTCTCGAGCCGGACTTCCACACGCAACAATTGGAGTTTCCCATGCTCATCCGAATATGAACCATGGAGCAGCAAGAGAGGATTTCCAAACCGGAATCATGCCACTTGTCACGACATACCAGTGTGACGCAACCCTTTCAGCCAATTGCAGTGAAAGTGGGTCTATAATCCGGAATTTGGATTCAGCAACCGCATCATGCAGACCTACCAGGACACATGGAACACGACAAGGGGGATGCCTATTGAAGAAAGAATGGATTACGCCATGGCTACCTCCTGCACGATGAAGGCAATCGTACGTCACCATCTTTACATGAAGACTGGTTCTGGATGTGATCGAACATTTCCGGATTGCATGATGACGTTTGTGCTTGGATGGGCAAAGACCGACATCCAAAATCGCTTTCGAAGATCCGTGTATGAGTCCATGACGAAAGGCGAAAGGAAGAAAATGCAGGACGAGACCGCGCTAATCATTTCCGATTGCCAGGTGACCTCAAGCGCATCACCAACGAGATGTTCCTGAATGGCACAAAACAAGACACCCAGAGAGCCAAGGAGTACAATCAGAAGAAGAAGGAGAATACCTGGGGAAGCTCATGGAGATACAACAAAGGTTACGGCTACGATCAACCTGGATGGAAAGGCTATAGTTCCTCGACTTGGTACGACTACGACCACTACAGCCAATCGGAAACGAGCAACCGTCCGTGGAAGCGATGAAAAGTTTTCAGAAGCTCGAAAAAGAGATCGCGCGAGAAAAGCACCACGAATGACGACCAATTGATCCTCACCATCAGCAAGATTATTCTGTGACAGGTCAATAGTTTCACAATGATCCTGCATGTACATAGCATTGTACATCATCTTTTGATACAATTAGGTATCCGCAATGAGTACAGAGTTTTCTTTTCCTTTTGCCAACAACGACATTTCATCCGCGCCAAAAAGGGATGAATACAGCATTTTCATTTTGACGAGATACCTATGTTATCTGTCACTGACAAATTCATGCCTACGGCACACACTTGAATGGCTACGGTCGCAGGCCAATAAGCCAATAGTAACTCAGTGCTGGAGATGAAAAACGAATTTTGTGTTTGTTTTGTGTTTGTTTTCCGGACCCATTGATCTCCATGCAACATGTTACCATTTTGGCTCAAGGCCTTTCATGTCGCTCACTGAGCCATTGCATCCGTGATGCAAAGGTGCTAGCGGACCACTTTCAGGATAAACCGCGACACACAGTTACCAGCACTTATCCAGTATCAGTCCATCAGTATTGACACTTGGAACTCTCCGGAATAGATCCAGGGCCACCACATAAAGATCCTCTACTACCACAAGGTATCGGTTCCCTTCGAGGATAAGATACCCCTGGCAGTGGGCCTCAGGGGGGGAGGGGGGGAGGAGGGGAGGAGGGAAAGTACTTCTGCCGGGACATGCCCGAAGTGGCCCGAAATGGTTCCAAGGATTGACCTAGAACATCAGGGAGGGGGAGAGGAGAGCGGGATGGAGTGAAGATGGAGCAGTTTTTTTTTCGAGCGGCAAGATGGTGTAGTTTGTTTTTTTGAAGGCAAGAGTATGGCTGTGGGTGAAAACCCATGGTACCATTTTGGGGTAGCTGCACCACCCATGTTGGTCTATTTTAGTGGGGATTCGGATGTTCACTGGGGGTACTGGATTTTGACCCGTGGCCATGTGGGCAGTGCGTTGTGGGGATCAATCGCCCTGGGCTTGGGAAGGAGAGAGTACCCTTGTTTGTTGGTTTCAAAGGGCAACCAAAAGGGGACCAAGCATTTTCTTGGGGGTCCCTAGAAGCAGACTCGCCCATCTGTGACAAGAATGCGTATGTACAGAGCCATGTTGCGCTTTAGCTTGGGGATGTTGGGCGCAGGCCAAGGATTGATGTTCCTTGCGGTCTCAGGTGCCTTCACAGTGCATAGCAACTTCCTGGCAGCCCTTTCTTCCGAACTGCTGGGTGCTCAGATGGAGAGATGTAGCACAGGGGCGAAGATGTCTCTATTGTGAGTCGGGCTTTTATGGCTCTGGTGCCCTCCAGTGGTTTGCCTTCTCAGCTTTCTGGCAGAAGGTCTTTGGATCAACCATCACAATACATTAGCCAACGGGGGTTCCCCTTTGAGATATCCCTCAAGCACTGGTGCAAGAAACGGGTCATGCAGGTTGGCATACCAAATAGCCGGAGACGGCCTTTTGGGAAGCAGCTGCAGTGGAAGGACGCGGTTCCAGGGCGGTTTTTTTCTTCGGGGATCCTCAAGTCTTTGATCAGGGGCTCCCCTTAGTTTGTGGTTTGGATCGGTGGTTTGGGGATTGAACCCCTGGTTTGCTAGATTTCACAGATCCCTGACAGTCAAAAGGGTAGGTGTCAAACTGTGACATGATGATCCGGGTTGTTCAGTCATTCTTTGGGGGCTCAGCCACACTTCCTTTTCTATCAATATGGGCAATCAGCGACCCTTTCAGACGTACCCCCGTCAAAAGTTTGTTAGGGGAAGTCTTGTAAAATATGGACATCCCACAATGAGCATTCCCTCCTTTACGGCGGACTCTCACTTACAAGTCAACCAACCCCAACCATTGGTGGTTCTTTCGTTTTCTTGCAGGACTGTCAAAAAGAGTGGTTTTCTTCTTGTTTCCCTTTATTGCCACGCCAAACACCCCCGGCTTGTCTCCGAAAAAGGGGGCCAACCACCCCCGGGTGAAGTCGCATTGGATTTCGTCCCGTCTCTCTTTCGCTTCGAGGTTCCATCGGATCGGCGCCCTGGCGTTGAAAGGCTCGGCCTCCGAAACCCCGCGGAGGAGGCTGGAGCAGATCGGGCAGCGCCTGGTGCTCTGCGCGGGCGCCCGACGTTTTGATGTTAATTGGGACTGGAGGGAGGCTTATTGACCTTGAGGTTGGGTTTTGGACTTTCAGGGAGAGGGTTTTGGACTTTCAGGGAGAGGGTCTTGTCCTTTTTTGCGCTTCAGGGGGATCGCTTTGTCTTTTCTTCTTTTTTTTTGATTCTCAGGGTTTTGGGATTTCAGGGAGAGGGCTTTGGTCTTTTTTTTTGTTTTTGAGGGAGAAGTGTTTGGTCTTCTTTTTGATTTTCAGGGAGAGGGTTTTGTCTCTTTCTGGTTTTTAAGGGAGAGGGCGTTGGCATTGTTTTTGATTTCAGGGAGAGGTTTTTGGTCTCTTTCTGCAGGGAGAGGGTTTTGTCTCTTTTTGGTTTTTAAGGGAGAGGGGTTTGGTCTCTTTTTGATTTGCAGGGAGAGGTTTTTGGTCTTCTTTGATTTTCAGGGAGAGGTTTTGGTCTTTTTTTGTTTTTGAGGGAGAGGGTGTCGTTCTTTTTTTTTTTTCTTTTTGAAGGAGAGTTTTTTGATTTTCAGGGAGAGGGTTTGGGCTCCTTTTGGTCTTTTTTGATTTTCAGGGAGAGGTTTTTGGTCTTCTTTTTGATTTTCAGGGCGAGGGTTTTGTCTCTTTTTGGTTTTAAGGGAGAGGGCGTTGGCATTGTTTTTGATTTCAGGGAGAGGTTTTTGGTCTCTTTTTGGTTTTCAGGGACAGGGTTTTGTCTTTTTTGATTTTCATGGAGCGGGTGTTGGTGTCTTTTTGGTTTTCAGAGACAGGTTTCTTTGTTTGATTTTCAGGGAGAGGGTTTTGATTTGTTTTGACTTTTAGGGAGAGGGTTTTGGTCTCTTGTTTGATTTTCAGGCAGCGGGTTTTGTCTTTTTTTGATTTTCAGGGAGAGTTTGTCTTTTGAGTTTGGGTCTTTTTATGATTTTTACGGAGTGGTTTTTGGTCTCTTTTATTTTCAGGGAGGGGGTTTTGGTCTTCCTGTCTAATTTATGAGTTTTCCTCTTCTTCGTTCCTCCGCTTTTTTCTGTGAGGGAGAGGTTTTTGGTCTTCCTGTCCCGTAGCGCGGGCACTTAAATAGAGATGCTGATTCTGTCAATCTGCGTTTCTTCCTTTCTTGTTCGTTCCTCCGCTTTTCCCTGAAAGCGGACGGACGCCAAAGTCATTGGTTTTGGCGTTTCTTTAGTTGAAGACGGCCTTTCCAATGACTTTCCAATGCCGGGCTGGCTTGTTGCTAGTTGTTCCCCCAGCCCTGGCAATTCAGGTCCGAACAAGCACCCGGAAATCGTTGTTTTTACATCTCTCCTTCCTTCTTGGATCCTTCCGCACTTGCCGCCCACGGTATCCTTCAAGGTGCCATGCCAACGGCCACGTCTTTTTGACCAAACCAAAGTGGTTTCAACCGCCGCTTTTCCTATATCTCACACACGACCGAGAGTTCTCTTTGAGGATGCCCCCTTTGAAGTAGGTTTGGTTCCCCCATTGAGAGTCAGACCCACCCGTGAGTATTTTAAGATTGAGTTTCCTTTTGGTTTCCCGCCATCCAAAAAGGCTTCCCATATCTACAGATCCAACTCAAAGTGCTTGTATTTCGAGTTTCAGACCAAGACGAAAACGATTCCCAAAAGATCCCACAAGTTTGAATTGTCAGCTGTTTCGAGCCCTTTTCTTCCCCCCAAAGAAGAAACATATGCATAAAATAAGAAGAAGGCATCAGTTTCCCATACGGTTTCCCGAACCGACCCCAAGACTCACCAAAAGAGAAAGGGCACCCACAAAAAAGTGGTACCCCTAAACCCCCGCAGCATATATTTACATGGGCACCCACCAAAACGAGTGGTACCCACAACACCCAGCAATAAGGATTTCTTCTTTTTTGACTTTGAGGGAGAGGAGTTCTTTTTTGATTTGCAGGCAGAGGGGTTTGGTTTCTTTTTGGTTTTCTTGGGCCTACAAGTTTTTTTTTTTTTTTTAGGCACCCTCCCACCAGCTAACATGGGTTTGTGCACAGACCTAGCAAGACTACTTTCCTCTTGGTTGGCCTTCGCAAACCCATGTTAGTTGGTAGGGGTACCAAAGAGCTCGACCGCAAGAAACCGACCCAGTCGGCCCCGCTCGCGCGTCTGCGCGCACGGCGGCCGAGGCTTGGGCGCGGCAGAGCTGCTGAAGGAGAAGTGCCCGCCGCCGCCGGCGTGGTGGCTCACCACCCTGGAAGAGGCGCAGCGCCGCTGCTCTCGGTGTTGGTGGGGGGGAGTTAGAGGGGTTGGGTGACCCGAAAGAAAAAGGAAAAGCAAGAAAAACAAAGAAAAAGACCGAAGGCTCTGTGTTTTTTTTGGGCGGGGAGGGGGGGGGTTGTTATAGGGGTTTTAGGTCCTTCTTGCCTCTTGTCTTTTTAATGTGGTTTCTGGGGTTTTAGGTATTGATGTTCTTGGGTTATGTATGGGGTTTCTGGGGGTCTTGCAGGGGTTTAATGGTGTTTTTGTTGGGGGTTTGTGCATGGGGGTTATGGGTTTTGTAAGGGGGTTTTGGGGTTTTGTTTCTTTTTGTGGTGTTTTGAGCTTTTCGGAGTCTTTGGATTTGCTGTATTTTTTAGGGCTTATGGGGTCTGATGGGGCTTGCGTTTTTTTGTTTTGTTTTGTTTCTCATTGTTTTCCCGGTTGAAGTAGATGTTCTATGTTTTAAAGAATTGGAGGACCCCTTTTGAATGGTTCAAGAGAAGCCAGAAGGAAAATTGCCAGATACTTCAAAAGGTGGTGCAACCACATTCAGGGCATCCCGAACTGGAACAGAAAGTTGCACTCCTGCTCCTCCTGCTCCTCCTATTCTGACATTCGAAGTGGATCCAGGGTCAGGAAGACGTGCAACAGAAAGCAGACATCTTATGGGTAAAACCCACCCAGAGGGGTTCGGTGTGGGAGTGGGGGGGCGCGTTATTCGGTGCGCGCCGCTTTTGGCGCGAAGGGTTTCTTCGTGAAACAAGTCTTCGTGGAGATCAAAGATACCTCATGAGTCACAATCGGCACTTGGGATCTTTGAGTTCCTTAGCTTACCGATCCTTGCAACGGTGCACTGTGAAACGGCGCAAACAAATCGGGCTAGGCTGAATTCATCTCGCTTTGGGGATTGCTATCAGGTGGCTCACCCATCCAGATGGGTTTTCTTTCTCCATGTTTCATCTAGTTTCCTCGCTTTCAGGGATGTCGAAAAAGGCTCGAACAAAGTGAGCTGAGGGCCTGACTGGGCCAAGCCTGGAAGTGTCACCCAGCCGCTTCAGCCTGGGCAAGGGGATGAGTCAGAAGGGCAAGGTTTGAGCCAAACAACGAGATCGATACACGCGGTTTCTTTTTCTGTGCGGGTTTTGTTTTTGAGGCTACTTTTGGGTCAGGTTGGTTTAAAAGGGCAAAGGAAAGCCACCATTCTCGGGGTCCCCCTACGAAGACAGAAGCCCAAATGTCCTTGCGCATACTGTCCATCTTTCCCTTTTGACTCAGTGTACCGCTTCTGTGAAATTTTTGCCCCACGCCTGAAAATGCATTCTCCCATGGGCCCGGGAGATGAGTGTGTCACAAGCTGAACCGTTCTGCTTGCGCAGGAAGACTGGCCTGGTTCGGGCGCTCCGGCGGCATTTTTTTCTTCATCAGCCGCAAAGGGGCCTCACACCTCTTTCCTGAGCCCCAGATGACAACCACCGACCAATGTCCCGTGCGCTTTGCGCGGCTGGGATGGGCGAAGTTCAAGGGGCTCGAGATCTCTCTTAGGATTTGCGCTGGTCGACATTTGCGCACTCACTGCGCAGATGCTGGAAGGCGTGCGGAAGTTTGCTTGGAAAGGTTTGAAGCCACAAGACACGGTACTTAACCGGATCCGGATCTCTTGGCTACTGAACCAGACGTTGTTGGTAAGTCAAGCTGCGTCATACGTTGAGACAATCCAGACATACTGGGGATGGAAAAGAAACCTTCACGACTTTGAAACCATGGTTGAAACCATTTGTTTGTTGGTATTTACGTTGGGGAATCGAATCAGAAACCAGGGCTTCTGACAGGTGGTGCGACATGATTTTCGCAACCATCCACAGAAGTTCTGGCCGTGCTGCATGCGCAACTTGATCCGGGGTCCTTTTGCCAGGCGCATCTGCAGACTTTGAGCAGTGTCGAGGTGTCAACATGGCAGTCGCAGGCACCTCAGGTTATATGGCTGTGGTTGTCAAAACCAATGGTACCATTTTGGGGTAGGTGAATTCCCCACCGATTTTAGTCTATTTTAGTGGGGATCTGGGGGTACGGGCTTTTGACCCATGGCCATGGCCATATGGTTATCTCGGCTTTTTGTTTTCTCGTAGCCCCAATCCTTTTGGGTTCGCTTGAAAGTGAAACCGAAGCGAACCCCGCCATCTTCAGGGCCTGATTTTGAGAAGAGTGCCGTCAAGAACTTGTTGGGAAACGCTTCAGAGCTGGCGAGCAAAGCTAGCTTCGCGAGCGTTTCTTCAAAGCACGGCGATTCAGGTCATTGACCTGGGGTCTGCTGCTTCGATTAATTGGGAGGTCATCACCATGGATGCGGCAAAGGACTGGGGCCGGTTGCCACATCTGAGTTCAGTGCAGTCAAAGCCACTCTTCAGTAGCGCCTTGCTGCTTTTACTTTTTCCGGCCCCAGTGACGCTTTTTTTAAAAGGTTTTCTGGCTTGGTTTGGATTGGTTAAGGGGCGTTGAAGCGGTGGTTTCGGGGTGTTAAGGGGTTAAGGGGTAGTTAAGGGGTGGTTAAGGGGCGGTTTTCCATCTACCCTCTACAAGGTCGGCCCCAGCGCGTTTTTCGTTTTCTGGGTTGGTTTGGAGCCCGGTGGTTTGGTGGATGGTTGGGTGGTTTCCCATCTACCCGCTAAACAAAAACCAAAAGTTCAATCCCCAAATCAATCCAAACCACCAACTCAGGAATTCAATTAAACCACCGAGGGAAGCTGATCAAAGAGGTTTGGATTGGTTAAGGGGTGGTTAAGGGGTGGTTTCCCATCTACCCTCTACAAAAAAGCCAGGGGTTGAATCCCCAATCAATCCAAACCACCAACTAAGGGGTTCAATCAAACCACCAACTACAAAAAGCAAACCTGATCAAAGACTTGAGCCACCACAACCTGATCAAAGACTTGAGCCACCAAAGAAAGCTGATCAAAGCCTTGACCCCAACAAACCTTTCTTTGCAAATGTTGGAACATGTGGACACATGGCTTGCGTGAGAAATGCTTGACCAAAATGCTTTGAGGTTGAAAAAGGGGTTTCTTTGGATTGAAAGTTCCAAAATGGAAACTCGAAAATGGAAGTCCCCGGCACCCAAATCAATGCTCGGGGTTTGGAGAGACGCAGGGTGCTTTCTTCTCGTGTTCCGTTGGTCAGCCTGCTTCAGGAGGACATCCCCGCCGCGCTGGCGGTGCTGAAGGCGCGGCGCCGCCGCTCCCGGAGGTCCACTTCGCTGGAGGAGACCCCTGAAGGCGAGAGGGAGCCGACGAGTCCGTGCGCAAGCCATGCGGTTCCTTAGGTTTTTTTTGGTTTGGTTTGGTTTGGTTTGGTTTGGTTTGGTTTGGTTTGGTTTGGTTTGGTTTGGTTTGGTTTGGTTTGGTTTGGTTGGTTGGTTGGTTGGTTGGTTGGTTGGTTGGTTGGTTGGTTGGTTGGTTGGTTGGTTGGTTTGGTTCGCCATCTTTCTTTGGATCATTCAAGGATCTTTTTGCTGGTTTCCATTGAACTCACCAGTTAAACTTGCAGGGGATCTGAGGACAGGAGGCCTTGCGAGGGCCGCAGGGCCGGATTTCAGCGTGAGTTCCGGTGGCCGGCCAGGAGGATTTGCTCCCAACTTCCATGGCCCAGGTGTGATACGTCCGAGCAAGACCTGGTGCAATGAAGCTGGAGATTCACGAATGAAGAGCCAGCTGGATGGTTTATCTCGGGGCCTGAGCACCAGCAAGTTGTTTCGAGTTCCCCCCAAAGCATGGGGGGGGGGGGTTGTTGAAAAGGAAATTCACGGGAAAGAAGCGGGCCCCAGTTGCGAGGGTTTCACCACTGGGTGTATGTGTGGTTTGAGAGGGGTTGTTCCTCCCCAAATTTTGGAAAGAAGCACTGGTGGGTCCGGTGGATTGGTGTCGGAAGATGCGGCCAGAGCTACGGCAGGATGTGATAGAGCTGGGGTTGATGAGTTTCACCATCGGCGTAGTTGTCAAACTGTTCGAGTCCTTGGCTTGTTTGGTTTTGCTTTATATGTCTAACAAATCGTCACAAAAATGCGAGGCTTGGGGAACGTTGTACAAGCTTTAATTGGAGATTGGTGGACACCCTCTAATGTTGCCCGGATTAGTAAACCCTGTGTACTAATATGGGGGTGTCCCTGGTTTTAGTGGGGATTTTTTGCTTTTGGAGGGGAACACCCCCATGTTAATAAACAGGGGTTTCTTAATCCAGGCTCAACATTAGGGTGAGTTTCTTGAGCTGAGCTCCTAGCCAGCCCTGTCTCGCGCCAGACTCCTCCCGTTTTCCATCGCTGCCCTTTGCCGCAGACGTGCTGCCGCAGGCGCGGCCTGGTGCGGTTGCTTGCGCCAATTGCGGCCTCGGCTGAAAACCGATTCGGGTAGATGACTCGGTTACGGGACAATCCCCTCGCCATGAATGGCCGCGGATCTCCGCCTTCTTAGTTCTTGAAGCCTGGTTCTGGGATAACGACCATTTTGATACCGGGTTTGATTCTCAGCTGAGTCCCCCTCGGCCCAGGATGGCGCAAGGGCAACCAGCTCGAAGGTGCAGTGGCCGTCCCCGACTCCGCAACACAAGTGGCTTGGGGTGAAGTCCAACGTTGGCGAGTGATTGACTCGACGGGGGGTGATGCATGTGGGGTGGTTTGACGTCAGCTTGCGAGTAGAAGCATGTTTGACTAATTCACATCGACACGCTGATGATGTGAGGAATTGTAAAGCTGCCAAGATCATTCGTGTGTGATCAACATGCCAAGGTCTCCAGTCGAGTCGCCGAAGGATAGCCGCTTCAATGAGCAGCTTGGTACCTAACTCGTGTGCAGGTGGCTTTTGCAGATCTTTTGCTCTTTTGGAGCCGGGAATCCAGGGCCTAGCTGAGGGTTGCCGCGTGCTGTTTTCCAACACGACGAACGTGCCCCTGCCCATCCTGCCGTGAATGTGAGTATAGACTGACAGAGGCAGTTCTCATAAATTTCAGGGAATTCTTGCAAGCAATATCGCTGGGGGGTTAAGCTCAAATCGAATTCCAAGATCTTTGCTCGCTTTGGAGCGAAAGATAAGGTCAGAGTCGCGTCGCAAAGCAATCCGGAAGCAGGACAAATACAAACCCAAAACCCAACCGCAATCGCTTCTAAACCTACAGACCCCCAACCAACCAACTCCAAATCAACCCGAAACCAAGCATAATCCGAGCATATCCAACCACAAACAACCAAGGTTGGTTGAGCAGATGATGACTGAATTGTGGGAAGCCTGTCAACAAGGGCCCCAAGATGACCATCAGTTCACTGGGGCATACAATCAGACTTTGAAAGCGGCGTACTACTTCTTCCACTAACATAGCATGTGTGGGAGGGTACCTGGAAAATCAATTTCCTCTTCAAGGGACCCTGTGTCAGGTGCCATGGGTACTAATCCAAAACGCACCACGACCTAACCAGTCTCAAGTCAAACCCACTTACTTTCGGCTTCCGCTGATCCTTCCTGTAGCTCAGTCAAGGGGCTTACAAGGGGATTTTGGGGCCATTTTCGGGGTATCTTGGGCCCCTAGGTCAACCTAAAGCCAGCCAAATTCGAGCGCGTTTTCATCGAAAGTCTGACCCACCGCACATTAACCGTGCGTAGCAAGGCCTTTGCCCACCTGGAAGAAGCACAACAGGTTCTTCGCGAACTAGGTCCCCCAGTAGTGCCCTTTTACCGTTTCTTTGTTTGGGGGAGAGCAAGCCCCCACTAAAATAGACTACGGGAAAAAAGGATACCCTTGTTCTAACCTCTCTACTGGAGGACCTAGCGAAGCTTTGCCATCTCCTGCCAACAGAAAGGTCTGGCTGCATCCATCCACCCAGATAAAATAGGAAAAGACCAGCGCGCCTAATGACTGGGGCATTTGGGACAGCTGGGGCGGCTGGGACGGCTATGGCCCGGTATTGTCGGGATGACGATCAGAGAATCGCTAGCAGTTGAGCTTCAATTTTGTCCGTTTTGATAACTCAGATTCCGCGATTCAAGCGAGTCTCTGCCTGTTTGATCAAGTGCTTTGTTTTGTACGTGATGTGTGGTTGAACCCATGTGTTTGTGATGCGTCTCTCGTGGTTTCTGATGTGTGGTTTCTGAATCGACATGTGCAAGCAGAGTTAATATGGTACGCGATTTGATTTGTTGGCTACCATCCATTGAGGACCTGATGCACTTCTGTCACTCAACATTTTCTTGCGCTCCGATGTTCTGTTGTGTTTTGTTCTGCATGGTTTGCCAGTGTTGTTTGTCCGTCAATCCTTTGCTGTCATGTAGGGGTCCTGTCCGACCACACGCTTTTTCGGTGACGTCTGCCCAGATATCCCTTCGTCACCGACATCTTTGACTATTTCGGGTGCTGCACCCGCCGCAGATGGGAGCACCATTGAGGCATCGCACGCTTCGAATGTGCGATCGATCGGCTTTCCCGGACTCACCTTGCGATCCGCTTTTCAAAGCGAGGCTCTTTGCGACCCAGCCAATATTTTTCTCTGACCGGCGTGCTCGGTGTGTTGTGCATGTTGGTCATTTTACCCTGCAAGAGTGAGGCTTGGAGACGGTCTGATTCCAAGCCTGTGCAAGCCCACAGCGCTTCAAAACGCGCCGTAGGGTGGATGAGTCTCACAGGCGTTGAGTTTGCTTCGTTGCAGCAGAGACTGCACAAGTTGATTGATTTCAATGCCTTGGCATCTGGGGCTCAGAGCATTCTAGGAGCAGTGAATTCATTTTGAATTGTAGCACCTTCACACATGAAGCCCGAGGTTTTCGAGTTTTCGGGACGACCCCTGACAGCAGATTTGATGACTTTGTGCCCATCTGGCCTGGGAGAATGATGCGCTGGGCGAGGTTTGCGCGCCATTCCATCGTCTTGTGCCGCGGCCGGGGTTCAGATGCCAACGGGGACAAAACGGCAAGCAGGTTTGAAAGGCAGGCACACTGGCTTGCATGACTCCTGGGCCGTTCGGGCCTGTGGCATGAGTCTTCTTAATGGGGTGCAAGTGCACAAGACACGGTAGGTCGGCATCCTTGGTGTTCTTCATGTCACTCCTTCATGGATGTCACAACTCGAACAATGTCATTGCTTATGACCAACCAGGATGCCGGTGCAGATCCACTGAGCTAGATGTGAGTCATGGCAATGGTCAATGTCCAGGGAGGCTGAAAAAGTGGAGCCTTGCTGGTGCGCTTGTGATATCAATGGGGCACGGATGCAACCGAAGGACCAAAGGAGTCTCTTCTCGGATGTTGCTTGGATGCAAATGTCTCACAAAAACGCGGCTAGGTCGGCACCCAGGTTGCTGGGTGAATTATAACAACCTCACACGACCGAATTCACCCCAAATGGTGGTTTATGTGGGGAACATCTCTCCAACCACCTTATTTCAGGCTGGTGAAATATTATAATTCACCCAGTTCTTTGCTAGCAGAACCGCCGACTCGGCTACACCAGCGTCATTCAGCCTGACTTGCTCCCAGCTCCTCACGCTGTCAATGACCACTCCACCGCAGAACCTGCCGTTGAAACAAAGCATTGCCAGCTGAGGCACGTGGATGGTCTGGCAGGTCATGTTGTAAAGATTGGCAGAAACAGACTAGGCATGCGTTTGCAAGTTGAGACAGATTAAGGAATGCAAGTCGCCAGATGCCCAATCACTCTACCAACGCAGAACCTGCTGCTGAAGCAAAGCACATGCACTGCCAACTGAGGCACGTGGATGGTCTGGCAGGTCATGTTGTAAAGACTGGCAGAAACAGACTAGGCATGCACTTGCAAGTTGAGGAAGACAAGGAATGCAAGTTTGTAGATGTCAGTGCCGGGATGAGACATTGCCCAATCACTCTACCAACGCAGAACTTGCTGTTGAAGCAAAGCACATGCACTACCAGCTGAGGCACGTGGATGGTTTGGCAGGTAATTGTGTGAAGACTGGCGGAAATAGAGTAGACTTGCATTTGCAAGTTGAGAAAGATCAAGGAATGCAAGTTTGCACTGTTGAAGCAACTCACATGCACTACCAGCTGAGGCACGTGGATGGTTCGGCAGGTCATTTTGTGAAGACTGGCAGAAACAGACTAGGCATGCACTTGCAAGTTGAGGATATCAAGGAATGCAAGTTTGCGATGCCAGTGCCGGGATGAGACATTGCCCAATCACTCTACCAACGCAGAACCTGCTGTTGAAGCAAAACACATGCACTACCAGCTGAGGCACGTGGATGGTTTGGCAGGTTATTGTGTGAAGACTGGCGGACATAGGCTTGGCATGCACTTGCAAGTTGAGAAAGATCAAGGAATGCAAGTTTGCAGATGTCAGTTCCGTGATGAGAAGTTGCCCAATCACTCTACCAACGCAGAATCTGCTGTTGAAGCAAAACACATGCACTAATGATGGTTTGGCAGCTTATTTTGTTCAGATTGTGGGAGATAGGCATGCAGAATGTCTCGTGCTTGGAGCTGCTTGGAATCAATATTGTTTCAAGAAATATGGGCTGCAGGTTGCATGTTTCTGCAGGCATTTTGGCACCGCTAATTACCGCTTCCTGAGTGTGATCGCGCCATGGCGGCAGTTGCAGTGCCAGAGATGGAGGATCTCCGAGCACCTCAGATGATGTGCTTCCAGTGCGAGCAGACCAACGCGGGCAAGGGCTGCACGACCACGGGGGTGTGCAAGAAGTCTCCGCAGACCAGCGGCCTGCAGGACCTGACGATTCTGCATGCGTTGCGCCTGTGCCAGCTGGCCCACGCAGAGGGTGGCGCAGAGCCGGCGGTGCGGGACTTGGTCTTGGAGCCGCTGTTTGCCACCTTGACGAACGTGAACTTCGACGACGCCCGCTTCGAGCGATACCTCAAGGATTTGGCAGCCCAGATTTCCACGCTGGAGGATCGGCTGAAGACCAGCGGCCAAGAGGTGCCGGTGGCGCCCAAGGCTCTGCCAGCCAAGCTGCCGGAGACCAAGCAGGAGCTCCTGGCGGCGGCTGAGCCGGCGGGCCTGCTGGCGCGATCCGGGGAGGTGGCAAATGAGGACATCCATTTACAGAAGAACATATTTTTTTGTTCGTTCCCCTGCTGGGTTTAAAGGGAATCTATCTCTACTGGACATATTTTTATTTTTTCCAGGGGGCTTAAGCAAATGGAAGAGGACCTCTTCGGAGTCATCGAGATGTGCGCCTATGGTCTCAAGGGCACATGCGCCTACTTCTACCACGCCGAGCACCTGCTGGCGGGGGACGCCGCCTACGGCGAGGCCGAGCGGACCGAGGTCTACAAGGAGATCTTCCGTTTGGGCAACTACTTGGCGGAGGTCAACGGCTCCGCAGCCAAGGAGAATGCTTTGGGGGTGGCGCTTGGGGAGTGTCTGGCGGTGGGGGCCTTGAACCTGAAAGTCATGAAGATGTTGGACAGCGCGCACACCACCCTTTTGGGCACGCCCACGCCCGTGGAGGTGTCGCAGGAGCAGCCTGAGGGCCCCGCCATCTTGGTGAGCGGCCACGATCTGGCGGTGCTCTATCGGCTGCTGCAGCAGGCGGAGAAGCAGAAGATCAACGTGTATACCCACGGGGAGATGCTGCCGGCGCACTCCTACCCCAACCTGAAGAAGTTTGAGAACCTGAAGGGCCACTTCGGCACACACTGGGGCAACCAGCAGAAGGAGTTCCGGCACTTCCCGGGGGTCATTTTGATGACCTCCAACTGCATGATGCCTCCTGTGGGCAAGTACCGGGATCGCATCTGGACCAGCGGCCCCGTGGGCTTCGACAAGATCCCTCAGGTGGCTTCCAGTTGCTTAAGACATTTGTTTTGTGCCCCCCTGGTTTTCAAGGGAATCAATTTATTTGCTTCAGACAAATCTTTTCCCCCCGGTTTTTGTTTTCCCCTTATTGTTTTGAAGGGAATCCATGGGATGTCCTTTGTGTTTTCCAGGGGCTGCTTAAGCATATGGCAGGTGGAGGACGACTTCTCGGCGTTGATTCAGCAGGCGCTGGAGTTCAAGGACCCGGTGCCGGTGCCGCGGTCGGGCGTGATCCCGCACCGCAAGCTGCAGGTGGGCTTCGGCCACGCGGCAGCTCCTTGACGAGCGACGAGCGTTGGGTCGTGGGACCTTGGGATTTTTGGCCCCCCCAGCTTTTGTAGTTTTCGACCTGCGGTTTTTACCCGAAGCCGAGCTTTTGGCCTTTGGTTTACCATGTTTACCTTTTGGCTTCTCCATTTTGGCTTCCCATCTTTGTTAGTCCCGGGCCCGTGGTTCACTTGGGTTCCCATGATTGACCTTGGGTTTTTTCCCCATGTTTTCCCATGTCTCGTGGCCCCAGGTGGTCACCCCGTTTTTTTTCTTCCCCTTTTTTTGTTTTGTTTCTGGGCCCCCGGGTGCTGTGACCTTTTTGCCCTTCTCGAGCTTCGGTTTTGACCTCTAGACCTGGTTTTTCATTTAGGGTTCCCATCTTGGGTTCCCATTTGTCACCCCCATGTTTCCGTTTCTGGTGGCCCAAGTCCCGTTCAACGCAGAGGTGCTGGGCGTGGCGGACAAGGTGGTGGAGGCCATCCAGTCCGGGGCCCTGAAGCACGTCTTCGTCATCGGGGGCTGCGATGGCACGGAGAACTCCCGGAGCTACTTCACGGACCTGGCGGCGGACACGCCCCAGGACGTCCGGCGTTTGCTTTTTTTCTTCTTCTTCTTTTTTTTCTTTCTTTGTTTTGTTTTGGGGCCATGCTGTCCTTTTTGCTAAAGCATTTGGCTGACAGGATTTGTTTTAAACACAAACAAACAAGCTGCAGGACAGGCGGTCCGACCTGTGTTTTGTGGGGCATCTAATGTGGCGAAGCCGGGCGTTTCGCGCTACTTATCGCAGGGGACTTTTTTTTAAATATATAATTTAATATATATATATATATCCGTTGTTGGTTTTAAAGGGAATCAATCTCACTACTGGACTTGTGTTCATTTTTTCCGGTGTATTTAGCAAATGGCAGTTTTGGCTACCCCGCGCTTCCAGGCGTTTCGCCACTATAGTGGGTGACCAGGTATTGTTTCCTCTAGGTGTTACATCATTGGTTTTCCCTGGTTACCTACAAGAGTGGTAACTGGGAGCACTGGGTTAGTTTGGCTAGAAATAGATGGGCTCCAGTAGGTTAGATGGGCTTTTTCCATTTACCAATTTTACTACGGGCCATCTCTTTTTCGGGCCAAAAGTTCACCCCAGGATTCCATCATCCTCACTTTGGGCTGTGGCAAGTTCCGGCTGAACGGCCACGACCACGGCACCCTCGCAGGTCTGCCCCGGCTGCTTGACGTTGGCCAGTGCAACGACGCCTACGGCGCGGTGGTTATCGCCACCAAGCTGGCGGAGGCGCTGAAGTGCACCGTGCATGACCTGCCCCTGCACTTTGCGGTGTCCTGGTTTCTTGGCAGTTCCAGCCATGCCAGTTTCGACTCTTTAGACGATGTAGAGTTTCTGAAAGAGTCCCGACTTTGTCCCGAAAGCATTGCGAAGGGTTCTTCCGGTAAAATCGCCAGCCTTATCACACAGCCAAACTTACCCCAGCCAACTTGCACGAGCCAACTTGCGCGAGAACAACTTGCACGAATATCACAAGACATGTCGACACGAAAGTAACGAGACATCACACAACCAAACTTGCACGAGACATGTCGACACGAAAGTAACGAGATATCACACAGCCAAATATCACACAGCCAAACTTGCACGAGACATCGACACGAAAGTAATGAGTTAGTCTCTTAAGGCGGCGCGGTGGGACCGAACCGAACCCACCCTGCGAAAATGACACCCTCTGCGAAGATTGGCGTGGTGTGCAAAAACTGAGGACTTTTTACGATTTCTAAGGTGCGCGCACGACCCTCTGCGTGGTTTGGCGTGGTCGATGTGCCTGATTTGCGTTCGTGACCCTCTGCGTGGATTGGCGTGGTCGATGGGGCTGCTAAGTGTGCCTGTAAGACATCATGTGGTGGAATCATACCAGAGCAACTGGGAACGAAAGAATCCACTTCCTTCTGACCAGACGACTCAATGCAGGTGGTAGACGTGGCTCGATCAAGACCAGAGAAGGTCTTCAAAGCTTCACCATAGTAAGAAGTCTTCTGGCTCAGGCAGGGTGCTGGGAGCACCACTGCCATGCTTCCCTGGGTCGACTCGGGATTTCACAGGTGAGAAAAACCACTTGATTTGTTCATTCGGAAGGTGTGAGTTGGTAGCAGGCTTTCCGAGAGCTCACTTTCCTTCTTGTGCCGGTTTGGAGCCTTAGGCGCTGAGATCTCTGTACGTCCCTTGGTCGCTGTAGACGAGGCAGAAGCTGCAGAATCCCTATCGCTAGTCTTGTGACTGGCCTTGGTCTTTTTCAGGTTTGCCCAGAGTACTCCTTGGTGCAGGCTCTTTGTGTTTCCATTCTTTAGTACAGTGACAAATTGTACCCTTACTGTATGCCAAGGGCACACGACTATGCCGTAGCAAAAGGTGGAAGGAAATGCAAAAAGTGGGCACGTCACACAAGAACAGTGCAAAAAGCCAGAGCCATTAATGTCGCTGAAAAAAGGGAAGCACAAGCACTAGGTAGCAAATGGGTTGCAGCAGACAATCAACTATCCCTTGGCAAGCCAAGTAAAGGTTTGTGTGGAAAAGCACAAACCAAGCCCAAGGCTAATGCAAGGGATGTTCCTCATGCAAGCCTGATGGGTACAGGCACACAAGCGAGACAATGCACTCCAAGGCAAGCAATGTTCCCAAGGAGGCAACCAAAGCTGGCAGGCCCAAAAGAACAAAAGTCCCCTATTTTAGCCGTACCTAGTTACTCTTTGGACCTCCGCGTTCGGTGTTGGTGGGCCTACCACCCAACACCTACTAACTTCTTGGGCCCGCCAAGCAACTTGAGCCGATACGGCCTTGAGCCAAAATGGCTACGGACAATGCGCAAAAAACTGACGACTTTACGATGTCTGAGGTGCGTGCGCAACCCTCTGCGTGGATTGGCGTGGTCGATGTGCAAAAACTGAGGACTTTTTTTGATTTCTGATTTGCGCGCGTGACCCTCTGCGTGGATTGGCTGTGCATAAACTGAGGACTTTTCACGATTTCTGCGGTTCGTGCGTGTCAAAGCGCTCTCGCTGTGGCCCCGCGTGAGTTTTCTTAGCCTTGGCTTTTAAGAAGCCCGTGTGGAGATCGTGCGTTTCGGAGCGCTCTTGCTGTGGCACCGTGCGGTTTTCTTGTTCACGAAGATGGCCTTCGGAAGTTGTCTCGTGGTTTGCGCGCCTGCTGTTGCAATCCCGCGCGGGTTCGATTCTCCCCTGGTCCGCGGCAGCTCCGGCTCAAGAGCTTTCGCAGCAGACTTGTGCGTAGCGCTTGCGTGTCGCAACTTGCGCAGAGCGCTTGCGCACGCAGAGCAAGTTGCGCGGAAGACTTGGGCCGAGCTCTTGCGCAGGGCAACCCTTGCAGAGAGCTCGCGTTACCGAAGCTTATTGCTCACAGAAGGGCGAACATTGCAGATTTCCGCGCTGGCACACGCGCACGCACGCGCGCAAGTGCGCAGACCTCGCAGCACCGAAGCTTTTCAGTCACAAAAGCCGCAAACTTTGCACGCGCGCCACGCATGCCACACGCGCCACGCACGTCACGCACGCCACGCACGCACCGCACGCACCGCATGCACCGCACGCGCCGCACGCGCCGCACGCGCCGCACGCACCGCACGCACCGCACGCACCGCGCGCCCCCCACGCCCTGCCCCGCGCCCCCCGCCCGCCCCGCCCCGCCCGCCCCGCCCCGCGCCGCCCCGCCCGCCCGCCGCCGCGCGCCGGCGCGGCGCGGCGCGGCGCACCGCGCGGCACGGCACGGCACGGCGCGGCGCGGCACAGCGCGGCACGGCGCCGCACGCCAACGCATGCCAACGCACGGCGCCGCACGGCGCCGCACGCACGCCAACGCACACACGCCAACGCATGCACGCACGCACGCCAACGCACGCACGCCAACGCACGCACGCCAACGCACGCGCCGACACACGCACGCCAACGCACGCACGCCAACGCACGCGCGCCAACGCACGCACGCCAACGCACGCACGCCAACGCACGCGCGCCAACGCACGCACGCCAACGCACGCACGCCAACGCACGCTTGCCAACGCACGCGCGCCAGCGCACGCACGCCAACGCACGCACGCCAGTGCGCGCCACCGCACGCCACCGCACGCCACCGCACGGCGCTGCACGGCGCTGCGCGGCAGCGCACGCCACCGCATGCCGCCGCACGCCACCGCACGCCATCGCACGCCGCTTGACGGCCCCGCACGGCCCCGCACGGCGCCGCACGCGCCGCACGGCGCCGCACGGCGCGGGCGCGCGCGCGCGCGCGCGCGGGCGCGGCGCGGCGCGGTGCGGCCCGCCGGCCCGGCCTGGCCCGGCTCGCCCCGCCCCCGCCCGCCGCCACGTCACGTCACGTCACGCAGGTCACGCTCGTCACGCTCGTCGCGCGCGCGCGCCCGCGCCCGCCCGCCCGCCCGCACGCACGCACGCACGCACTCACTCACTCACTCACTCACGCACTCACCTCACCTCACCTCACCTCACCTCACCTCACCTCACCTCACCTCACCTCACCTCACCTCACCTCACCTCACCTCACCTCACCTCACCTCACCTCACCTCACCTCACCTCACCTCACCTCACCTCACGTCACTCACGCACGCACGCACGCACGCACGCACGCACGCACGCACGCAACACCAACTCTTGAGCAACCATTCAATTGGCAACCCTGCATGTCGGCTTGATTTGCTGGTCTTTGATCCGTTTCCATTATGCTTTCGGGCCACAGAGGGTTTAGTGTTTTTTCTCCGCAGAGGCATGTCTGACATAATTATCAGTATGTCCCCCCCCAGAAAAGTCCTTGCGGGATCAACGAAGGTTTGAGCAGAAGGCCGTGGCGGTGCTCCTCACTTTGCTGCACCTAAACTTGAAGAACATCCGCCTGGGCCCGGCCTTGCCGGGCTTCATCACCCCCAACGTCCTGAAGGCATAGGTGTCCTTTTGATCGGTTAGTTTGATTGAAAATAGACTCATAGATGGGCAAGCCACTGGTTTAGGTGGGGTTTCTTCATATATACCAGGGCAACCATATACCAGGGCAACCTTTGGTAAAAAACCTATAGGAAACTTATGTTAAAACACCTACGGGAAACATGTGGTAAGAAACCTATGGGAAACCTATGGTAAAAACCCATAGATAGGGAAATCCATCGATTTTTCCAAAACGGCCCCCTATGCTTCTCTCGCAGGTCCTGAACGAGAAGTTCGGCCTGAAGCCGGCGCGGCTGCACGAGGAGGATGTGGACCTTGCGGAGATGCTGAAAGGAGAGTAGATGACAGATGTGGTCGTCTGAATGGGGGACTAGATGTGGCCGAGCCGCAGAGAGCGGGCTTCTTTTGTTGTTTTTTCCGCAAGTCTCCCGAGCTTGATATCTCCGACGCCCAGCCACCAGAGCCAGGGGCGTTTCGTGCTAAACAAGCTCCATCTGGAGAGTGCTCGAAGAGCCTTTTCGGATGCAGGGGGGGGCGTTTAAACAAGCTCCACCGGCAGGGCGCTCAGAGAGCCCCGTGGTGGTAGACGATGAGCCCAAATTCATGGAAGACTAGCATCTTATAGGGGCATAGACGTTGTGGAAGTTCCTGATTTGGAGCAAACAAGACAAGTGCTCGCTTTAGGTACTCGTATCTATCTATCTATCTATCTATCTATCCATCCATCCATCCATCTATGTATCTATCTATCTATCTATCTACCTATTTGTCTCTCTGTCTGGCTGTCTGTCTGTCTGTCTGGCTGCCTGCCTGCCTGCCTGCCTGCTTGCCTGCCTGCCTGCCTGACTGTCTGTCTGTCTCTCTGGCTCTCTCTCTCTTTCTGTCTGTCTTTCTCTGTCTTCTCTGTCTTCTTCTCTGCCTGCTCTGCCTTCTCTGCCTTCTCTGTCTTCCCTGTCTTCTTCTTCTCTGCCCGCTCTACCTTCTCTGTCTTCTGTGTCTTCTCTGTCTGTCTGTGTCTGTCCGTGTCTGTCTGAGTCTGTCTGTGTCTGCCTGCCTGCCTGGCTGCCTCCCTGTTTGTCTATCTACATATTTAAGTAAATATACATATATATATATATATACACACGTATATACATGTGGCAGATTACTCCGTGCGCATGAAGGACCAAGACCGCGTACATAGGGTAACCTGCCAGCGCGCAGCAGCGGAAGGCCCGCCACTTGATGGTGCCTGCCTTCTCTTTCGGGGTCAAGCTAGTCATATACATCGAAGATGAGTGCCCTATGACTGTGTAGCCGAACGTAACTTTGTGTTTGTTTACTCGGGTATCCGAGCATTGCTTTGTCCGTGAGCTGCAAGTATCGCTAGGACCGTTCGTTCAGCTTGAAGGTCGAAGAAACCATTTGCAAGTTGAGAAAGATCCAGGAATGCAAGTTTGCAAATGTCAGTGCCGGATTGAGACATTGCCGAAACACTCTACCAACGCAGAACCTGCTGTTGAAGCGAAGCACATGCACGACCAGCTGAGGCACGTGGATGGTTTGGCAGGTCATTATGTGAAGACTGGCGCAAATAGACTAGGCACGCATTTGCAAGTTGAGAAAGACAAGGAATGCAAGTTTGCAGATGCCAGTGCCGGGATGAGACATTGCCCAATCACTCTACCAACGCAGAACCTGCTGTTGAAGCAACGCACATGCACTACCAGCTGAGGCACGTGGATGGTTTGGCAGGTAATTGTGTGAAGACTGGCAGACATAGGCTTGGCATGCATTTGCAAGTTGAGAAAGATCAGGGAAGATCAAGGAATGCAAGTATGCAGATGCCGGGATGAGACATTGCCCAATCACTCTACCAACGCAGAACCTGCTGTTGAAGCAAAGCACATGCACTACCATCTGAGGCACGTGGATGGTTTGGCAGGTCATTGTGTGGAGACTGTCGGACATAGACTAGGCATGCATTTGCAAGTTGAAAAAGATCAAGGAATGCAAGTATGCAGATGCCAGTGCCGGGATGAGACATTGCCCAATCACTCTACCAACGCAGAACCTGCTGTTGAAGCAAAGCACATGCACTACCAGCTGAGGCACGTGGATGGTTTGGCAGGTAATTGTGTGAAGACTGGCAGACATAGGCTTGGCATGCATTTGCAAGTTGAGAAAGATCAGGGAAGATCAAGGAATGCAAGTATGCAGATGCCGGGATGAGACATTGCCCAATCACTCTACCAACGCAGAACCTGCTGTTGAAGCAAAGCACATGCACTACCAGCTGAGGCACGTGGATGGTTTGGCAGGTAATTGTGTGAAGACTGGCAGACATAGGCTTGGCATGCATTTGCAAGTTGAGAAAGATCAAGGAATGCAAGTATGCAGATGCCAGTGCCGGGATGAGGCATTGCCCAATCACTCTACCAACGCAGAACCTGCTGTTGAAGCAAAGCACATGCACTTCCAGCTGAGGCACGTGGATGGTTTGGCAGGTAATTGTGTGAAGACTGGCAGACATAGGCTTGGCATGCATTTGCAAGTTGAGAAAGATCAGGGAAGATCAAGGAATGCAAGTATGCAGATGCCGGGATGAGACATTGCCGAATCACTCTACCAACGCAGAACCTGCTGTTGAAGCAAAGCACATGCACTACCAGCTGAGGCACGTGGATGGTTTGGCAGGTCATTGTGTGAAGACTGGTGGACGTAGGCTTGGCAGGCAATTGCAAGTGGAGAAAGACAAGGAATGCAAGTTTGCAGATGCCAGTGCCAGGATGAGACATTGCCCAATCACTCTACCAACGCAGAACCTGCTGTTGAAGCAAAGCACATGCACTACCAGCTGAGGCACGTGGATGGTTTGGCAGTTACTGTGTGAAGACTGTCGGACATAGACTAGGCATGCATTCGCAAGTTGAGAAAGATGAGGGAAGACGAAGGAATGCAAGTTTGCAGATGCCAGTGCCGGGATGAGACATTGCCCAATCACTCTACCAACGCAGAACCTGCTGTTGAAGCAAAGCACATGCACTACCAGCTGAGGCACGTGGATGGTTTGGCAGGTCATTTTGCGAAGACTGGCGGACGTAGACTAGGCATGCATTTGCAAGTTGAGAAAGATCAGGGAAGACCAAGGAATGCAAGTTTGCAGATGTCAGTGCCGGGATGAGACATTGCCCAATCACTCTACCAACGCAGAACCTGCTGTTGAAGCAAAGCACATGCACTACCAGCTGAGGCACTTGGATGGTTTGGCAGGTCATTTTGCGAAAACTAGTGGACGTAGGCTTGGCAAGCAATTGGAAGTGGAGAACGACCAAGGAATGCAAGTTTGCAGATGTTATTGGTGGGATGAGACATTGCCCAATCACTCTACCAACGCAGAACCTGCTGTTGAAGAACAACACATGCACTAACAGCTGAGGCACGTGGATGGTTTGGCAGGTCATTTTGTGAAGACTGGCGGACGTAGACTAGGCATGCATTTGCAAGTTGAGAAAGATCAGGGAAGACCAAGGAATGCAAGTTTGCATATATCAGTGCCGGGATAAGACATTGCCCAATCACTCTACCAACGCAGAACCTGCTGTTGAAGCAAAGCACATGCACTACCAGCTGAGGCACGTGGATGGATTGGCAGGTCATTTTGCGAAGACTGGCGGACATAGACTAGGCATGCATTTGCAAGTTGAGAAAGATGAGGGAAGACCAACGAATGCAAACTTTCATATGTCAGTGCCGGGATGAGACATTGCCCAATCACTCTACCAACGCAGAACCTGCTGTTGAAGCAAAGCACATGCACTTCCAGCTGAGGCACGTGGATGGTTTGGCAGGTCATTGTGTGAAGACTGGCGGACATGGACTAGGCATGCCTTTGGCTGTTGAGAAAGATCAAGGAATGCAAGTTTGCATATGTCAGTGCCCACAGCGCAGAACCTGCTGTTGCATCAAAGCACATGCACTACCAGTTGAGGCACGTGGATGGTTTGGCAGGTCATTGTGTGAAGACTGGTGGACGTAGCATTTGCAAGTTGAGAAAGATGAAGGAATGCAAGTTTGCAGATGCCAGTGCCGGGATGTGACATTGGAAGACCAAGGAATGCAAGGTTGCAGATGCCAGTGCAGGGATGAGACATTGCCCAATCACTCTACCAACGCAGAACCTGCTGTTGAAGCAAAGCACATGCACTACCAGCTGAGGCACGTGGATGGTTTGGCAGGTCATTTTGCGAAGACTGGCGGACGTAGACTAGGCATGCATTTGCAAGTTGAGAAAGATGAGGGAAGACCAAGGAATGCAAGTTTGCAGATGCCAGTGCCGGGATGAGACATTGCCCAATCACTCTACCAACGCAGAACCTGCTGTTGAAGCAAAGCACATGCACTACCAGCTGAGGCACGTGGATGGTTTGGCAGGTCATTGTGTAAAGACTGGCGAACATGGACTAGGCATGCCTTCGGCTGTTGAGAAAGATCAAGGAGTGCAAGTTTGCATATGTGTGTGCTGGGATGAGACATTGTCCACAACGCAGAACCTGGTGTTGCATCAAAGCACATGCACTACCAGTTGAGGCACGTGGATGGTTTGGCAGGTCATTGTGTGAAGACTCGTGGACGTAGCATTTGCAAGTTGAGAAAGATGAAGGAATGCAAGTTTGCAGATGCCAGTGCCGGGATGTGACATTGCCGAGTTGAGAATGATCAAGGAATGCAAGTTTGCAGATGCCAGTGCCGGGATAAGACATTGCCCAATCACTCTACCAACGCAGAACCTGCTGTTGAAGCAAAGCACATGCACTACCAGCTGAGGCACGTGGATGGTTTGGCAGGTCATTGTGTAAAGACTGTCTAACGTAGACTAGGTATACATTTGCAAGTTGAGAAAGATGAGGGAAGACGAAGGAATGCAAGTTTGCAGATGCCAGTGCCGGGATGAGACATTGCCCAATCACTCTACCAACGCAGAACCTGCTGTTGAAGCAAAGCACATGAACTACCAGCTGAGGCACGTGGATGGTTTGGCAGGTCATTTTGCGAAGACTGGCGGACGTAGACTGGGCATGCATTTGCAAGTTGAGAAAGATGAGGGAAGACCAAGGAATGCAAGTTTGCATATGTCATTGCCGGGATGAGACATTGCCCAATCACTCTACCAACGGAGAACCTGCTGTTGAAGCAAAGCACATGCACTACCAGCTGAGGCACGTGGATGGTTTGGCAGGTCATTTTGCGAAGACTGGCGGACGTAGACTAGGCATGCATTTGCAAGTTGAGAAAGATCAGGGAAGACCAAGGAATGCAAGTTTGCAGATGCCAGTGCCGGGATGAGACATTGCCCAATCACTCTACCAACGCAGAACCTGCTGTTCAAGCACAGCACTACCAGCTGTGGCAGGTGGATGGTCTGGACATGGCTTTCGTTTTTTGTTTTTTTTTGTAAGTGCGAGTTCTTGTGATCCGAGCAATCGCAGGAGATCTGGTTTGCTTCAGTCAACCTAGGTGGCGCCGCTGTACAGCAGACCAGGGTCACACCTAGCATTGCTCACATCAGAGATGATGCATTGAAGATTGGCCACACCCATCACAGAAAGCTGGTCTTCCTGCAAGGCTTGTCAAAAGTCAGGATGTCCCTTCGCGACCTCGGCCGGAAAGCCTTCGCATTTGAGCCTATTTTGGCTGTGGGTCAACACCAATGGTGTTTTGGGGTGAATTCACCACCCATTTTAGAACCTATTTTAGTGGTTGGATTGGGATGTTCACCGGGGGGACGATTTGATTTTTGACCCATACCCACATGTGTCTGTCAAAATTTTGACCCATACCCACATGTGTCTGTCAAAATTTTGACCCATACCCATGGCCATTCTGACCCGACGCAGACATTTTGACCCCCAGCCCAGCGCACACTCCAAAACGATGCAAGCTGCTGGCCTGCGGAATGGGCTCTCACACTGCGGCTGGAGGAGGGGTTGTGCAAAGTGGATTTTCAGGGTTCCTTTCGTTTGTTTCTTGACTTTATCGTTTCTTTATATTATAGTTAGAATATACTTGTATATTCTTATGCTTGTTTTGTTATTCTTTCTTTTGCTTATTTATAAACGTAGTTATTTAATTTTATGAAGGAATTCATCCATTCATTCACTCACTTGTTTATTCATTGCTTTATTGCTTGCTTGCTTGGTTGGGTGCCTGGATTGGATTAAAGTGGATTGGATTGGATCGGATTGGATCGGATCAGATTGGATTGGATTGGATTGGATCGATTGGATGGATTGAGTGGTTGGTGGATTGATTGACTTGATTGATTGTTTGGTTGATTGATCGATTGATTGATTGACTAATTGAATTGCTTCATCCATGCATCCATGCATCCATCAATTCATCCTGTCATCCTTTCATCCATTCGTCCATTCATCCATTCATCCATTCATCCATTCATCCATTCATTCTTTCCTTCATCCATCCATTCAACAAAAATCAACGAACGAACGAACGAACGAACGAACGAACGAACGAACGAATGAAGGAAGGAAGGAATGAATGAATGAATGAATGAATGAATGAATGAATGAACGAACAAAGGAATGAACAAATGAACAAATGAATGGAATGAAGGGGATGAAAGGGTTGACTCGAGTGAATGGAATGAACGGAATAGATGGAATGAATGGAGTGAATGGAATGAATGGAATGAACGGAATGAACGGAGTGAACGGAATGAATGGAACGAACGGAATGAATGGAATGAATTGGATGAGTGGGATAAATGGAATCAATGGAATGAAAGGAATGAACGGAGTGAACGGAATGAATGCAAAGAATGGAATTAATGGAACGAAGGGCATGAATTTGGTGAATGGGATGAATGAAATGCATGGTTCGAATGGAATGAATGGAATAAAACAAATGAATGGAATGAATTGATTGATTGCTTGAATGAACGAATGAACAAATTAATGAATGAATCAACAAAAAATTGAATCAATGAACCAATGAATCAATTAAATGGAATGAACTAATGAATGAATGAATGAATGAATTAATGAATGAATGAATGAATGAATGAATGAATGAATGAATGAATGAATGAATGAATGAATAAATGAATGAATGAATGAATGAATGAATGAATGAATGAATCAATGAATCAATGAATCAATGAATCAATGAATCAATGAATCAATGAATCAATGAATCAATGAAATAAATGAATGCATGAATGAATGGATGAATGAATGAATGAATGAATGAAAGAATGAATGAATGAATGATTGAAATGAAATGAATTGAAATGACATGAAATGAAATCAAATGAAATCAAATGAAACGAATGGAATGAATGGAGTGAATGGAATGAATGGAATGAATGGAATGAATGGAATGAATGGAATGCATGGAATTAATGGAACGAATGAATGGAATGAATGAATGGAATGAATGGACTGAATGGAATGAATGATTGGAATGAATGGACTGAATGGAATGAATGAATGGAATGAATGGAATGAATGGAATGAATGGAATGAATGGAGTGAATGGAATGAATGGAGTCAATGGAGTGAATCAATGAATGAATGAATGAATGAATGAATGAATGAATGAATGCATGAATGAATGAATTCATGAATGAATGAATGAATGAATGAATGAATGAATAAATGAATAAATGAATGAATGATTGAGAGAATGAATGAATGAATGAATGAATGAAAGGAATGAATGAAAGCAATGCATGCATGCATGCATGCATGCATGAATGAATGAATGAATGAATGATTGAACGAATGAATGAATGAATGAATGAATGAATGAATGAATGAAATATGAAACGATTTGAAATGAATTGACATGACATGACATGACATGAAATGAAATGACATGAAATGAAATGAATGAATTAATGAATGAATGCATGGATGGATGGAAGGAAGGAAGGAAGGAAGCAATAAAACGATCGAAGGAACAAACGAACGAATGAATGAATAAATGAATGAATGAATCAATGAATCAATAAATCAATGAATGAATGAATGGAGTGAATGGAATGCATGGAATGAATGGAGTGAATGGAATGAATGGAGTCAATGGAGTGAATGGATGAATGAATGAATGAATGAATGAATGGAATGAATGAATGAATGAATGAATTCATGAATGAATGAATGAATGAATGAATGAATAAATGAATAAATGAATGAATGATTGAGAGAATGAATGAATGAATGAATGAATGAATTAATGAAAGGAATGAATGAAAGCAATGCATGCATGCATGCATGCATGCATGAATGAATGAATGAATGAATGATTGAACGAATGAATGAATGAATGAATGAATGAATTAGTTAATTAATTAATTAACGAGTGAGTGAGTGAGTGAGTGAGTGAGTGAGTGAGTGAGTGAATGAATGAATGAATGAATGAATGAATGAATGAAAGAATGAATGAAATCTGAAATGAATTGAAATGATTTGAATTGAAATGACATGACGTGACATGACATGACATGAAGTGAAATGAAATGAAATCAAATGAAATGAAATGAATGAATTAATGAATTAATGATTGAAGGCATGGATGGATGGATGGAAGGAAGGAAGGAAGGAAGCAATAAAACGATCGATCGAACGAACGAACGAACGAATGAACAAGTGAATGAATGAATGAAATAATGAATGAATGAAATAAATGAATGAATGACTGAATGAATGAATAAATGAATGAATGAATTCAAGAATGAACGGATGAATGGATGAATGAAGTAAATGAGTGAAGGAATGGATGGATGGATGGATGGATGAATGAATGAATGGATGGATGGATGAATGAATGAATGAATGAATGAGTGAATGAACTAAATGAATGAATGAATGAATGAATGAATGAATGAATGAATGAATGAATGAATGAATGAATGAATGAATGAATGATTGAATGAATGAATGAATGAATGAATGAATGAATGAATAAATGAATGAATGACATATGAAACGATTTGAAATGAATTGACATGACATGACATGACATGAAATGACATGACATGACATGAAATGACATGATATGACATGAAATGAATGAATTAATGAATGAATGCATTGATGGATGGATGGAAGGAAGGAAGGAAGCAATAAAACGATCGAACGAACGAACGAACGAACGAACGAACGAATGAATGAACGAACGAATGAATGAATGAATGAATGAATGAATGAATGAATGAATGAATGAATCAATGAAATAAATGAATGCATGAATGAATGAATGAATGAATGAATGAATGAATGAATTAATGAATGCATGAATGAATGGAGTGAATGGAATGCATGGAATGAATGGAATGAATGGAATGAATGGAATGAATGGAATGAATGGAATGAATGGAATGAATGGAATGCATGGACTTAGTGGAATGAATGAATGGAATGAATGGACTGAATGAAATGAATGAATGGAATGAATGGCATGAATGGAATGAATGGACTGAATGAAATGAATGAATGGAATGAATGGCATGAATGGAATGAATGGACTGAATGGAATGAATGAATGGAATGAATGGACTGAATGAAATGAATGAATGGAATGAGTGAAATGAGTGGAATGAGAGGAATGAGTGGAATGAGTGGAATGAATGGTATGGAATGAATGGAATGAATGAATGGAATGAATGAATGGAATGAATGGACTGAATGGAATGAATTAATGGATGGATGGATGCATGGATGGATGGATGGATGGATGGATGGATGGATGGATGGATGGATGGATGGATGAATCAATGCATGTATGAATGAATGAATGAATGAATGAATGCATGAATGAATGAATGAATGAATGAATGAATGAATGAATGAATGAATGAATGAGTGAGTGAGTGAGTGAGTGAGTGAGTGAGTGAGTGAATGCATGAATGAATGAATGAATGAATGAAACACATTGTAGGTCTGTTTCCACTCAGGACCACTTTATTGCCTGCCTCAATGCCAGTCACTTCCCAGAGAAAGGCAGGCCCTTTGCAATGTCTTGAGGGCCTGCGTAGGATCTCTTTCACCCGCGCGAGCAGGTGAAAGACATCCTTGGGGACTCAATTTGCCCTGCGGGACCAGAATCTTAGCCTAGGGTTTTCTTCCGATGTGATTTGATATGCATGAAATTTTGGAGGACCCTTGTGAGTCTATGCAGAATTGAAACATGGCTCGGACGTTTTGATGTGTCAGGCAGGGTTGTCTGGCAAGGCATGGATTTTTCAAACAAAGGCCACAGCGTAGGAAGGAAGGGCTGCAGTGGGACATCACGTTGAGGATGCTCCGTGCGAGGGGATCTAGAGGCAATGCACTTAAAGAGCCCTCAACTCCTGTCTTTTGCTGGATGCGTTACGATGGCTTTAAAACCAAATGACAGGGAGGCAGGCCATTTTGCTCTGGCCCCAGAGGCAAATGAGCCACAATCAAAACTCTGGTAGATGAAGGTTAGTACGGGATACTCCCCTTGCCATAAATAGCTGCGGATGTCCGCCTTCTTAGTTCTTGAAGCATGGTTCTGGGATTACAACCATCTTAATACCGGGTTTTGAGTATGATATTACCCTTAGCTTTTTCGCCTTTAGTGTTTAAAGTGGTAGTTTCCATTTAACCCACTAAAAGTTAGCCACTTTTAGCGGGGGATCTGAAAACGGGCAGCCCAGAAATGTCTTAGGGGATCACACGCCAGGATCTGGCCAGCCGGGGCGCTCGACTGTGGGTCAGTGAGAGGTGAGGTTTGGGCGGAAAGGTCCAGTTGTCCAAGTTGGAGGTCACGAACTTCCCGGATTTTTTTGTGACTCGAATCCGAAAATCCGATGTGCTTTTGGGGAACAGGCCTCAAAGCCAAGGAGAAGAAGGCTATTCTTGGAGATACATCACCCTTCGTAGGCCTCGTGCTGGCTTTCAAGAATGTGGGGGGGGTGTATGCACTATCCACGAGGTTTTAGAAGCGTATTTGAAAGGGAACTAATTTGAGGCTAGATAGTCAGAGGGGAACCCCTAGTTTTGACAGTGGGAACCCAGGATCTATTGATCCGGGTTGATTCATCCAGTCGGCGGTTGGTTTTGATTGACTCGCATGAATGGTTGCCAGGATCGAGGGATCTAGTGACTTCAATGCTGAGAGCCAGCGTCACGAGAGTAAGTGTCGAATCACAGAAACAAGAGGTTTGGTAGAACATCCAAGGGCCGTATCCCAGTATCTTTATGCCCCAAACATCCGAGGACATCTTTTTCCAAACATTGCATCTAGAAACTCGAGGGAAAGCCTGTTGGCCCGCAAAGTCACCACCCTATGAGTGATGTGTTGCTCAGCACTAAGAAACACGCGGCCGACTCTGAGCCTTCCGCCGCTCATCTTGGCTCGACTTTCGTTAGTTTTGGCCCTGGCTCATCCAGGATCAAATTTGAGGCTGGAGTGCTCCATGTGTTTCGTGTGGCTCAAAAAGAAACAGCTGTGTTGTGCAGGTGTTGGTCTTTGTTTCCATATAACAAGTTGCCATTTTGGGTACGTGTGTTTCGGAGATTCATGTGACATGTGACCAGAGATTCATGCGTTTCGTGAGGCTCAAAATGAAGCAGCTGGGGTCTACACAACTTTTGGTCTACCTTTCTATTTACCAGGGCTCCATTTTGGACCCCCGTTTTTGAGCCACAGCCTTGCGGCCCCACATACCCCACCTACCCCACATACCATGCCCCAGCTTGTGGAATGTATGTTCAGTTGGGTGTGCAAGGGCGTGTGCACTTCGTGTGCCTGGGCTCGAGCGAACCTTTGCCACGCAGGAGGCATGGCCTTCCCACCGCAGACCTTGCCAGGGACTTTTCCGCCGGCCACGCTGCCTCCCACAGGCGAGCGCCTGCGGGGAATTGGAAGTCATGGCCATGGAGCAGGGCTCCTTAAAAGATTGAAACATAGCTTTTTCCACCAAAATACAGGGAAGCCACCATTTACAAGGCAATGTTCAGATGTGTAATGCAAGGATCCCTGTGGAGCTTGGACAAAGTCCACCTCGCACCTCGCGATTTGCTCAAGTTGACTTCCTGGATCGCCCTGTTGCACATTTTTTTCATGCACTTCACCCCAAACACCAGCAACGGAGACTGAAAAAAGCGATTGCAATTTGGCTATTTAGGTTGGTGTTTTTGTCCTCTGGAAAATGAGCCCACCATTGGCCATCCAAAGGATCAATGCCTTCTTGGCGTGGGACAGGGTTTTATGGTTTTGGATGCATAGGTTTTTCGTCGAGCCTTGGCAGGCCTGCCGCAGATGAATCCGCAACTGCTGCAGCAGCAGTGCCTTGTTGGCACGCTTCGGTTTTGACAACTGGGCCCTGTGGAGGGTTTGCACCCCCAACCTTTCCATTGGCCATGCTAGTAGCTGTATGTCTCTCACCAAATGCCGTGAGAGACACGGTTTCACCCAGGAAGAACATGGATCGGCGTCGGGGTCACTCTTCGGGGGGGCTTCGATCTCGCTTGCGAATGTCTGGAGTGGGTGGTCCTAGTACCTGGTCCTGTGGTTGTCTCAGAGGCCAATCTTCCTTCATAAGCGTCTTGCTGGGACCAACAGTCAATGGGCTTCGGGCACGTCTCAACGGAAGAGGACACCAATAGCGGGGTGTCCTTCTTCGGGGTTATCTCGAAGGGAAAGCAAAAATACAACCACTTTGTTTTTGGTGGGGGGGTCTTTTGAGACAAAGCAATATGAATCGCACCATTTGGAAGCGGGTGCCTTGTTTGGGAGACATTTGCACTTGAGCACCCAGATTATCTAAGGGCTGCCGCCCTGTGCCGCCGCCCCCGGCTTGCTTTTAACAATTATGAAAACGCTTTTTTGTCGGGTTTAACGGCATACTTAAAGCATATATGATAAAGAAGAGCACCACGATAATGATCATGTTTTTGATGATGCAAATAATTACCCAAGATTAGGGATGCTGTTGTTTATTACTATGCATTCGCATTATCGCCAGCAGTCATGAAGATAACTGTTACCCTGCATTTGTTGCATCACCAGCAGTTGTTATGATAATTATGACGACGCATACCCTGCATCTCAAACAAGCTACTGCAGGATTAATTCGCATGATAATGAGCACCTTGTTGGATTTTACAAGAAGTGCCCCCGGTGTGTGGAAACTTGGGCAGGACAAAAACCATGTTGGGGGCACCTTTTTTTGTTCGCAAGACTTCGTTGTATTGCTGTGGATGCAAAGCGTGGACTTTGTGTCATCGCTTCGTCTTCGCAAGAAGTAAGCTGTTAGCACGGATGCAATCAGATGGTGATGATGATGATGATGATGATGATGATGATGATGATGATGCACACCCGTCATGACTACACATCCCCTGCATTTCCAGTCGGGTTATGATGATGATGATGATGATGATGATGATGATGATCATCTGATGATCCTGATGATACGCATTGAAAAAGAAGATTATCATCACTATGCGCCCGCAGCATCGCCAGCAGTCATGATGATATTCGTCACCTTGCATCCCCTGAATGTCAAGTCGGGTCACGAGAATGATGATGATCCTGAATCACCACTCAACATCAGTGATGCTGCTAATCAACTATGCATCCGCAGCATCGCCAGCAGTCATGAATCGCAGGTTTGTTTAGGGCCCTTTCCAAAGCACTGAGGCTTGCAAAGTATGTTCTGGGCTGAAATTATGCCTTGAGGTCTCACTGAGGAACTAGCTGAGCGGTGGGTAAACAAAGGACACGCTGCATTCCTGATTCGAAACTCCAGCTGCAATTTGTTGCATCCTAGTCATTGACTTGGGGCATGTGGACTCAAGGCAATTGTGAACCTGTCATTTTTCGATGCTACTCCTCCCAAATCATGACCGTGACCCCTGACGTGTGGGTGGAAACACATTTGCACCAGTAGATGGCTTACACAGGATTTCGTCCATGGCAGCTTTTTGTCCATCGAGCAGTGAGGCAATACCTGCAGTATGTGATGATGCTGCAGGCGCAAGGCCAGGCTGCTGCCACCGCTGCGACCACTGCCACGGGCGCGGCTCCCGCACCAGCGCCCGACTCCTCGCAGATGCTGCAGCAGTGGCTCGCCAGGGCTCAGAGTGGCCGGCGTGGTGGTGGCGGCGTCGGCGGCGGCGGCGGCCGCGGTGGTGGTGGTTCTGGTTGCGGTTGTGGTTGCGGTTGCGGTTGTGTTTGCCTTTGTGGTTGTGGTCGTGGTGGCGGTTGTGGTTGTGTTTGCCGTTGTGGTTGTGGTCGTGGTGGCGGTTGTGGTTGTTGTTGGCTTTGTTGGTTGGTTGGGGGTGGGTGGTCATTTTTACGGTTATTGATGTTATTGCTACGGTTGCCCTTGCAATTCTGACTGAAGAGCTGTTTCATCGCATGGCGTATCCAGCTGAGCCTGCAGGGGAACAACACCGGCCAGTGTTGAGCAGGGAAGCGAGAGATTCGGAGTGGGGACAGTAATTTGTTGTCCCTGGCTTGCCAGTCATGGAGTTTGATGCAGTTTGCACCGTTAGAGGGTCAACTAGGGTTTGATTTTGATGTGCCTGTGCGTGTGAGTCCTTTTGTGTTTACTCGCGGGAAGACTGGCCAGGTTCGTGGATTATGTGTGTCTGTGTGTGTTCCAGAGTCTATGGACGGCATTTTTGCAGAAAAAGGACCTATTGCGACACTTTATACGTTCGCTCACATCAGCGTTTGCTTGCACATGCATCTGATCATGTTAACTGCGGTTTGATTTTCAGGCTCGTACTGCAAATTCGGATTTGGACTGATAATATTGCTGCGGGCGCAATTCCCTTTTTTTCGTGGCTGCAACAACGTACTATGTGGCAAGCTTGCCTGTATTCGGCTGTCATTCATGTAATGCGTGCTTGACATGTAAAGGCTCTTTACCTCTTGCCAAGAGCAAGGCGGCATGCGCAACTCAGAAAGAAAATGAGCCTTCTTGAAGGAGCTTCTCTCCAGAATTGCTTGCGCATTGATTGGGTACCCTCCCCCAGACTAGCATGGAAGCTCCCAGGACCTTTTTGGAAGACTTAGTTCTGTGAAGCCAATTGGGGGAACCTTGCTTTGCCTAAGAATTTCTTGGACCGCTGAGCGCCACCGGCACCTCAGGCAGATCATGCAGCAGATGCAGCACCAGATGGCGCCTGAACCCGAGGAGATCAAGGAGGTGAACGGGGACAAGGGCAAGGCCAAGGCCGGGAACGTCAAGGTCGGGAACATCCTTGTTTTCAGTTCAGCAAATCCTTATTTGGGTGTGGCTCAAAATTGAATAGGGGTTACGCAGGTTTTGGTCCTGTTTCAAAGGGTTACAGGAAGTTCTACAGGAAGCCAGCTTATTTGCGGTGCTTTGGGGCCACTTCCTGTAGATTTTCCGGTAACCAAACCCTTTGATTGTTTTCAGCAAATCCTTATTTGCGGAGGTCTAGAGGACTGCTTGGATCTGTGGTCCTTCCCCAAATCACCCGGCTCCCCCTGGCCTTCCTGTGGGTTTTTGCTGCTCCCGCTGTTTTTCCCAAGTACTTCTGTGGCCCCAATCTTCCAGTAGGTTTTCCCAGTACTGCAGTCTTTCCCGAATACACCGACGGACGGTCCTTCCCAAAGTTCGTTCCAATCTCAACATGTATGTACGATGACAACACTCATGGGGACAAGGCTAATCACGATGACAACAACAATAATATATTAGCAGTCCATGTCTTTATTGCTAACAATACACATAATAAAAGCAATCATGGCACTAATACTCCGAATAATGATGGTAATGACGATACTGCTAAGAATGATAATGGTGGTTATGATAAGAAAGGTAATAATGCTAGTAAAAATAGTGCCAAGAACATCAGTACTGGTACAAGTGCTAGTATTATTATTACTATTACTATTGCTACTACTACTACTACTACTACTACTACTACTACTACTACGACTACGACTGCGACTGCGACTGCGACTACGACTACGACTACGACTACGACTACGACTACGACTACGACAACAACTACTGCTGTATTAGTGCCACTAGTATCACTACTCCTACTCCTACTCCTACTGCAATCGCTACTGCAATCGCTACTGCAATCGCTACTGCTACTGCTCCTGCTGCTGCTTCTGCTTCTGCTGCTGTTGCTGCTTCTGCTACTGCTACTGCTGTAGCAGCAGCTGCTGCATATTCATGCTATGTGTAAGGAGCAACATGATACTACTGATTGTGTCTAGAGATCTTCTGATGTACCTGCCAGTGCAGGGGCATTGTTTCGATCGAGTGCTTGCTGCAGTCTTTCTACATCCGTCCTTGCTCAAGGACGGGGAAGGTTAGCCACCGAGCAAAAGCGCAGATCGCTGTTTGGGTGCTTCTCAAAGTACACTTGGTTAAACATACGCCGACAGCTCCCCCTTTTTTTTGCCACCCGCCGAAAGGGGATTTTGTTTCCATCTGCTTTCGGCCTGTAGGGAACTTTGCAGAGCATTTTTTGAGATGAACCTGTAGGGTTGCAACTTTGGTTGTTGCAACCTTGGAGACCTCAAGCCTTTGCAACAAGATGCACCTTGGGGTTGTTGCAACAGGAGCCCCAAGGGCCACGAATTCAGCTCGCGGGCCAGGCGAAGGCCAGGGGGAAGAAGATCAGCTCCAGCGGGTGCCGGGCTCGGTTGGCGGCTGGCGCAATGGGTCGGCGGTGTGCGACTTCTTTTGGTCGTAGGGATTCCTTTTGGGGTAAATTCCAGGGTTGTGGGATCACTCGGGGCTTTTCTCCACTTCTGTGATGCAAGGGAATCTCCCCCTTTATATGGGGGGTTTTGGGAAGCCTTTTTAGTTGTATCACAGAAGTGGTCATTTCCCACAGCCCTGTCCCATTCCATTCTCAACCCAGCGATCCGAATCTTTCTAGAAAGCCACCCAAAAACCTTGGGGAAATAGATCCGGTTTTTGAAAAGAACGATGGCTGAAAAAATGGTTGGAACCAGAATCAACCCCTAGAAGGATGCACGCCAATCGCCTGGGTACCCTTCCTCTCACTAACATGGCACCTGAGGGAAGGGTACCTGTAAGATCAGTTTCCTCCCGGAGGGACCCTCTGGCAGGTGCCGTGGTGGGATAGAGAGTAGGTCGGTCGATGTATTTTGCAACTTCAAGTTGGTTCAATCTTGCCCCGAGTCGTTTGTGTTGCCTTTCTCGGAAGGTTGCCCGGCAAAGCTTTTGCCCCCTGCACATCTTGGCATTGGTCACTTGCCCAAGTCTCATTGAGAATCCTTAGGGTCGCAGTTGCTCGCTTAGGGCGAAAGATGAACAGACGTGGCGGGAGAAGATGCAACTTCCCTTGAGTTCACAGAGACAAATGTTCTAATAGCCGCGAAGTTTCAAGGCGAGGGCGAATCTTCCCTAGCCACTCCCAACGTCTGTTTTTTCCGCATTTGCAACAGGCTACATACTTTCCTGCAACTTGACCTGGAACCACAAAGCGGTCCACGAAGCAGTAGATTCCTCTCGCAAAGGATCGTTCGTGTTGCTTCCATGTGAATCTCCGACTTGGCGGGCAAACTCAAACATATTTTTCAGGGCGTACCCTGTAACAACAAAAAAAGCCACGGCCAAGAAAGAAGGCCCCTGAAACTGGGGGGATTTAACAAACAAAGAATGGGGCGGTACCCTTTAACCAAAAAAAACAAAACAAGTCACGGCCAAGAACGCAGACCAACAGAAACATGACCAAAAAATGCACGGCCAAAAAAGACTCGCCAAAAGAAGGACGACGCCCCGCTTCAGCGGGGCCCCATCCAAATTTTTCTGTGGACGGCGGCGGAGGTCCCGGAGCCCCAGCCGGAAGAAGAAGAGCCCCAGCCGACGGAGGCGCGAGCGGGAAGAGGTGGGGTTTCTCAAAGGAGCCTAAGAAACGGGGGTTGATCCCTGTCTGTTTTGTTTTCAAAAGGAAAACACCCACCACCAGTTTTGGGGTTCTTTTCTGAGACTTGGGGGTTGATGAATATTCCACTTGGGGCCCCCAGTTCTGACCATGGGTTATATTTCTCATGTGGTTGAAATATCAAATCTTTGTGATTTTGCAACCAATGGTCATCCTATGTAAAGGACCTTTTGATCAACCCCGAATGGTTTGCCCTTCGCTACCCTTAACCCCAAGAGTAGCCATACCCTTTTGTAGGGAGTGTATGCAAGGGGCCTGAAGAGGCGATCCTTGACAGCCTCGAGGCCCTAGTATTAGCTACACTCATGCCGTCTGGTGTCTATTTACACGTCGATTTTAGAAGCGCGAATGTGGTAGCAAGGCATGTCGTTTTGCGTAGTCGACAACATTAGTCTGTACAGATAAGCCTTTTAGTTGCCCCGAAAGCTGGAAAGGGTCTGCTTCGAGTTGTTCGTTGCTCAAGTTCCATCTACGTCTCCTGACACGCTTTGCTGCAGCCAAGAAGGATGCAAAGCGGGGCCTCCAAGTGTCATTGCAGTGTTGTGTGAGTGGGCCGGCCAGACATGCTACCACCGCAATGGCGGCGATTCTTGTCAAGGCCCCAAGATCTGAGAAAAGATCGATGGCTACTTTGGGCAGAGCTTCACGCACGATTTTCGCGTCCAGGAAGCGCAGCTCCAGTTCCAGCAAAAGGCCTGCGGTCTACAGGGAATCTCCGGGCTTTTCGGGAAGGGCTGGGGTTGTGCTGCAAGGGCCAGCCGATCGGTACGGAACTCGGCACGAGAGAGAAGCTGAGAAGTGTCGGGCCCGGTGCGGTTCGTCCCACCTGTGCGACCAACGTGTCAGCGCTGGCTTGGGCCCGGATGAATGGGTTGCCAGTACATAGGTAAGCTGTGCTTGCACGCCACTTGGGTTGCAGATTGGCAACATCCTTGAGGATGCTGGTAGCGTGATCCATATGGAGTCCGGTGAGTTTTTTGCAGGCGCGCCAGCTGACCGCGCTTCTCCTTTCCGTTTGTTTTGTTTTGCAGGTCAGCCTTGGTTCGTGCCTTGGGGCGTGGTTTGGGTGTGAATTTATTGGTTGAGGCGCACATCTTCAAGCGGACCCCAATCACCACCGGGCGACGAGCGTCACCACCCCATGCCCTTGCAACGCCTCGTGCGGATGTTGGGGAACAACTCCTCCGCCTGGAAAGGTACTCCTGAAGTCTTTGTGCCTGCAAGCGACTGTTCAGACATCCACATTCCAAAATTTATTCCCCCTCCTGCTGTGGGTTTTTGGCCTGGCAAAGTTAATCGCTTTTTTTCTTTTCCAACAACGTGTAGTGCTTTGGATTGCTCGTACCTATCAGCATATGTCTCGTGAGACCTCCGCTGTCATGGACTCCATTGGGATGTTTCGGTATTGTTTTTTGCTTGTCAGAACCACCTCCAAGCTATTTATGCATCAATCTCTCGCTTGCCCTATCTAATCCATACACCACGGAGCAGGCACTCCCTCTCTCCTCCCTCCCTATCTCTCTCCCTCTCCCTCTCCCTCTGGCTCTCCGTGTCCCTCTGCTGTCCCTCGCCCTCTCTGCACTGCTATTGCCGCAGTAGCCGCAGCCGGAGCCGGAGCCGCCGCAGCCGACGCAGAGGTGCAGCGGTGCAGCGGTGCACGCGAAAGTGTCTTTTTCTGGCACCCTTCGGGAGAATGTGCCCCAGAATCATCCATGTCCGGGAATTACTGAGACAAACCATGTGAGCCAGGGGTATCGAGGGCAAGGGCACGTGGGCGCAGATTTCATGCTTCATTTGTGCAGCGCATGGCTGCTTGCTTTGGATTCTTTGGGTGCCATTTAGCAACTGTTGTGCGGTACAATGCGCTGTGGATTTTTGATTCCTTCGCCACGGTGTCAACTCACGTTGCCAATTGCTTGTCGCGATTATCATGAGCAACTACTTGTCTCATGAACTCATACCCCTTGGCGGTACGTGAGATTGATGGGGTCGTTTTATTTTATTTTTATTTTTTATTTTTAAATCCCCGACAACAATTATTTAGCTTCTCACTCGTCATTTGCCAGATTTATTCAGAATTGGTAGAGTATTGCTTTGTGCTGCGCCGTTTGGAATCTGTTTTATTCTTGGGCCAGCAACCTGTGGGATTTGTGCCAAAGGTAGGTTTCCAGATGGGGAACCTGTAGGGCAATTCTTGGCTGAGTGGCAGGTACATGGTAATTGTGTTTGGGGGATTAGAATGGGGTGTCAAATGGGCGCTAAAGATAAGCGTTTTCTTGGTAGGTGGCAAAACGTACTAGACAACATAAAAAAAGGGCACCCTTATTCTAGCCTCTCTACTTCCCCAGAATTACTTCCATTTTTCATTTTTTTGCTTTTTTGGGGTTCCCTTTGTTTTCCACTAACCAGGCAAACAACAAAACATTTTTTGCTGGGGTCCTAATTCCAGCCAAGGTTGGCGTTTCTTTCGCGTCCCGTGAGACCTGAGACGTGTTTGTTCGTGCCAGGCCGGCGCAGCCCCAGCCGGCGCCGCCGCAGCCCCAGCCGCCGCCGTCGCAGCCCCCCCCGCGGAGGCGGAGGCGGAGGCGGGGAGTTGGGACACGGCGTCGGAGGACCTGCGGAATGTTTTGGAGGGCCCCGACTTTGATGTGCAAAAGGGTGGGCTGTTTCTTGTTATGTTCCCTTTGACGGGTTTCCACAAAAATGTACCAAGAAAGAAGTGGGGGGCGGGGGGGTGGAGGGGAAGATGTCGCTTTAAGGCGCGGTGCACACTCTTCTTCTCGCGCTTTTGGCAGGCTATGGCGGTGGTGGTGGTGGCCCCCGCTTTGGCGGAGGAGGCGGAGGAGGCGGAGGCGGGAAAAGGTGGGGCGACGGGATTCCCTTTTGTGGCGCCGGGCCGCGAATCTGTCATTGACACCTGGCGAATCTGTCATGCAAAGGACTCGGCTCCATAGGAACCAAGGGGTTGATATGGGGTTGCAGAGAGGACGCTTGAGCGTGTTTTTTGGCCAGCGGTTGCGCTCGCAGAAGCCAACCACAATTCGGGAAGTGCTCAAGATTCAGGTTGCTCCAAAAAATACAAAAAAAAAAACAAAAACACAAGAAACAAACAGACAGACCAACAATCACACATATCGAAGGTTTCTCCTCCATGGGATAATGAACACCCATAGCCCTTTTTGGAAACCGTCCCATTTTGTGTGTTCAGCCTCCGCTGACCATGAATCTTCTGGCTCCAGGCGAGATGTGCGGGGACTTCAAGCGGGGCAGGTGTACTCGTGGCACCGCGTGCCGATTTTCCCACGGCGGCTCGGCGAAAAAATTGGGTGTGTCTCAAAATCGGCGACAATTTATTTTCGCCCCACGGACAACTGGTGCCCAGGCGTTCATCAATTCTAGTTCATCATGGATGCTTCGGCCAGAAAAAACCATAGGAAAAGCAGTGTTTTGTGGCATCACAATGAGTTCACCACGTTCTTGCCAGTACTTTTCCGGTAATTGTTTAGAAGCAATTACCGGTCAAGAAGTTGCTTTTTCTCTCGTTGTCTCCTGCCATACTTCAAGTGGATCGTCTGGACTCTTGAAATAAAATACATGGCCTGCGCGGTGTTTTGAACACTTTCAAGAAACGCCATCCTTAAGAAGCAGCATGTCGCTATGAAAGCGATGCTGAAAGCCCACACGCAGGCCAGCCCTTTTTCACGAAGCCAACTTCAACCAGGGCTGTCTGCAAAAATGGCGGCCGGAGCGGTATTTTCTGTATGTTGACAGGGCCTCGAGCGCTTTATGCACACCGGGGCTTCGGAGCATGTGAGCCGCAAACCAAGGTGTCCACGCTGACTCGATTTGTGCCTGAACGACCCCAAAAACGGACACACACACACACACACACACTAATCAGCTCGTGAGTGGGGTACCAAGACGAGGACGGCAGCTGCATGAGCACGAGCCACATGCACAAGAGCAGATCAGACGACCATGGCACGATCTTGCCATGATACTCCTGGTGCATGTCCCTAATATGAAAGTGCTTCAGTGGCTGAGCGATGAAGAAATGCAAACATGAGCCATGAGCATATTGTCAACCGTGTGTTTGCGGTCGGATGGCCAAGTTTCGAGCAGCGGGGTTTGTTGACATTGGCAAAATGATGGCGCTGTTTGGTTTGATGGAGACAACCTCGAAATTTGGTGGATCGATATGCGCAATATCGAAGGGCGTTGAAGCTTTCGGTGAGAACTGGGGGGAGTTTTTGTCGCGAGCGGTGTCGTCCACATGAAGAACATTTGCCTCTGTAAGACTGGTTAGTTTGCTTGGCATTAGTTCAATGTCATAGAGGTCCTGAAGGAAATTGAGGGGACTTGGAAGACAATCTGTCCTGATAATGGGAGGCATGGTAACCACGTCTCATGGCTACCGAGTAGGCTTCATGGAAACTGCCGAGGACACTCACAGCCGAGGGGGGTCGATGCCGAATGATTCTTGGGGGACCTCCATTGGCTGTTGCAAAACTAGGGACACCGGAACGCGGACGGTTTCAAAGGGAGGTGCACCGAAGCTTGGAACCAAAACTTGAGCTTTGGCTTGGCACAGACCCATTCAAGCTTGATGAAGCAGGCATAAATATAGTTCGGTACGGATGGTTGTGAAAGGTACCGGGTACCCGTCAGGAAGCCAAACGCAAACAGGAAGCGAACGCCGGAAAGCCAAATGCCCCCCCAACTCAGGGGATGATGGCCCCAGCCGCAGCGAGCCAGTGGGGACGTTCAAGGCGAGGGGCCGAATCGCAGGGGAGTGGCGCAGGCGCAAATGGAATGCCGAGGCAAAACTCTCCAAGTGGTGGGTGCCATGTTGGTTCTCTCTCTCAAACCGGTCGTGTGGAAACTGATTCTCATTGATTTTCACAGTTGGAAATCAGTCATGAAAGACACCATCTCGCCCTGGAGGGGTGCCAGTTTTTGGCACCTTCCCGTCCACTCAAGAACCTGTTCCTGCCGCGATGGGAAGAGCTCGACCTCAACATCCCAAGGCCCACACTGAGCTCGCCCTTTATCGACCCCCAAACAAAGAAGACAACCTGCTGCAATGGTGTTGGCGTGACAGGTGGTTTCCCTTGTGCGCCCTTCACACCGCGAGTCAGAGTGCGAATCGCGCGATTTTGCAATCGAGTTTTATGAGGTGAAACGATTCGAACTTTGCCTGTCGCGAAGCTCAAAGTCCTGATGCATTCTGCTGAACCATAGCACAGGCAGTGCAGGATGTAGCTGAGCTTCGGTCAACATGCCGTTGTCTCATGGTTAACTTGAGAAGGTCATGGAAGACTCGCTGAAATTCCCGAAGAACGCCGAGAGACTTTTTGGCTCCTTCTTCCATGTTGACAGTGGCTCAGGCGACTGACAATGCAAGCGACAATGCTGCTCCGCAGAGACTTCGGAATTCCCCCGTTTGCTTTTGCTCTAAGCTTACCCAATTCTCCATGCCCTTGTTCTTGTTTCTTGAGTTTCTTTGCGTCCTGATTTTCTGGTTTTCTTGCATTGATGTTGCTCCGCCCTTCTCTCTGCTCTTCCCTCTCTCTGCTCTGTTTGGCGTTTTCCTTCCGTTCTCCTTCCCCACAACCCACCCACGCCAACCCACCCCCAAAACCCTAAACCCTAAACCCTAAACCCGCGCCCCCAACCCCCCCCCAAACCCCCCCCAAACCCCCACCCCCCCCAAACCCAAACCCACCCTGAGAGGCGCCGAGCGGCCCGGCGCCCACGAGCCTCGCGGCGCTGAAGCCGCCGCCCTCCATGGCGCAGATCAACTCGGACCCCTCGGCGCACAACAGCCCCCCGGACCGAAGAAGCGGCCGCCCAACGGCCGGCCGCAGCCCTTCCTACAAGGAAAAAGCCGAACTCCAGTGGGAATTTGTCTGCAACAATTTGGGTGGGTGGTTTTTCTTGTCACTTCTTTTTTTCTTTAACATCAGGGCTTCCACAATGATGAGCCAAGCTCCAAACTGAGCCACACAACTCCCACCATGATGATGTCCAAAGCGCCCCTGCAAATCTCTGAAGGTGCGTGCCCCTTGGTTTTTCGGAGTTGGACAACCTGAGCCACAATCAAACCCGGGTAGATGAAGGTTAGCAAGGTACAATCTCAACCATAATTGGCTGCAGATCTCCGCATTCTTAATTCTTTAAAGGGTTCCGGGTCGACCATTTTAGTACCGGGTTTTGATTATGACTCAACTCGGATTTGGGTGGCTCGAAGCACTTTTTTGAGGTCGTTTTGGGGCTGGCCTTTGTTTTTGTTGGAAACCACAAGGACAACTGTGTACTTTGCTGCCCTTGGGGCCTGACACACTCACCCCCCCCAAGCAAAAGTATAAACAAAAAAGAGAAAACAGAAAGAAGAAAGCGCCGCGCACTTAGTTGCACTGAGCGAGTCTGCAAGCAAAAGCCTGACAAAATCCCAACATCCAAACTCAAATGGGTGGCACGCTCGTTTTTTTTTCTCCTTCCTTTTTTTTTCTTTTTCGGGTGGGTGGTTGTCCTAAAGGGATGAGCAGGGTCTCTTTTTTTTTTTCCTGGGTGGGTAGCCTTTTGTGGGGTTGGTTTAACAGGAAAGCAAAAGGAGCACGGAGGCCATTTTGAGGGGTGGCTCGTCTTTTCGGATTCGGAGCCAACATAGCGCAAGGTTGTTTCTGTCGGTTTTCCCGTGAACCCACCAATTGCTTGGGTACCAACTCCAAAAAGAGCACCCAAGTCCACACGGAGAGATGTGGGATGATCCACTCAGAGGTGCCTTTGGTCCACACCCTTTGGCCCACCCCTTCCGAAATGGCGTGTTTCCGCCATTTTGGAGGGCGGGCCCGTTTTTTCCGCTTCCTGGCCCAAAGACTTCTTGGGGCAGTTCTTCTCTACGACTGGAGGTCTGATGGGTCGATTGGGTGGATGGAAGCTGTGCGTGAAAGAAGAGCCAAACGATGTGTTGGGGGGTATAACGCTTCTCTACAATTGAGTGTTCAGGTTTCAGACTGGTGCTTTTTTGGGTGTACTGCGTGCTGTGGATGTAGGTTCAATGTGGTTTGAAACCTAGTGAAACTTCAAGAGGTGCGGCAGTTGTGGTTCATGCCATCCCAAGAAGGGCCTTCCAAGTTCAGTGCCTTCAGTGGGTCTGTCACCTTTTTGGCCGACTGCGTGTGCTGAGGTGGGGCTACTGTCCAGGACCAAGAGATCAAGGTGATTGATGCAAGAGGACAGATGTGCCTCAGCGGACAAAGGTGAGACAGGAGCTTGATGTGAGCCACAATCAAAACCTGGGTAGATGAAGGTTAGTACGGGACAATCCCAACTATAAATAGCTGCGGCCGCCTTCTTAAGTCTTTACATGGTTCTAGGTCAACCATTTTAATACCGGGTTTTGATTGTGACTCATGTGTCTGTCTGTCTGTCTCTCTGTCTGTGCGTCCGTCCGTCCGCTTCCTGTCTGTCGCAGAAACAGCAACAGTACCGCAGGAGTGGCAACTCAGACACCGCGGCGTCCAAGTCCTTTTTGTGGGTTTGAGACAAACAAACGCCGAGATGAAGTTTCAAACTCGGACAGGTCAAAACCACCTTCTTTCCCATCTGCTTTCCCCTCGCTTTGATCAAAATTAGACAGGCCAAAACCACCTTTTATCTTTTTACCCCCTCGTTTTCTTCATCTGCTTTTCCCCCGTTTTGATAAACAAAAATGGACAGGTCAAGACCCACCTTTTTGTCCTTCTTCTCCCGTTGTTCCCATCCTCCGTTTTTTCTCCTTCCTCACTTTTTTACCTGTCAGTCCTTCCACTTTCTTTAACCCCCCCCCGTCTTTTTTTTCCCCAACAGCTGAAAGCTCTGGGGTCTCAGCCCAGATAGGCTCCGGGGCGGCCCTGAGGGAAGGTTCCACGAGGGTTCCATCAGGGTTCCACCAGGGTTCCACCAGGGTTCCATGAGGTTCTGCGAGGGCTGCGGGGTGGTGCGATCAGCAAAAAAGAGCACCGCCATGCTGTTGGGGATATCACGTGAGCTTATTTTCCTTTCTCCCTCCTTCGTCGCCTTCATCTCAGGATGTCCCAGTTCCCGCGCTACGCGACCTTCCAGGACGCGCCCTTCTGCGCGTCCATCCAGGCGGACCTGGCCAAGGCGGGTTTCCCCGCGCCCTCGCAGATCCAGCAGCGCCCTGGAGGTCAAAACGGGTCCGACGGGGCCCGGGGGTGCGGCCGACTGGCTGGCCATTTGGTGTCCGAACACTTTGCCACGTCGATTTCTTTTCACCATAGGGTGTGCTTTGTGGTGGTTTTGGGGGGATAATCGCATGGGTTTCGATTCCTGGTTTACCTGGTGGTGTCCTCATCCAGGGCCATCTATTTGCCCTAAAGGCACGCCTATGCGACCGGCGAGTTCCGGACGACCTCCGGAAGGTTCCTTTTGGTGTGATAGGAATAGGTTTTTGTCGCCTTGGGCTCACAAAACCCTAGTGTTCTGGGCGACCGGCGAAATGTGGTTTTCCTTTTCTCATGGAAAGACGTGTTTTTTGTTTGTTGTTGTTTATGTGGGTCTTTCTGAAAATTGAGGACCCCTCCGGGTAGCTGGTTTCCTTTCGGTTTCCCTTTGAAACCATTCAAGAAGGGGTCCCAACTAATTTGAGAGATTCCCATAAGAGTTGGAACCTCAGAACCTTTGGGTATGTAATGAATGTCAAGACGACCAGTGGAACTGAATCCCCACCTCCCGAGGCATGCGGAAGTGAATTGCAGGAATTGGAACCACAAAGCGGCGACCCGAAACATCCCCACCATGTCAACTCAGGGCACCCAACTCAGATTCAGACCCATCTTTTCGGTCGGATCGGTGAATTACTGTCATTTACTCGGTGAACATTGTCTTTAAAAGGGCCGCGATCGCTGCAGGTCGCCGGATTCTCCGTGCCTTCTCAGATTTCCATCTTTCAACAATCATGGAAGCTGACAGGAGGGGTTTGGAAGACTACAGTTCTCTTGAGAAGGCTGGCAGCTGTCCACTTCTATGGTATGTGTGTCGCTCAAAAGTAAGGACCCCAAACGGAGCTCTGCTTGTTAGAGACATTGGCTAAACTCTGCGGTGCGCTGGTCGCCCTGCTTCTTTACTTTTTGAGCCATAGCATGTTGAAGACTTCCCCAGAATTGCTCGCCCTTTTATTCTTTTTGGCCTTTTTTTTTCTTCTCGGTTACCTTGGTTTTCCACTAGGCAGAAAGATCATTTTTTGCTGGGGTCCTCAGTCCAAGAAGAGAGGAGCCTTCGCGCCAAGGTACGCGTGGCCCTTGGCAATGCAGGGCTACGATGTGATTGGAGTGGCTGCCACTGGTAGCGGCAAGACCGCTCGGGGAGAAGGGCTGACGGGCTGATCCACTTCAGGCGGATCCACTTTTTGGGGGCATACTTTAAGGGGAAATGGATTCAGATGGATTTCCCTGGTAGATGATCAAGCCACCAGGTTAGCCAGGGAAACCCATCTGTTTTTCAACCAACACAACCAAAAAAGGACACCTATGTGTGGGGGTCCAAAAGTGATTCAGATCCCAAGTTGACAATAGAGGTCCCCGCGCTTCAAGCAGAGAGGTTTTTGGGATGAGACTCCACCGACCGAGTCCAGGCAGAACCTTTTTCTGAGCGGTCAACATGTACCAGCTGTCGGAGGGATGAGTGGGATGGCATTGGGCAGACTTACCAAATGTCAATCAGATTTTCGGAGGTTTCCGTGCTCGTCAGCACTGGCTCAGGAAACTCAAGGTCTCATTTGAGCGCTGGCATTCCTTTCCCAGTTGCCTTTGCGCGATTCCGGTTCCACTCGCTTTGCTTGAGACATTGCCTTGCTGCGTGGGCCATTTGGCTGACAAGGCCACAGCGGTGGGTTAGGCAATTTCGCTGAGGCTTGAGCTGAGAAGCCTTGAGATAGGGCATGCCCCGAGTACAGAGATTTTGGAGCCGGGCTCCATGTTTTTTTCAAAGAAACTTACCTGCGGTTTGGAGTGAACAAATCCCAGAGTTTGTGTGCGGCTTGGGGCAATCCAACCCCCCTTTCCCCCAAAAAAAAGAAGCGCAAGAGAAACCGCCGGCCCGTGCGAGGACGCTGGGCTTCCTGCTGCCGGCTTTCCACTTCCTCATGGAGCGCCAGATCCGAGCAGGAGCGGCGGGCGGGCGACGGGCATGCCATGATTGGGATGGCCTCGTTGTTGTTTTGCTTTTTTGGTGTCCCTCCCCTCTCTTTCTCTCTTTCTCTGCGGTTGTGGATTTTGTGACTTGTTGATGCTCAGCGTCCACTCATGGTGGGAACCAACATCGCTGACGGTTTACAAGGAAACATATTGGACACACACACACAAATTCTCTTGGCCACAGTGCACCAAGAGTACAGGTCAAATGCTGTGCCAGTACAAGCCCCATTTCTCTTGCTGTCATTGCGAGAGCGCATGCTTCATGCACGAGCTGGATTTCGGAAGGCGAGCGCGGATTGTTCAGCCCGTTCCCAAGCGGTTCGGATGGTTCGACGGTTCGGCGGATGCTAGGAGACCCCCAACTGCTTGTGATGGCGCCAACCCGAGAGCTCGCAGTACAGATCGAGGAGGAGGCGGTGAAGTTCGGCAGGCGGGGCGGCCGGGCTCCGGAGCCGGAGTCGCAGAGCCCGGCAGTCGAGCCGAGCGTCGCATGCAAGGGGGAATTTCATGGGCCAGCCCTCAAAACAACATCCGGGGTACCACGTCACCGCTTGGAATATGTTTTCTGGAATTATTGTTTTGGACACATTTTTGCGGGTGGGGTCATCCTGATTGGTTCCAAAGTTGACGACAACCCGTTGGTGAATGCCGGGAGTCTGCGATGGTGTTTCTTTTCGGGAGCCCCGGTGCAGGCATGGGGTGTGAGAGGGGTCAAGGACCTTGGAGTGAGTCTGGAGTGTCCAGGCCGGGGGGGGGGGGAGGGGGGTGATTGTGTGGGGTGAGGCTGGGTGGTGTGACTGGTACTGGGAATGCTGGCATGTGATGGTAGTTCTTGGGTCGGAGAGAGGTCAAGGACCCCTGGAATAGGTTCCGAGTTTGGAGTTTCCCTGCCAGAGGTGACAGGATTGTGGTTTGCGCGGCACGCAAAAGGTGCGAAAACGAGTCGGCTTGATAGTAGCAAAGCAATTTCCTCCGGGAACCCAACAAGGTTCAGAATAATTTATGCCCATGGTGGTCAGGATGCCCAGGAATACTAAAACAAAAACCGGGGTAATGAGGTTCCCCCGCTTACGCATGGCCATGATATTAGGACAGTTACTGGCATGACCACGTCAACTCTTATTCGGGCATGCTAAGCTCGCGCAATGAAGAGCACAAAAGACGCCCACAGACAGGAACCGACTTGTGCGCCGCAACATGGGGTCCCAATTTCCGGCGGCCGCTTCTGGCGTGCGTGCGTTGTTGCTTGCCTGGGCTGCCCTGACTTTGACCTTCATCTGGTCAGACGCTCCGGCTCCGTGGCTGCACGTCTGGGCGCGCCACGCGCCGCTCGAGCCGCTGGAGCCGCTGGAGCCGCTGGTGCTGTCGGACATCCACCGCAGGACGGATAATCCACTGGTGGACATGGCGGCGGGCACGCTCGGCGCGGCCATATCCTTTGTGCTGCTCTGGATGAACGAGGGCCACGCCGTGCGGATGGACCAGCTGCTGCAGTTTGCCACACGCCGCGTGAAGAGCATCCAGGCGTCTCCGGCCTCGGTGGAGAACCGCCGGCACTTTGTGTTTTTGAACGGCGAGGCACGGACCGCCGACCGGCTGATGCTGCCAGAATGGGGCAGCCTATCTGCACCACCCAATGCCTTCAAGCTGAGAGCTACGGCACTGATCCTCGGCTTCTGGCAAAAAGGAGTTGCGCCACCAAAAAAACGTCCAACAGGAGTGCCTGGTTGCTCTTGTTGCCTCAAACCTATGCAATGCATAGTTCTTTTTATGAGCTTGGTTGAGTTGTTAGCTTGATCCGCATCCTCCGCAGCTGTGCACAGACTCATGCAGCAAAAGGCCAAGTTGTTTTTTCCCCGTGCCGCCATTCAGCATAATCGCCGGTCGACTAAACAGCGAGTCACATGCTACAAAAAGGCTTCCAAGAAGCGACCGGCAAACAAATTCCCTAATTAGCCCGCAGTCCAGACAACCGTCAAGCTGCCATCAACTGCCAGACATCCGCGGTCTGAGCACTGCCTGCTCTTGCTTGCTTTTCATTCGCCCCAGAATTAGGGTCTTGCTCTTTTTGGGGTGGCTGCTCTTTGGTTGGGGGTGTTTGAGCTCGCTCCCATATTGGTAGCGGAGCAGGGTGTTTGGGGTTCTTAGGCTGCTTGCTTGAGCCCCAATGCCCGCTGCCAGCGGCAGCGATGGGACGGCTGTCCTGGTACCACCCGTAAATTCACGCCGGTCCGTGGAGCGGCCGGCATGGCCTACATGCAGGACCAGCCTTCATGACGTGGCTGTATGGCATGTTTGGCCTACGGGATTACCCAAAAGCGGGCGTACCACATAGGCAAGGACATGCTGGACATCCTGACGGCCTCAGACTACACCCGGCGCACCTCGTGTGCCACCAGCACAGAAGATGCCAGCGGCGGCCACACCACCACCGCGGCCAACCTCATCGAAGGCAGCGGCACCAGTCACGCCGATCTCATGGTTCTCGGCAAGGGCGAGGACGAACGGGGTGGATGCGGAGATGGAGGTGTCTGATGAACCGGAGATAGAGAGCTCATCTGCAGGGACCAGCGACATAAAGTCCGACCTGAAGAGGAGAGCCAGACAGGCGAGGAGTTCTTCGGTGACCGGATGAGGTACACGAAGCGGAAGAAGGCCATCGAAGCCCAGGCACAGCTGTAGCTTGAGGAGGCCGAGTTAGCCATGCTCACTCAGCACGAGGAGAGATTTGCAGCTGCTGAAGCTGCAGGGCGAGGCGTTCCGTGAGACGGAAGAGGAGATGTTTGAGCGGGCGGAGAACGAGCGCGCTACGTACCGACGCCTTCCAGGGCAGTCGGTGGCTTCATACATCGGGCAGATGAAGCGCCTGAGAGCACAATACCAGCAAGTAGACACGGACTTGCACCTCTCGGACAAGGCCTGGGCACACAGGCTGAACCAATATGTGGACTGGCCTGGTCCGAACGCATGGGTGTGTGTTCTTCTCGTCCGGAGGACGGTACGTCTCAAGGGACATCGAGCGCACCATGCGTTACAGGTGCGCGAAGATCCACGAGGATGAGAAAAGGCTGGGAGGCGGAATCAGGAGTTTTCCACATCGGCGTGCAGGAGCGTTCAGAGGCCCCGGGCCGTGAAGATCCGGAGCAGGGTGAAAGTTCGGAGTCTTGGTGCAAGACACGTCCAAGACCACACGGAGGCCACCTGGTATGCCACCTACCACGAGGCCGGTGAAGGCAGTGGAGACCCTGCGGAAGAGGAGGAGACGATGGTCCCGCTTGACAAGGAGATCAAAGAGGGCTGGGTGGAAGGCGAAGCAGAAGCGCTCGGACAAGAACAAAGCGCCAACGCCACAGGATAAGCGCAAGAAGACTTCTACGTGCCGCAGCTCGCAGATCGGACACTGGAAGGGTGTCCCAATGTGATGTCCGGCAAGGACCAGCAGCATGCCCAAAAGGCGCCTACGCTCCTGAAATAGAAGGTGGGAGCAAAAGATCAGATTAATGGTCAACAACGACGATCAGCTGTTCCAGATGCAGGTCACCGGCGAGGTGTGCAACTTCTGCCCCAATTTTTGGGGAATTTCAAGACCGTGATCCGCGAATGACCCAGGGCAAGCGGGAGGAGTTCATCAAACCACCTTGGGAAGAAAGTTTGGCGGCTTCACCATCTCGGTACAAGGCCCCAGAAAGGAACTGTGAAGGATGGCTATGTGATTGGTCGGTCGTCGCAGGGACGCCGAGGGAGCAACCAGAGTGAGAAGGCCACACCAGGGGAGGGCAAGAAGGAGCCGCCGCAGAAGCTAGATTTGAAGGATATGCCCAAGGCGAGCGCAAGGACAGGCCATTTCGGGTGCCGCACTGCTGTTGGTGAAGGGGCTAACATGGCTGGAAGAGGAAGAGCACGAGGTCCTCAAGTTTGGTGCCGGAGAGCCGTGCAACAGCACATGCGCTTGTGTGTACCCGGTGGGCATCTACGGGAAGGACACCCTGACTTTGGCGACCGTCGGATGAGCTTGTTCGGCATCACTCGCCCCATGATCCTGACCAACACTTGGCGCCCGGCGGTGGATCTGCTGGACTTCGGCAAGACGAGTGACTTCTGGCACCCGGTGAGGATGCCCCAAGCTTACGCGTTCCTTCAGGCGGAGGAAGGTGCCCTGCTGCCGTTCTGAGGCTCTTTGAGGATGAAAGCTCTGCCGCAGTGAGTGATGGAGAAGAGGGCCGGACCGAGGAGCGGTTATTGGAAGAGCAGCTGCTGGGCGAGCTGCCCACGCAGGAGATACTGGAGCCTACTGATGAGGAGTCGGAGATTCTGGATGATGGATGCGAATCTGACGCTTCGTTGTCACTGACAGTGAGGATGTTAGAGCCTTGGCAGGAAGCCCATGCAGAAGGTGTGCAGAAGCAGCTCACAAGACTGAAGAGTTCAATCCAGATTTGGATGACGAGTTGAGCAGGCGCAGGAGGAGGCTTCAGAGCAAGCAGAAGCATAGCCGCAATAGGTTGCGGTTGATGACGCTGTGGTTGAACACCACCGCCCGCAAAGAAGGTGCTTGCTGAGTCGGCCTTCTCGGAGCCTGTGATGCCTGACATACCGGGCATTCCAATTCCCGGCAGAGCGAGATGAGATCTGCATCCGCTCCAGCCAATCGCAGCATCCTCTCCAGCGTCTCTCCACTGGAGCACGCACTGGGGTCCTCACCTGCGTGAGGAAGTGTGCGAAAGACTGCAAGTCCAGGCTCTATGTGGCGCTGTCGATGATTGACCACGCCACGAACTTTCAACTTTTGAGCAAGCCAGAGCACGTGGCTGGGAAGTTCTTCCCAATGATGCGGCCTGTTTGGAGATCTCACGGAGGTGGTTTTTGATCAAGGAGGAGAGTTTGAGCGGGAGTTCCTGATGGCTCTGGAGCGTCGTGCAATTCAATCCAAGGGTTGGAGCCTATGCCCCGTGGCAGAACTTGTTTGCAGAGACCAGGAGGCCTGCTGGGTGTCGCGTGGCATTCTTTGGTGGTGGTGGTGGACTACGCGCGCGCTGCAGGCAGACAATGCGACGGTGTCTTGACGGGGCTACTCAGCAAATGCTCTGGTGTTCGGAAGACCGGCAAATTTCCCGGACTTGCTGGACGATGACGTCCAGGACAAGACAGAGGACGTTGGGACAAGTGCTGAACCTGGAAGGTGAGAAAGGCGAGCGCTGCTGCGCCTGAAGAAGGCTTTGTTGAGGAGACCGGGAGGAGAACCAATCCTGTTCCTGCCAGGTGAGAGGATTTACTTCTGGGCGCCCGGACCGAAGAACATCAAGCCCAAGAAAAACAGAGCACTCCTGCGACCGTGACGGTGAAGCCGGAGACATGGTGAGGCTGGAGCTGGATGCACAAGACGCAATTCAGGCTTTTGAGAAGGTGAAGACGTTTGAGGAGTCACCCACTGGAGAAGCAGATGATAAGGAATCAATGGTTATGATCCTCAGACGCCGCCGGATTGTCCTGATTTCTGGACCACTGCCCAGCAGATTGAGGACATGCTGGAGGAGGCAGAGAGACGGGCAGAGAGTGAGGAGACGAGCGAGGCAGCGGCGAGGTCGAGCAGCATGTTGGATGATGTTCCGGCGAGCGTCAAGCGGAAGGCCGCGGAGGTGTTACCGGAAGAAGAGGTGAGGAAGAAGTTCAAGAAGGACTTCTTCCAGACGGTTCTGCTCGCCACCGCTGCGGATGAAGTGCAGGACAGCAGCTGGGAAGCTTTGGAGTCCCAGAGAGGAGCTGGTCGAGACGAACAGAAGCTTCAACCACTGCTGAACCTTGTCTTGGAGCCCCGCACTTGCGAGAGAGGAAAGGCAAACGGAATGCCGGTCACAGCAGTGAGGCCCCACAAACAGCCTCGAAAGAGGACGCAGAAGCCACCACAGAGCAAGCAGCTGGTCGGGCAGGAGATTGGCAAGGTCATGGTGGTTCGAGAGAGGGCTGCGGAGGTCAAAGAGCAGCCCAGAAGAAAGGCTCCGTTTCTTTGGAGAGGGATGACGCTCTTCACAAAGACGGAGGGGAGCAGTTTCGCCTGTTTAGGAGCTGCGGATCAACAATTTGTTCCTTCGATGTGAGCTTGGTTGAGTTGTTAGCTTGGTCCGCATCCTCCGCAGCTGTGCACAGACTCATGCAGCAAAAGGCCCGCAGTCTGAACACTGCCTGCTCTTGCTTGCTTTTCATTCGCCCCCTAATTAGGGTCTTGCTCTTTTTGGGGTGGCTGCTTTTTGGTTCGGGGTGTTTGAGCTCGCTCCCATACTTTTCAGGTTCCTTTTGTTTCCTGTACCAGGCAATCCCCGCAAAGGCATGTGTTCGCACCAGCCAAGGATGTATCAATGGGAAGAAGAAAAGGATGACAAGAATGTGAGCTACGCCAAAGCCTGGAAGCATCACCGCGTGAACTCCGATCGCTTCCAGCAAAGCGGCTACGAGAACCCGCCTTTTCCTGTGGTGCCGGCCTGTATGGCCCTTGCCAAGGTGCGGGTGGGGGACTTCATCCTCCCCCAAAAGATGCTGGGGAAATTCCAGAATTACCAGCCCTGCGGGGTGAGCGACCAGGTTTTGCAGGAAATCCAGGCAGGACATAGAATGAGCAGCTATGGTCCGGGTGTGCGGACGCAGCACCGGGCCTCGCTCTTGGGGTCCAAGGAGGCGATTTTCTTCTCGCGAATCGGCGGCGGAACTGCCTCGAACCCGGCGGTTGGGGATTTGATGGTGATGTTTGAGTATGCCCCCTGTACTCCCGTCACCTTACTTGCTGTGCAGGTGCCTTTCACGGGAAGCCCGGATGGGCGAATCTTCGTTCCAGGGACTCGATGCCAGGCTCGCGGGCGTCCAGCCGAGATCACTGAGGTGACTCCGCCCCCGAGGCCGATTCAAGTGCATTACACGGACACAAGAAAACCGGATTACGAGTTTCTGGAGATGGGCGAACTGTCCGGGATGCTGACTGAACCTTGGCCCGCTGACGCCGCATCATGGACCTTTGCTCCGTTGCAGTTCACGCAGGGCAAGGAACTGAGGCCGGCGATGCTCAGAGCACACACAGGCGTCACAAATCTGGCGGACGAAGCGGGTCAGCATTTGCTGGGCGAGAATGAGCCGGATGTTTACATTGAGGAGGAGCAATCAGGCATCTCCCATGTCATGCATGGAGTGACGTCGATGACAAAGATGTTGGACATCACTTGGAGCCCTACACGGCTTTCAGCCGCTTTCCTGAGCGGGTCCTCGCCAGACGAGATTTGCGTCGCCCTGATTGGCACCTACACCTGCAAGCAGGCCCTGCGCCAGGAGAGCGCCGCACGCCGTTTCGCCAGTCTCCTTTTTTCCCCCTTTTTTTTTCCCCTTCGGGTCTGAGTGACGGAGTTTTTAAGCTTTTTGGCTGTCGAAGCTCGCTCCAGATCCGACTCTAAACGCGGACTGGGAGAGAGAGTTCGGTCAGGAGAAGGCGAACGAGATGCGTGTGAACGCGGCAGTGCGTCTTTTTGGTTTCGCCCTCATGGCGGTCGGCTTCCACAACATGATGCGGCCACTCACCTGGGCGCTGTCCTACCTGTGGATCTTCGGCACCATGCTGAACTTGCTCGTGCACCTGGGAAGCTGCTGCTGCGCGCTGGCCTGCTCCGGCTGCACCATGGGAACTGCCTGGGTGGCCTACCGCCCCGCTTATGGTCTGGGGATCTTCCTCCTCTGTATGCTGCTGCTGTTCTACAGCAAGCAAACGTCCGACGCGCCCAGCTGGTGACATGGGCCGAAGCGAGAGATTCCTCGGAAAATGAATTGGGCGTCAAGAACCCTCGTCAGTCTTTCGTTCAGGTGTCTTTAAACTGGGGGAGCCCCTATTGGATAGTGTCCCTGTGAGTCCCCAACAGAGCACCCGCAAAATACGAAGCCCTCCCAACTCGGCCAATCGGATTTGTATGTCGTATGCCAAATCGTGTTTGCCCGCCTGGCCAGGGCGAGCGGCATTAAGACCTGCTGCTGCTACGGTGGAGCACCAAAAGGGCCCCAGGCTATGTCGCTGAGGGACGGCGTGCATGGCGTCATCGGCCACTCGCCGGACGGCAAAATCATGGGAGCCTGCTTTGGTTTGTTAAGGTCGGACCTTCAGCATGCCCTCGGTTTTTCTTTTGGTTCTCCTTTAAAACCGCAGAAAAAGGTAGCCCTACAAACAAGACACACTCATTGGGATTCCAGAAGCAATATCCACTGTTTTCCTTGAGTACATGAAACATACTGTATATTATGAGGTCCATGGTTTCCAAGGGCTGGGGATGAAATAGGACACCTGGGCTTAAGATCGTGGCAAAGCGTGGTTCGTCCAGTGCCCCCCGAGAGTCTTCACAGATGGATCGGGCAACTTCTTGACTCAAATGCGATGTACTTCTGGCCGAGTGCGATGTTTTGGAGACAGAGGTGAAATTGATACGGGGGTGGCTCAAAATTACAGAGTCAGGGCTACGCAGGTTTTGGTCTTTGTGTTCATTTATGAAGGGCCCATTTTGGGTACCGTTTTTGTAAGCCATGCCGGACCAAGGAACTCCGGGCCGGATCAACGACTTCCTGGAGGGCAATCAGTGGCTTAGCCGCAGAAAGAGTCGATACCGGGGGCTCCACGATCGGTATCGTGGGATTCTCTCAGTGTTCTCGATGATGATGATGATGATGATAAGGATATCAATGATGTTGTAATACCCTCTGCATTACCAATGAATGCCGTCTACGAGATGGTTATGAACATCAGTCAAGATAATAAAAGATTCTCATACGAATTATCATCGTAGTATCCGCTTCGTTTCCATTGAAACGCATAGAAACAGATGATGAAAATGATGATCATTCCAAAGAGAAAATCCAAGGATACCCTCCCACCAGCTAACATGGGTTTGTGCGCAGACCCTTTTGGTTAGTTGGCCTTTTTGCACTTCCATGTTAGTTGGTGGGAGGGCAACGGGTGAGCTCGATTGAGCTGGCCAAAATCTTCAGATCTCCTCATGTGGGCCATGGTCATGGCGTTCTAAACTGGAATCCTTGTGATGGCTGTGACTAGCCGAGCCTCTGGCGGGGGCTTGCGCACATGCGTGCCTGTGGCTTCCAGGGCATGTGGGGAAGAAGCGTTCGAATCGCTATGGCCGATCAGAAAGACTCAATCTGCTTGGTGGAGGAATCCAACGGCTTCGACTTCTTTCATGTTTACTTTCTTTGGATGCCAAAGGCGGTGACACCTCGATTGTTCGCAGAATGAATGATTCTCAATTGTTTCCCTCCCTCAAATGCCAGACGCCATGAGGGAGGGTATCATACTTTGTAGGGAAGGTGAAAGGTTCCAAATGCTTGCTTGCTTGCTTGCTCGCCGATTTCAATCGTGTCTCATTTTCCGACGTGTTCGTCACGACGGGTCGAAGCCTGCAAATGCGAGGATCCGGATGCAGGACGTGTGCAAGCTGGTTCTGGACGAGGCCGGGACGGGACTCAGCTCTTGTTTAAAGCTTCCGGTGTCTTTTTTTGGGGGACCCGAAAAAGACGAGACCAGGTTTTTTTGGTCGTCCCTTTGGTTTTCCCGATACCAGGCAAAACATTTGGTACCCTCCCACCAGCCAACATGGAAGTGCACAGACCCCTCTAGAAGCACTACTTTTCTCATGGAAAGGGCCTTTTTGCACTTCCATGTTAGTTGGTGGGAGGGTACCAACTCCAAAAAAGTTGGGGGGGACCCCGAAAAAGAAGAGGCTAGTTTTTTTTGTTTGTTTTCCCTTTACCCTCCCACCAGCCAACATGGAAGTGCAGAGACCCCTCTAGAAGCACTACTTTTCTCTTGGAAAGGGCCTTTTTGCACTTCCATGTTAGTTGGTGGGAGGGTACCAACTCCAAAAAAGTTGCGGGGGGCCCCGAAAAAGAAGAGGCTAGTTTTTTGCATTGTTTTCACTTTGCTTTCCCGTTGAAACCAGGCAACACATTTGCTACCCTCCCACCAGCTAACATGGAAGTGCACAGACCCCTCTAGAAGCACTACCTTTCTCTTGGAAAGGGCCTTTTTGCACTTCCATGTTAGTTGGTGGGAGGGTACCAACTCCAAAAAAGTTGGGAGGGACCCCGAAAAAGAAGAGGCTAGTTTTTTGCTTTGTTTTCACTTTGCTTTCCCGTTGAAACCAGGCAAAACATTTGCTACCCTCCCACCAGCTAACATGGAAGTGCACAGACCCTCCTAGAAGCACTACTTTTCTCTTGGAGAGTGCCTTTTTGCACTTCCATGTTAGTTGGTGGGAGGGTACCAACTCCAAACGAGTTGGGGGGGATCCCGGAAAAGAAGAGGCCAGTTTTTTGCATTGTTTTCACTTTGCTTTCCCGTTGAAACCAGGCAAAACATTTGGTACCCTCCCACCAGCTAACATGGAAGTGCACAGACCCTCTAGAAGCACTACTTTTCTCTTGAAAAGGGCCTTTTTGCACTTCCATGTTAGTTGGTGGGAGGGTACCAACTCCAACAATGTTAGGTGGTACCCCGAAAAAGAAGAGCCTAGTTTTGCTTTCCCGTTGAAACCAGGCAACACATTTGGTACGGTACCAACTCCAAAAAAGTTGGGGGGGGACCCCGAAAAAGAAGAGGCCAGTTTTGTTTTTGTCGTCCTTTCCCTTTGCCCGTTGAAACAAGGCAAAATATTTGCTACCCTCCCACCAGCTAACATGGAAGTGCACAGACCCCTCTAGAAGCACTACTTTTCTTTTGGACACGGCCTTTTTGCACTTCCATGTTAGTTGGTGGGAGGGTACCAACTCCAAAAAAGTTAGAGAAGCTAGGTGTTTTTTTTGTTTTCCCTTTGCTTTCTCGTTGAAACCAGGCAAAACATGTGGTACCCTCCCACCAGCTAACATGGAAGTGCACAGACCCCTCTAGAAGCACTACTTTTCTTTTGGACACGGCCTTTTTGCACTTCCATGTTAGTTGGTGGGAGGGTACCAACTCCAAAAAAGTTGGGAGGGACCCCGAAAAAGAAGAGGCTAGTTTTTTTTTTCCCCTCCCGTTTTCCCTTTGCTTTCTCGTTGAAACCAGGCAAAACATTTGCTACCCTCCCACCAGCTAACATGGAAGTGCACAGACCCTCTAGAAGCACTACTTTTCTCTTGAAAAGAGCCTTTTTGCACTTCCATGTTAGTTGGTGGGAGGGTACCAACTCCAAAAAAGATGGGGGGGACCCCGAAAAAGAAGAGGCCAGGTTTTTTTGTTGTTTTCCCTTTGCTTTCCCGTTGAAACCAGGCAAAACATTTGGTACCCTCCCACCAGCTAACATGGAAGTGCACAGACCCCTCTAGAAGCACTACTTTTCTCTTGGAAAGGCCCTTTTTGCACATGGCATCTGTGGGGAGGTACCTGGAAGATTAATTTCCTTTTGAAGAGAGCCCCTGTCAGTTGCCGTGTGAGTGGGAGGGAGGGAGGGTACCAACTCCAAAAAAGAAGACGAGCCTACCTTCCCGGACGCGGACGGGCAGGCCGACCGCATGCTGGACATGGGCTTCGAGCCGCAGATCCGCAAGATCCTGGCGAAGCGCCCCGGAGGAGTTTTTTTTTCTCGGCGCTCTTCGCGGGGCGCCTTTCGGACGGGGGGGAACTTTGGGTTTTTGGGCTCCCCTACAAAGATTGACGACAGAAAAGAAGGGCACCCTTATTCCAACCTCTCTGGAGGACCTATAGAAGGTGTACTCCCCTATGGAAGCTTTGGTGCACATTTTGCCAAGGGATGTTGGGACTTTATAACTTTTTAGCCAACGAATGGGTTTTCTGTATTGAACCAGTAAGAGTTAGTCACTTTTAGCAGGGGAGCAGAAAGCAACCGAGTTTGGTTGTGGTTGGCCCCTTCGGCTGCTGTTTAAAGCTTGGTGGTGAAGCCAGCCATCCGGTCCCTGAGCTTGTTTAGTGGTAGTTTCCAAATTTAACCCACTAAAAGTTGGCCACTTTTGGCGGGGGATCTGAGAATGGGCAGCCCAGTAAACCACCTTAAGCAGGACGGACAACAATCGCAACGTATCTCGAAATGTCACTGGTTTCGGGGAAAGGTCAGGTTTCCCATGCGACAGTGGGTGGCTCGCCTTGTTTGGGAGTGGGTACTTGGGTACCTCGTGTTTTGGGGGGCGGGGAGGGGTTTGAAGGGGAACCAAAGGGAAGACAGAAACCATTTTGTGGGCCTGGGTGGGTGGTTGCGATGGTTTTTGCGGTTGCGGTGTGATTCTTTGGCGTTGTCGACGGGCTTTTGTTTCTCCCTTTTTTGGCGGGTGGGTGGGTGTTTTCATGGGTACGGGCAGTGGTGTTTTGTTGCCGCGTGGTGCCCGTCAGAAGGTTAAGGCGGCTGCTACTGTAGAAGCGCATCCACATGTTCGGTGGGAGCAGGAAGTCTCCATGGGGCCGCGCTGTACCTGAGGTTGTTTCTTCCGGCAGGTTTGGTGGTTTGGGTGGGTGGGTGGGTGGGTGGTGGGTGGGTGGGTGGGTGGGTGGGTGGGTGGGTAGGTGGGTGGGTGGGTGGGTGGGTGGGTGGGTGGATGGATGGATGGATGGATGGATGGATGGATGGATGGATGGATGGTGGCTTTTTGGGCGGGGTAGTCTTTGGGTGGATATGTGCGGGAGGGCAGAGGGTTTCAACATGTCTTCGAAGGAAAAGGTTTGGCGATAACCACGCCAATCTGCCGTTGTGATGCACAAGCCAAAGAGAGGTCCTCCGAAAGTTACCAACAACACTGCGTGCTGCACCCAAAAGAGCGTTTCGCCACGCCTTCTTCAGCAATGTTGCCGTGTTTTGCTCAGATGGTGATGTAACTACGCCAAATATGGGGTAACAATGCTGACAAAAGGGTAACAACGCCAAGAATGTGCAGTAATCCCGTTGAACAATAAGACAAGATCAGGATTGCTCTGTGACCTCCGGACGCTTTCTGTGGTCTTTAGGGGTGAGCCACAATCAAAACCCGGGTAGATGAAGGTTAGCAAGGGACAATCCCGACCATAAATAGTTGCGGATATCCGCCTTCTTAATTCTTGAAGCCTGGTTCTGGGATTATGACCATTTCGATACCGTTTATTTTAGTTTATGACTCAAAAGAGGTACCCTCCCCCCCAAAAAGATCAAGAATGAAACAAAGTAGAAAGCTGGATCTTGTCAGAATGAACATGGTGAACATGGTTTTGATTATGACTCAGGTGTGTTTAGGCAGGGTGAACAGCACCTGTTGCGCCGAGGGTGACCAATCCCTACCGCCACACCATGTTCTTCACCGCGACCTGGCCCCAGAGCATCCGACGCCTGGCGTCCGAGTTCCTCCGGAACCCAGCCGCAGCCTGAGCCGATGGCTAGGTCCCCTAGGTGCCCTTCTCTCCCCGTTTCTTTTTTGGTTGGGAGGGAAACCCCCTACTAAAATAGACTGCCAAAAAAAGGGTAGCCTTATTCTAGTCTCTCTACTGGAGGACCTAGATGGTCCGCGAGTTCGGAAGGCGTTGAAATCGGGTAGGGCCAACGGTGATGTGAAAGGATCCCTAAGCTCCAAAGAGGCAAGCTGAGTGATGAATAAGGGGGGCTTTAGTCAGGGGTCCACATACTCCAGTGGCCCCCTTGAAACTATGTTGGGAGATCAATGAAGGAGACCTTAAGTGAATCTATTTAGGCAGTGGAAACTGGAGCGGAGAGAATTGCTAGGCATTTGTCGGAGGAAGCTCCTTTTACATCCCCCAAGTAGCCTCGAACGCTTTTCCTTTGATCAGGCTGACTCCCCCCACCATCACCTGCTTTTGAGATGCGATTGGGTGTCAAGGATGGCGGCCGCTTTGGGGATTCACAGAACTGGCACAAGAGGGAATCTTCCCCAGAATTCGTTCCTTTTTTTTTCCGCTGCTTTTTTGGGGTTCTCTTTGTTTTCCGCTACCAGGCAAAAAATATCATTGGTTGCTGGGGTCCTAATTCCAGCCAAGAAGGCAGGTGCCCAGCCGCTGCGCGCGCCATGCCTGAGCCCTGAGCCCTGCGCCCATAGCGTGTCCTTTTTAGGTTTTGGTTAGAAATCGATGGGCAAGCCACTGGTTTAGGTTGGTTTTATTACCCATTGACCAGGGACACCCATCTATTTGTCAACCCAAAAGGACAACGCCTGCGCCCCGACTGAGATCCAAATCCAAATCGGCAATCGAGATGAGTTGAAGGGCAACCAGGAGACCGTTCGGATTCGAATCGGATTCGCATCCGTTTCGCAGGGCTCGTTTTAGCTCGTTTTACGTGGGGGTCCGATTTCATTACACTCATTAACCAGAATGCCTTGTGTTGATCAACCACCGAGTTGAATTTGAGACCCTGTACTTTGAGTCTTTAGCTTTTTGTGGGCTCCAAGGCTTGCTTGGCCGAATATGTTTCTCTGAACTGTCCATACAAGGCGTTGTTCCTTATTTGGGGTCCCTGTGCGCGGAGACGACACAGTGACAACATGATGTGTCCGACATGGTTGACGTACATTCTGCGTTCCTGGCTGGGATTCCTTGGTGGCTTTGCTCCAGATCTTTCCCTATTACATGATTGGATTGATTGGATTGATTGGATTGATTGGATTGACTGGATTGATTGGATTGATTGGATCCATTGGATTAATTGACACATTGATGGATTGATTGACAGATTGATGGATTGATTGATGGATGGATTGATGGATTGATTAATTGCTTGCTTGCTTGCTTGCTTGCTTGCTTGCTTGCTTGCTTGCTTGCTTGCTTGCTTGCTTGCTTGCTTGCTTGCTTGCTTGCTTGCTTGCTTGCGCGAGTGTGTGTCCGTGCGTTCGTGCGTTCGTGCGTTCGTGCGTGCGTGCTTTGGTGTGTTGCGTTTTTGCCTCCCTCTCGCTCGCTCGCTCTCTCTCGCCTCTCTCTCTCTCTCTCTCTCTCTCTCTCTCTCTGTCTTTCTTTCTTTCTTTCTTTCTTTGCCTTGGAGCATTCGTGTGTTTGCGTGTTTGTGTCCTTTGCATTTGCTTGCAGGACATTGTGCAGATTGTGACTCCCTGCACGATGTCCAACAAGAACCAGATCTTGCTGCAGGTCTTGTCCCAGTCAGGCCAGTGCTGTGGTTGGGCTTGTTGTGGTCTGTCATTGGTTCAATCATGATTTCCTCAAAACCACCCCATGAGTTCAATTGGAAAATGCCTTCAATGTTTTATCTGTTTCTTCTTTTTTTTGGGGGGGGGGGGAGGTCGTAAGAATCAACCAACCAACTTGAATTGGTGGCGATTCTGGTTTTGACTTAAATCCACAGGCCCTTGATTCAAAGAGTCCACGAGTTGGAGCCCCATGACCAAACATTCGTTGATTCACCTAACAACAAATCAGGACACATATGTTCATTGCTTGTTCATTGGTAGAGAGAGAGAGAGAGAGAGAAAGAAAATAAGACGTTCTCCAGCCTTTTCCGGCATTTTGTATGGACAGTTGAACCTCATGGCTCGAGCCGATGTTGCCATTGCCGCGACCGGCCCCTTCGCGCACCGCTTTGCGCTCCAGGTGTCGGGGACCGCCACAACAGCGCGGCCAAGGCCATCATTTTCTGCTCCACGAAGCGAATGCCGGGGGCCCAATTTCGACCGACTCGCTCGTTTTTGGCGGGCGAGAGAGAGCCGGCCGGTTTTTGGCAAGTGATCGTAAGCCTGGTGAGATGAATGAGCCAAAGGGAGACGAAAAAAGCATGGCTGTGGGGTAGAACCATTGCCCAATTACCTGACGCACAATGCCTTTGTAGTAGCGATCCATCAATGACATCAGTCGCACACATTGCGTGTAGAGTAGATGCTTGAGGCAAAACTGGGCAAAGCGCCAGGAAACGGCTTGCAGGAGAGCCTGTCCGGGGCCTTTCTCTGCAAGAACGCGGCCCCTGCGATTTCGGGTTGCGCAGCTTCCCATCGCATAGGTGTCCTTTTTGGTTGTTGTGGGGGAAAAATAGCATGGCGATTCCTGGTTTACCTGGTGGTTTCATCATCCAGGGCCATCTATTTGCCCTATGAAACACGCATGTCGCTTCTTGGAGGGAGCAGCTCCCGAAAACCACAGGCACGGGTTGGGCGATGCAAAGATTTGCAGGCATGCTAGGTGCTTATGGGCTTTTGGGAGGGTGGCGCTTCCCAAAAGGACACCTGTGTTCCCTCGGCGCGCTTTGAGGTGCGACCAGCTGCAGCGGGACCTGCAGCGGAACGGGGTGCCCTGCGCAGCCATCCATGGCGACAAGGGCCAGCGCGAGCGCGAACATGCCGCCCGGCTACGGCTCGTGGCTGGGGGGCATGGACTTGTTAAATATGGCTGTGGTGGTCAAAACCGTTTTGGTTGATCCCATTTTGGTAGGTGAATTCACCACCCATTTTAGAAGCTATTTTATCGGTTGGATTGGGATGTTCGCTGGGGGTACGGGATTGTGACCCATTGCCATATGACCAATAGGGATTATGGTTAACTAGTTAGTTGGGTCAATGGCTAAGGATCAATACTGTGGATAGGCAAGCTTTGCTGGGCACCAGTTGGTAGGTTGTTTATCAACTAGCATCCATAGGGTATCAACCATCCCAACTGGTGCGAAGTGGATGTTGTCCATCCACAGATAAGAACCGTGCATTTTTCAGGGGTGCGAGTGGGGCGCGAGCGGGCGTGAGTGGATGAGATTTGAGGGGTTGGGAAGGCGCTCGCAGAGGTCAAAACACCATGAGCGTCGATAGGCCCAACGTTAGCGATCATCCATTTCCTCACGCATTTCCGCATTTCCGGTTGAGCAACGTTTTGGGGGGCCGTCATGTTTTGAAAAACAGCTGTTGCTGTTGGGGCCTCCACATTGATCTCAAACAAAAAATGCGTTTCTGCTCAATGCTCCATGCAGCATGCACCTTTCTGGGCGCCTAGTGCGCTTTGGCGTGTCCTCAAATTGGGCATTTGACTTGGTTGGTATGCTTTTTTGGTTCTTTTTAAGACCATCTAAATCCGTTTCCCCGAGTTTCACAGGCACGTATTTCGCCGATGATCTCTCTGGTGCCATACAGAGTTCAGCTGCCGGACCTCTCTGTTGCGAGTGTTCAAGCGACTATCCAAATCTTGATGCTTATTTGGTTGGATCTTTGGGCTTTGATTGGTTTGGGAAATGATTGCTTCTTCATTGGACCCACAGAAAGTTAAACTTTTTGCAGAGGGGTCAACAGCGACCATGCAAATGCGAGAACGAGCTTCACAAAAACCGCACCACGACCTCCAAGCATAAAACCTAGCAGCAGACTGTGTTTTAAGCGTGCGAAGCGATTTTTTTTGGCTTGAGCAGGGAGGGGGTCGACCGCGGCGGTCGACCGCACGGCCGGGTTTAGGCGCTCGGGGAACTGAAGACCGGCGCCATGAAATTGATCTGTGCCACGGACGTTGCAGCACGAGGCATCGACGTCAAAGGCGCCGTTCCCGGGTGGCGAAATCGAGCGATCGGTCGGCCGGTCAGGTTACCCGCCAAGGCAAGCTATTTCTTCGGTGGATGTGTTTTTTTCTTTTCTTTTTTTCTGCGTTTGGGAGCTTTGTGTTTTGTGTCGGTGGATGTCTTGGTTTTTGGACCCAACAGGAACGAGCAGCATCATCTTTCTAGGGCTGCCTTCCCCATTCTTTCCAAGAATCCTTCTTTCTGGAAAACTTCCAGAAACCCAGGTTGAAAACGGCTGGTTTTTGAAAAGCACGATGGCTGAACAAAATGGACAAGGGAATCAGCCCCTAGAATGGCTCACTCCACAACTTCCATTTTGAAAGGAATGGTTGAACAGAATGGGGAATCGACCCCTAGAATGGTTCACTCCACAACTTCCATCTGAAAAGAATGGTTGCACAGAATGGGGAATCAAACCCTAGAATGGGGACTCAACCCTAGAATGGGGAATCAACCCTAGAATGGGGAATCAACCCCTAGAATGGGGAACCAACCCCTAGAATGGGAACCAACCCCTAGAATGGGGAACCAACCCTAGAATTTCTAGAATGGGGGAATTGCTGGGTTTTGAACAGAATGGAAAAGGAATCACCCCCCTAGAAAAGCCAGCTTATCCTCCATATCTTCCGGACCTTCCCCCAGATCATGTTTAGCAGAATGGTTGGAATCAGCCCAGTTCCATTCTTTCCAGGAAAACCCACAGAAAATGGCTGGTTTTTGAAAAGCATGATGGCCGAACAGAATGGAAAAGGAATCACCCCTCAGACTCTTGCCGCACGGTGCGCTCAACGGTGGGGGTCGCCGGTTCGTTTTTCGTCCGCGCGTCCTGCGCGAGGCGTGACGCTGGTGGTGAACTACGACGCGCCGGGCAACACAGAGGACTGCGGATTCGACTGCTCAAGAAGATGTGGCCATGGGTCAAAATCCAATTCGTACCCCCAGTGAACATCCCAATCCCCACTAAAATGGGTGGTGCACCTGCCCCCCAAAAAATTCCATTGGTTTTGACCCACAGCCACATGGTGGAAAAGGGTTTTTACGACGTGGACAATTGGTTTTAGGTGGTGGAAAAATGGGTCTTTAGGTGATGGACAAAAGGTTTTAGGTGGTGGACAAATGGTTTTAGGTGGTGGACAAATGGCTTTAGGTGGCAACACTTTGTGTGAGCCAAGTTTTTTTTCTTTGAAATGAAGCAGCGGGGAGGGGAGTGCCACTTGGAATGGATTCCTCGAGCACCGTAGCTTGTGCATTCTTGTCACGGATGAGGGACCAAAGGTATTTGGGATATACACCACAGTTTTTGCCCCCCTCCCGTTTCGTTGATTTGTTTCGCTAGGACTATGTGCATCGAATTGGCCGAACAGGCCGTGCTGGCCAGAAAGGCGGCTTGGAGTCACTATCCCTTCTCATTTCTTTCAGTGAAGTTCTTGGAAGGGTCGGAAGGGCTCCGAAGGGAAGGGGTTGGCTTGGCCCTAGAATGTTTGTTGTAAACCGCCTCCCAAACGGTCCTGCAGTCTACCAACAATTCTTGGGCCGCACGGCTGGGGCCTTGTGTCCTCAGGTGCTTGTGTGATTTGGCCTCTAAACGCCTTGCGCATCCATGGGTGATGACACACCTGGGTGCTGACTGATGTTATGACCACAGAGCCTGGAGTTCTTTGATGGGCAGCCATCTTCTGAAGTGAGGCCAAACTGATTGAATTGAACGGGGACCCTGCTAGGAGGCTCGATTCTCTGGCGCACCCTTACGGCCTGGCTCTTTCTCTTTCTGAATGTTTTGTCTGAATAATGGTTCTTGGGGATTTTTGTTCTCCAGTCGGTGGTCCAGTTGTTTTCTAAATTTTACAGGTGCTCATTCTGAAGGTTTCCTAGAATTTCTGTGTCGATCACATTCTCTTCACGTTTTTCATCACCATGTTGAGTCTGAAGGTTTGTCATGCATTCTGTGTCTTGGGTGATGGTTTTAGAGATGCTTCTGCCGAAAGTTTTCTCCGAAACATGAGCCTGGAGTTTTCACAACTGATTCGCATTAATACTGTCTTTGAATGTTGTGAGGCTTGAGGTGTTCGTCATCGATTCAATATCTTTTCTGAAGGTTGACTCCGAATCCTGTGTTTTGAGACTACTTTTTCGAAATGCTTCACAATGCTTATTCTGAAAACGTTGTGCGCCTCCTGGATCTCGAGCCCCTCCTCAGCTCATTTTGCATCTCAATCCAAGTTTTTATTTTTAAGTATTTCCTCGACAAGACATTCAGTCTCTAAACAGCTCCTGCTGAAGCACCTGTGTCCAAAATTCCAGGCCGTGACACATGTGACTCTGGGCAAGAATCAAGTTTGCTTGTTGCAAGTTCCGGAGCGCTGCGATTGAAATCTTCAGGACCGGCTTCAAAGTTTCCGAAGAACGGGCTCATCATACAAAGCGACTTTGTTGTACGGTCCTATGGTGAAAATTCAAAACAAACGGAGCAAGGAACTTCTAGCACTGGAGAAAATCCAACTTTTGTTTACCTTCCGTTGCTTTTTACTGCTGAAGGACACCCGGGGTAAGATCAGGAATCTTGTCGTGGTAAACCTAAGGGGGATGGCACCAAGTTGAGCGGGCGCCATGGCCTTGCTGACACAGCGAGGCTATGCCGTGACTCTGATCTCGGACAAAGACGCCCACGCCTTGCGCGGCATCATTGAGGTGATGCGGCGGACCAACCAGGACCGACACGCACACGCACGCACACATACAAGCACAAGCACGGCCGAATAGAGCTAAGTTGCCTAGGACAACACATTTCAGTCGGAAACGTGTCCTGTGTTTTCTTTTGAGCTACAAATGGTTGACTGCGTGTAAGGTAGGAGGAAGTGGGGATGACGTACAGCTGTTCGTGGTTTATGTCCACTAGAGTGTCCCCGGTTGAGTTATGAACGTTTCGGTGGGAGTGTTCGTGTCGTGGCGCGCGTGCCATGCGAGCAGCAATCAAAAAATGCCATCTGGTAGGCTCGACCCGGCTTGGGAGCATAGAGACTTGGGGTGTGCCTCCCTTGATGGAATCGTTTGCAGGCAAAACGGGAGCAAGCCGCTCATGTTTTGCGCTCCATTTCTGGGCGCCTGAATACAAACCGTATTATGGTCATTTCGGTAGAAACATCGACCCCGCTGCGGCTTTCCTGGCAGGAAGTGACTCCTGACGTGGAGGCCGGTTCGCCGCAGTCGGAAGAGGTCAGCTGGTTATGCGGAAGGTGTGGTTCATTCGTGGTAGCAGCGAAGGGCAACACCGCATGCCTCTTCCGGCGTTGCTGGGCAGGTCTTATTTTGAATGGGAAGGGAATCAAGAAGGCTTCATTTCGACGGTTTGAAAGGTCAGCCAAGAGCAAGCTAGCTCTTTGGATGGTCTCAGTTTCATTTCGACACGTTCAGCTTGACGCATTCATGCTGACAGATGTTCACTTTTGAGTCTGAAGGAATGTTGGAATTGGAATCCCTTCCAGCACAGATCTGCATGCGATGGAGTGAATTCAAGGTTTGAGCTGGGGCATGTTGTCTTAGTACCGCTGGCGGCTGAGAATTCAGGCTGTCTTAATCTGAAGGTTTGGATGTGTTCCTTGCATATGAGCTTGCCGCGCACATAAGGCGTCAACCCCAAGCGACCCCTGGATCAGCCTAGGGTTGTCCAACTCTCGTTCCGCGAACCCCTTGCCCCACGGAAGTTTGCCTGTTTGCCTTGTTCGCTCGGGCCAATGTGCAATGGCCCGGGAAAGCGAACCGCTCACCGATCATCCATGCCTTGTTCGCCATTTCTGCCTATGATGGTACCCAGAGGCTTCCAAACCCTTGGCCCGGAGTTCAAGAGTGTGCGTGTGGGGCATCATGGCGGTATGATACTAGATTTGAATGGCGTGATTTTAGCATTTGTAGCATCAAACTAGAAGACCAGGTATGCTTATTTTGATCCTAGTATTGTTGTATCATCTTCCATTTGCCGAAATGAATCTTTTTTGGAAACTGTTGGCTCTTAAAGCGAATCTATCACTGTTGCTTATTATTATTCTATTTCCGGGAGGCTAGTTTCCCTGTTGGTTTAAAGGGAATTTGCCACCATTGGTTTTGTGTTTATTTTCTCCAGGAGGCTTGAGAGAATCTTTGGTACATTTTGCTTGGATGTTAGGACTTTGACTTTTTGCCAACTTTTAGTGGTTTTCCATCAAACCACTGAAAGTTACACTTTTAGCAGGGGCGCAGAAAGCAACCGAACAATGGAGGTTCTAGTTTGGACGTTGCCACATTTTTTTTTCGAGGCTATGTCCCGCAATGCGGGGCCGCCACCGCCGAGCGGCCGCGCTTTGCGCGGCAAGGGCCGCTGAGTGCGGGGCTCGGACTCTGGCTGGCGCGGACAGCTTTGGCACGGGACGGGCCGATGTCTTCCAGGGAGAACTTTCTTTCAGGTTCTGACCAGAATGGATCTTGTTTTCAAGTTTCCGGTCATACATTTTTCTCCCGGGGATCGTTTGACCAGAGTGGGCAGAACATGGTCTCCAGCGAGAGACAGAACGGGAGATCAAAAACAACTCTGTGCGTGTGTGTGTGTGTGTGTGTGTGTGTGAGTGTGTGTGTGTGAATATGGAGGGGCTCTTGAAACAGTTCTGAGACCAAGTAAGAGCCCCGGGCTTGGGGGGTCGCTTTCAGAGTCAAACGAACTGGCTGTGGCCTTACTTGGCCTCTGCAAAGCCAGGAACCTTCTTGGAGGAGGGAACCAGCATGACGCCAGCTATTTGGAGGGTTTCCTAGTTTTGACCTACACCCAAATCAAGAAAGCAAACATATTATTTGTGACCTCCTGGAATGCAGAAGCTTTGGTTGGCGTGCCGCTTTCGAAGCGCTGAAATACGGTAGTCCTTGTCCAACAGCCACACCAGTGTTTTTTTCTTCGGGAGAGGGCGTCACACCAAGAGACAGAATAGGATGCCAAGACTTTGGCTTCCGGATTCCGGCTTGGCCGGTTGGCTGAGCGCTGAGCCGCTTGATAGGCAGGAGGACGGATGGCTTCCCTCCATTCGCCTGGCTTTGCGATATCCGCTCCGCATGTGTTTTTCCGGGCCGTTGAAGTCAGGATCATAGGTGTCCTTTTTGGTTGTTTTGGTAGAAGAATAGATGTAGATGGCCCTGGTTTACCTGGCAGTTCAATCATCTACCAGGGTCATCTATTTCCCCAAAAAGGACACCTATGATCAGGATGCTTTAGAGTTTTGCGAGACATCGGAGGGACACGTCGTGCCGACGATGCACAAGCAACCCCCCCAGAGCTTTTTTTTTCCCAGGAGCACCTTCTTTGCCTATGGGTCCCCTAGGCTTTTCCCAAGGAGAGTATATAAGGAGCGTCGCGGAGAGGTTGCTTTTAGAGCCTTCCCCGGAGGCTTGCCACATCCAAGCGGTGACCTCCTAGACGGCTTTATCGCCGCGAGATACGGCGATACGCCAGCGCTCGGAGCAACGGCCGAGCTACACCCCCAAAATAAGTTCCTACGGCAACCTGAACACCCATGTGCTTGAGCCAATGGGGGCATTTTTGCTTTGAAGTCTAAATGCACATATATGATATGGATCTTTGGTGTCAGGAAACACAGTCAGCTGGCCGCAAACGGGCCAGGCAGGCTCGGCTGAGCTTGCCACTTTGGCCCAGCTGAAGGGCGCTCTCTGAGCTCGCCCTGAGCGCCCCAAGGGCTCCCTCACCCTGAGCGCCCTGAGCGCTCGAGTGCGCCCTGTGCGCCTTCGCTCGCGAACTGCGAACGTGCATTTGAGTGCGCCGACCAGCGCCGACCAGCTCGCTGGTCCAAGAGAGGTCCAAGAGCTGGGCCCTCAGAGGCTCAGAGGGCAGCGGGCAACGGTCCACGGCCTGCACGGCGCAGGCACGGCACAGGCACGGCCTGCACCTGCAGCCGTGGCCGTTGCGTGTTCCGCTGCCCAGGTGCGCCGGTCTCCGAGCACGGCCAGATGGCGAGAGGTACGCGAAAACCTGTATGGATATCACCCCAGTGCTAGATATCGTCCGCCTTACCAAGCTCTATGATAGCCTTCCAGCTACAAGCATCCCCACATTGACCGAATGCCCGAGGGCTGTCAAGCCTTGTCCATACTGAGGTTTTCTCGGAAGCTGAGGAGGTAGCTTGGCTTTGCATCATTTGCCCCCGACTCAGGGAGGGAGGTCAGACGCGCAATCTGAGCCCAGCCGGTTATTGGTTTCTTGAGGAGTTGGGTTGGCGAGTTTCAATGCGGCTCATTTTTGGTGCGACTGGCTTCATCCCTTTGAAGTCGGGGGGTGGGGGGTTGGGTGTGGGTGTGGATGTATGTTGGTTTTGGCCCTGGGGGTGGGGGGTTGGGTGTGGTTTTGGCCCTTGGAACGCGGCTTAGGTGTTGCGTGCAGATGCTTTTGTCGAACCAATTCTCGCTGGGAGCGTGAAGCCAGCGTTTCTTGACTTGAAGGATTGCATTAAGGTTTTTGCATTAAGATTTCAATTGTCCAGGCTTTTGGCAGGGTGCTTTGCAATGTCAGCTCTTCCCGCAGCAAGACCAGCATGCCGCAAGGGCCGGGCGATTTGATTGTTCTTGGCAGCTTCACTGCCAATATGAGCACCTTGGTGTCCCAACGCGAAGAACAGTCCGGTCACATATTAAGATTTACATGCCTTGGCAACCCACGTGACCTGAATCTCTTGCAACAAGAAGCTCGTCGTTCCCCCGTGAAGCTTTGGCAAGCTTTGGCCCAGTGAACCCCAGGGCGTTAGCAGGGCTCCTTAAAAGGAACTCATTTTGCAACCTTTTGAACCATGTGGCTTTTTCAACACCAAAATAAAGGGAAACCACCATTTACAAGTTGGAATGTTCAGGTGTATAATGCAAGGATCCCTGTTTAGCCTTTTAGTCCGCCCTACAGGCCCTACATGGAATTGGGGGCTGTGATTCTTCTTGTGCTAGATGAAAGGAACTCCTGCCGCCAAGCTCCAGTATTGTTTCGACTGTGGTGCCGTCGCCCTTTGTTTCTCATTTGCCAGAACCTGGTAATGCTGGCGGCGCCACGTCAAATGACGAGGCCCTGTCTTTGGGGCTTTGGGTCCTCATTCCGGGCCTTTAGCCTGGAAAGCGTAATCGAAGGTTTGGCACGCCTGGCAGCTGAGGTTTCAGAAGCTTCCACCCCCCCGCCACGGCTCACTCTTCTGGCTGTGGGTCAAAACCAATGGTATCATTTTGGGGTAGGTGCACCACCCATTTTAGAACCTATGTTAGTGGTTGGATTGGGATGTTCACTGGATTTTGGTACGGGGTTTTGACCCATGGCCTTCTTTTGGGGAGGGTAAGCGGCACCCGTGCAGGAAAAGATCGCTGCTGCTCTGAGAAATAGGCAGCCGGCATGCCGGTGGCAAGACCTGTGAAATGGACCCCCACGGGAGACATGAGCAACCCATCCACAACTTCTCTCAGTTGGCTCAGTCTCGGCGCAGACATATATATATATATACATATATATATATATATATGTCTTTGTATACAACGCGTGCACACGCCGATGTTTGGCGCGTTTTCGTGCACCCCAGGGAGGTATGGCCGGTTTCTGTCCACGGCTTAAGCCCAAGAACTTTGGGGTTCGCAGACAGACGGGGTTTCCGAAAAGAGAGTTGGGCTGACGCCGAGGAAAAAACGCCAGGGTTTGGCGACGACACGAACGCGCTTTCCGTAACATCAAGGTTTGCTAAAAAGAGCCCGATCTGCAGCATCTGCTCTGCTTTAGGTCACTGCCTGCAACCATAGGTGTCCTTTTTGGTGGCATGGCGATTCCTGGTTTACCTGGTAATTTCATCATCTACCAGGGCCAGCTATTTGCCCTAAAAGGACACTTCTGCCTGCAACACCTATGGGGTGGGGTCATCTTGGACAGAGTTGGGGGATGCCTGCCGGCCATTACAAGCGTGTGCGCAGTGGGAACGCGCACTGCGCGGGAAGCGGTTTGAGAGGAGGCCAGTCCCAATCGGAGAGGTGCAAGTGCTGCCAGTGCCCAACTCAAGCGAGCAGCAGTGCCAGCGGAGATGCGGGGTCGCAACGCAGCAGAGAGGTGTTGTTCAGTTGTTCTCTAGCTTTCTGGGAAGCGCTTTTGGAAGCCGGGCAACAATTCTAAGAGACCATTTGAAAAGATGCCAATCTTCCCGAGTTTCTCAAGCGTTGGCCCTCGTGGCATAACATTTTCAGACCCAAAGGACTTTTAACTGCCGTTGGTTTTCTCACAGGACTTTGTTTCCCCAGACACAACAAGCCCAAGACTCAACGGACTGGGCTCTTGAGACTGGCAGCACTCGGGGCTGGACCTTCCGTGGATCGCGAATGCCAAGGTTGAACAAGGGTGCTGGGGTTGAGCGCGGGGCTTGCGGGGAGTTGTTGAGGGACCTGATATTTGTGACAGCAGATGGGCTCGTCTTTTTTTCGAGGGACCCTTTTCGTGTTGTTTGAAATTGAAACCAAAAGGAGCACCCAGCATTTCGGGGGGCTCCCCTAAAAAAGACGCACCCGGCTGGTTTCTGTGAGACTCCGAGAAGAACAGACGTGAAAAGCGGGCCAAAGCACCACAAGGGAACGAATCATACAGGCTTCGCTGCTTCACAGCCCCTGTGCTTACCATTTTTTGGGATGTACATCAACCCTTCCGATAAAGCGATGTGATGAGGGTTTCTGGCAATGGTCCAATTCTCAACATCGCTTTCGGGATCAGTTTTTCACCATTTGGGCCTGTCTTTGTTGAGGCTCGGTACCCAATTTTGGGGTTGCTGTCAAGGGGAAACACACCAGTTGTTGGGGCCCCCTACTTTAAGACGCACCCACTTAGCTCGTGTACTCTCCCACCAATTAACATGGAACTTGACAGGGGGTTCCCTTTAAAAGGAAAATGGTCTTGCAGGACCCCCTGAACGTCAGGTTCCGTGTTAGTTGGTGGGAGGGTAATCTTGATGCCGCTTTGACGGCCCCATGTTTCTGAAACCTTCGGGAGCGCTGAGGCTCGCTTTGCGGCGAGGGCGCCCTGGGCCCAAGGAACCTCGCGTGCAAGACCAGCGGTTGGTTTTTGGGGTCGGGCCCAAGGGGTTGGGGGTTGGGGCCGAGATCTCGGCAGCAACAAGCCTGCAGGGTTTTCGAACAGACGTGCTTTTTCCGGAAGTGGTCGGACGTTTGTGTTCCCGGTTTCGGTGTGTGTGTGTGTGTGTGTGTGTGTGTGTGTGTGTGTGTGTGTGTGTGTGTGTGTGTGTGTGTGTGTGTGTGTGTGTGTGTTTTGGTGACTTGCAGAAGCCGCTTGCAGCTGGCAACCAAAGTTGTAGACGCCCATGGGCTCAGGGAAAGCAGAAACAGGCTGAACTGAAGCGTTCCCCCAACAGAGGCCCTCCCACGCCTCGAGAACAGGCGACATGTTCCAAAAGGCGTAGCCTGTTGACATGCCATCAGCATGCCTGGATACTTGAACTCATGGTGATAGTTGTCAGTCGTTGCTGTGCTATCAGCCTTGCAGGAATTTGTTGGAAGGATCCCTGTATGGCAGCCATGCCTCCATCAAATGCAAAAGCTTGGCCTCGTGGCCTAGTGGGAAGCGTTGGTTTTTGCAGCGCCGCAAACTCCGCACTGGTGAAGAGCACATCGCGCGCCCTCACATCGAGCATTCCTTTGATCCCATCCCAGGGTGTTTGTCAGAAGGCTAGGCCTCTTGTTTAAGCCATAGGTGTCCTTTTTAGGTTATGGTTAGATGGGTTCCACGGTTCCACTGGTTTAGGTTGGTTTTATTCCATTGACCAGGGAAACCCCTCTTTCAACCAAAAAGAACACCTATGGTTTAAGATGCTTTTAGTCCCCTTAAGGCGCGCCAGGCGGTTGCCTCCAAACAAGGCGCATTGACGGCGCAGGTCTTCCTGTCAGGTCTGGATCCATGGCATCCTGCACGTTTCAGCTCGGAACGCGATTTGCTCGTTTGAGGTCCAATGCTGGCGACAAGGCCAGGGTGGGTTTCAATTTGCAAGTCTCGCATTGAGTCGTGCATTCAGCCTACGTCTTGAGCCCAGAGCAAAAACATCTTCCAAAGATGGCGGTGTTTTTCGGTGAGCGATTTCTTCAAAAACACGTAAAACGCCGCCCCCCCCCCCCCCAACCAAAAAAATCCGTGCGCATCCGGATGCGCGGATCGAACAAAACCGCGCAGCTCGCTGAGCTTGATCGAGGCCTTCTGGGCGCTGATCGAGTCCAACGCGCAGCTCTTCAACCCGCGGAAGCTGGTCTCCATCCTGGTGCCTTGGGCATGCGCGGATGCGCGAGGGGGGTGGGGGGGGATGAGGGGGGGGGGGGGGTGAAGGGGGTTAGGAGTATATTTCATGTCTTGCTGAGCGAGCCGCGGGGGTGGGGGTGGGGGTGGGGTGGGGGCAATCAAAAACGCCTTAGGAGTATATTTCATGTCTTCCTGAGCGAGCCGGGGGGGGTGGGGGTGGGGTTGGGGCGCTAGTTCAAGAGCTTTTGGTATGTGACAAAAGTGCATTCTTTGGATGTCCTTCTGAGAGATTGTGGTTTTACTGGCAGCACCTCGCACAGAACACTTGGTCGAACTCAATTGGCAGGTTTCACATGCGGCTGAGCCATAGCCTTTTTCTGAGTCCCCCAACTCTTGCAGCTGCAAAAGCTTGAACTTCGGGGGAGGTTGGCCATTTCGAATCCAAGGTGCCTGCAGCCAACCTGTGGGGCGCTGAGGGATTGGCCCGTGAGCTTCCTTGGGGAGCCTTGTCCATGACATCATTTCTCCAGGGTACCTTTTTGTCAGGGTTCAGAAAAAGAAAGACACGAAAGGCACATCCGCACCATTTTTGGGGGAACCCAGCCCAACTGCCCCTTCCCCCAAGCCCTCTCCCGTTAGGGCGCCAGCAGATCGAGAAGACCCTCGACTAGGTGCGGGTTCCCGCGGTCTGTCGCTTTCTTTGGGATTCGAAGCGGCCGGCAAGGGCGATGGTACAGCAGGTGTTTCCCCAGCTGAAGCCTTAAGGTTCTACGAGGGTTCCGTTTTACCAGGGTTCCACGAGGTTCTGCCTGCCAGGGCTGCGGGGTGGTGCGAGCACTAAAAAGAGCATGGCATGCTGCTGGGCATATCACCCGAGCTTATTTTTTTCTCCTTCGGCGGGAGGTTGTTGCTTTTCGGGATGGTTTGGAAAAGAAGAAGTGAAAGCTCAAATTGCATGAGGTGGTTTGGGGCTGCAGAAAACCAGCACCAGGTGTAAGTGGGGCCGCGGTGGGCCGGGCCGGGCCGGGCGAAAAGTTCGTGCCGAGTTCGCCTGCTCCAGCGGGCAGTCAAGTACCTGGAGGGCGATGGCCCGGCACTTGGATGATCAGACCACTGTAAGGGTAGGTCTGTGGGTGGGTGGGTGGGTGGGTGGGTGGGTGGGTGGGTGGGTGGGTGGGTGGGTGGGTGGGTGGGTGAAAAAATAGTAAAAGGACAATTCCAGGAATTGCCCTATTTACTATGTTTTTTCTAACAGCAACACAACAAATAGCAAACAAAAATAAGAACAACAAGCAAACAAAATAAATGAGAACAACCAACAAACAAAAAATAACATCACAGCATACAACATTAAACAATTCAATCAAGCATACCAACAAAACAGCAAAACTAAAACCATCAAAGAACACAAACTCAAACACACACACACACACACTAACAAATTTCAAAGCAGCATAACAATAAAAAATGTCAGAAGAGTATCAAACAAATAAATACAAACAGCCAAAGCACGAAAAAATCAAAAGATCATACCAAGTTCAAACAACACACTTTGAAAGAGACAAGCAAATCAAGAAGATGTAATAATTATCAAATGAACAATATTGTATAGAGTAGAAGTAGAAGTATAGTATAATGAAAGTTTATAAAGTTTTACAATGTTAATTATATTATAATAGCATAATATAAATAAACCGTTTTTTTTCTTCTTCTTTTTTATATCCAAATTCAATCTCACCAGCGATACAACCATTATAACAACTCATACTATACTCACAACAAGAATGCTCGTATCCTTTTATTAATTGGTCTGTGTAAATTTCAATTAAGTTGCTTAAGATGTTTCTCATATAATAATCTTTATTTCTATATTCCCACCAACTGTTTAGATTTGGCATGAATAACCCATAACGCAACATATGTTTTAATTCCTTAATATTAATACAGTATTCTAAAATGCTTGTAACTTCAAGACTGTTATTTTTACAGTATGATTTCATTGCTTGATAATAACTTTTCCTCTTCACACATCTTTGTTTAACCTCTTGTTTATCAAACAATTTATCTATTGATTTTCTATAACTTTTGATATCTTGATGATTTAAATGTAGTTGAGTAATATTTTTGTTAAACATACTTCTGAAGAACAATAACTGAGCCTCTGCTTTTTCTAATCCTTCATCTTTTAAAAATGGTTCTTTCATGAGACTCTCTTCTTTTTCTTTCAAACACCGACATTTAAAACAATCTGATTTATTATAGTCACCAATAATATTACAAACATTAACAGGTTGCTAGTGCTACAACAGACTTACAGTTTTTAATTTTACAAGGACAACTGTTATAATTAAACAGTGTCATTTCCTCTTATTATATTAAGGCACTATTTCTTTAAAGTCATTTTAAGTCATTAAGAAACAAACGATAAGTACATTATAATTATAACATATAAGACTTTACATGTTATAATTATACTATGAGTTCAACTTTATTTCTAGTTAATTTTAAAAGTCTTTTTCGTAATTCGTTTCATTATTTTATCAACTGTTTTTTCATTCTAAATATTATTTCCGATTTCCTTTTTAAACCAGCCCATTGTCCTAATTGCTTTTCTTACTGTGTATCTAAGTTCATGAGCTTTATACTTATAATTTAAAAACTCATTTACAAAATCAAAGTCATTATCATTCAATGCTTCATATTTTAAACGTTTAATGCTAAAATACATATTGTATAATCTTTTTACCATGCTACAATACTTAAAAATAGAATCATTAGCATTTCCTTCATCATCGCCCTCATATAATAAATTATCAAACTCTTCTTCGGTCAAGAACTTTTTCATTTCAATAAACGCACATATTTCTAAATCATCATCAAGAGTTTCAGCATTTCTATTATCAATATCTCTGTTATTCATATCGTCAATTTTGTTTATAATTTTATTGCAATTATCGCATATTACATATTGACAAATATTATTACAAACACCATTTATAAAACCCTGTTTAATTGGAAATTTTAGCATCTCGCAGTCTGTACATTTGTAATTCATAAACTTTTGTTTCAATATATTTTTAGCATCGACACCGACTGTATCACTATATTCACTATATTGACTATATTCACTTTCTGTCGCTCATTTCTATCTTAATATATTGAGGCAATATTTCTTTAAGTCATTTTAAGTTGTTAGTTTTCCAATGACCATATGCTAAGCTGTCCCTATCCGATGTCCAATATCTTTTATTTTTCATAACTATTCAGACTTATTTTAGTTGTATTAATACTAAATATTTTATGATTTTTGCTTCTAATGCTATTGAATGATTTATGTATAACTTCATTAGTCCTCAATACTCTATCATATTGTTCATATGTTAGTTGTCTCTTCACTACATGCTTTGCTGTTCCCTTGCATTTCTTATGTTCTTTGTCATCACCATGAATTTTAAAAGCATAACATTTAGGACGAAGACCTATAAATCCAGTAATTACTTTACTTGCTGTCTCATCCTTAAATTTACCTAATACTTTTTATTACTAGCGTCAAAACATTTATGGTCTTTAGGACAATCTGAAAAATCCATTTCTTTTTTGATATGTTTAAAGTCATCATAAAGGTCATCAGTTTTAATATGAAATACAAAACTGTCAGTGTCAGTATAAACCATTCCAACATCATCTGCATATTTAGGTTTCATAACATCATAATAAAAGCTATACATATGTTGCTTACTCAAATCTAAAATAGTCATACCCGTGAAAACAGGTTTATCTAGTTTTAACTTTGCTTTTTGCTTTTCAACTCCTACCAGATTTTCATTGATGATATGACTATTTTTGAATGAAGGATTATTTACACATTTCATATATTTAGTTTCGTCACTAACAACTTCAAAGTCTAAATGCTTACGCTTATCTTCCATGGTCTTTCCAAAACAGGCATTGTTCATCAATTTATAAACATCTTTTTCAAAATCATTTCTAGCATTCTTCCTCTTCTCAGTGTTAAACTCAATGCACGGTTTTAAAACTTCTTTTTGTTCAAATTTAATCGCTCTATGAATTTTCTTAAGTTTTGATCCTTTTTCCAAAAAAAATGTAAAGTTCTTATATGGACTACATATTTTTCTTTATCATTCAAATTTAGAATTAATTTATTTGTCTTCTCATCCGCAGGTTTTTTACGATTTAACAATTCATAAATTTCATTTGTTTTGTCCGACAGCATGTCGGCTTTGACATTCATAACCTCAGGCGCCATTGGATAGTCATTGTGTAAATCGTGTAATTCTTTAGGATATTCTAAATCCACTTCTAGAATATATCCAATATTATTATTTTTGTAATTAATAATATCTTCTTCTTTCAATGTATCATCCCATTTTAAATTCTTATACGGTAGTTTTTGTATCATGCTTAATCCATACAAATTATTAGCATCACCGTAAAAGATATAACTACTTTCTTTGTTTTTATCATAATCTTCTCCCATATATTTATTATTTGCTTCTACTTTCTTACATGTTGTTTGTGTCATACCGCCTCTAAGTCCAGCCTCTATCATTTCATACATGTCTTGGTCATATATTAAATCAATCTCTATTCCAGTCATTTTTAACATAGCATCAAAAGCAAAGTTAGGCAATGTATAGTAATAAGCAGGGTCTAATCCATAATCTTTCATACATACATCTCTAAAGTTTTCAAAAATGTCGGTCAATAATAATACATCAGTTTTCAGATATAAATCATGGTATTCGCCCATATTCTTCATGTTGAAATGCTTCCATATCATTTTTGCTCTTTCATAGTCTTCATAACTTATGCTTTCTTCACTCAACTGACTATAAAAATCGTCTTTACACGGCAATTGCTCATCATCAAATTTATCAAATGAATTCATGTAGTCATACGGATAAGCGCCTTTGTCAGTTAATAAATCTAAACATTTCTCACTCTTAATCATATCGTTTTTACTGCTATATCTAAAATTATCTTGCCAGTTATGACGCAGTAACCATTTACGTTTATCTTTTTCATCCGTATTATCATACTTACTCAACGAAACCAACTTCTCTAATGAGGCAGTCAATAAACCGAAACTGTCCTTAACACTCAAACTTTCAAAACTGATATTAATAAATTTCTCACTGTTCTGGGCGATGACATCTATTTTATGGTTGTTACTTAATTTATCCGCATTTTGAATAATCAAATGGCCATCATAATTTTTCATGTTATGGAAGAATACCGGATATCTATTACAAAAATTAAGATTGCAAACACTATGAGCACAACCTCTATACTTACCAGTAAAATTACAATGGTCACGAACCTTTTTATATTTCTCTGCTTCCTTAGCATTGCTATAGTTCATTCTAAACTTATCCCCACAAATAAAGCATTTCTTGGCATTTTTAAAATCTTCTTTGTCTTCACCAGTCATGTTTTTTTTTTTTTTTAGTTTTCTCCCATCCTCTCCTTTACTTCTGCCCTAATCTCATTAAGTTTTTGACAAAACACATCAACAGCATCTTTGCCACGGTACATAAATTCATAATTTGTATTATCAACAGCATTAACCATATTAAGCATAAAACCACATGGTGTATGCTCTTGATAAGAAAAGTGTTTTTATCTTCATCAGGATTTTCACTTCCTCCGTCAAAGCATTCAAAATCAGCATAAACAACAAAAGGACATCTTAACTTTTTGAAATGATGTTAAAAAATCATTTTCTCATAAGACGTAGGCATAACTATTTGCTGTCCTTCAACTTCCATACATCCCTTATCACAATGTTTATTCAATAATTCTTCATTTCCGAATCCATGACAACAATATTTACAAAAATAAGACTTACCATCATGCTTACTTTTTTGGCAGTTAATAAGTCTGCTCAAACTTTTTATATATACATAATGGCTATAATCTCCATCATCAACTCTCGACAAATCAACATGACATAAAGCATCTTTGTTTTTTTAATTTTCTACTACTAACAATTTGTTCATTATCATCAATCTCATAAACATTGATGGACACTGTTTTATTATTTTCTTCAAATTTATCTGATATTGGCAGGAAAGTTAATACCCTCAAAAGTCAAGTCACTTTCTACTTTCTTGTAGTGAAACATCTTTTCAGGGTGTGATTTATCGTAAATATTGCAATATCCACATTCAATAGAGTATTTAAAACACTTGTCATCTTGATTTTTAATATTGATACACGCCTTTTTCTTTTGAATCCATTCTGGAAGTTCAATATATTTACCTGCTCTAGTAGGATTGTGTTTATTGTACAAAATGTATATATTATTAATTTTATCAATGATTAATCCTGACTGATACAACCCCATATCCAAAATTATCGTTTCAATATCAGGTCTCATTCTTTTCAAAGCATTCCTTAACTCCTCTTCATTTACAATGGTGTAAGACCGTGTTCGAACTGTTGCGTTTCTCTCCTCATCAAATAAGTTCATAACTTTTATATTTATTGTAGCATTCAGTTTCATTCCTCTTTTTTCTTTCAAGTATTTATGAAGCCTATCAAATTGATAATTAAAATAAGTCAATCCGTTCAACTCTTTTAAAATAATGTTTGAAATTGTGTAGGCGTTGGCATATGCTCTAAAGGCACTTCTTTCTTCTGTTATGACTGCTTTTTTCTTAATATCATGTTTTAAGACCGTTCTTGCTCCTACTCTTTCTCTGATTTGATTTGCTTTGTAGTCATTAGTCTTCTTTACTGCTTGAAGTCTCTTACTCAATCTATTGCTTATTGGTTTTTCTGGATTGTATCTATACTGGTTGTTTCCTATAATTATGGTTTTAAGTTTTTACCTTTATTATTTACTTTGTATTCTCCTAAATTTTCTTTAAGAAGATACTTAACTATTTTAGTGTTTTCATCTGGCGCTAATTCTCTATTCATATTGATAACTATATAGTTTAATTATGGTTTTCTCTTTAAGTCTTGTTTAAAAGTCACAAAATTCTAAAAACTACATAACTAATTATTAGCCTACAATACTATTTTTTGATTTTCAATTAATAATAATTCATGAAGACTAAATCAAAGATTCGCCTAAATTATTATTACTAATTTTCAATTAGTAACAATTCATGAAGACTAAATCAAAGATTAGCCTAAATTATTACTAATTTTCAATTAGTAATAATTCATGTCTCAAATAATGCTTTTTCAATCCTTCCAAGACATAGTATGTTTGTAATGTCATATCTTTTTCCATCCTTTCTATTTTGTATCTCCTTTCCGTCCATTTTGGGTTGGTCTCTTTCCTTGATGTATAATTGCCTTTTCCTTTTTGGTATATTTTAACTGTGTCTGAAACAGATAACTTAGGATATTTTCTCATATGCTTTTGCTTCAGTGTAAGGTTTGCTTTCACATTTGCTCTGTTGTCATCATCATGCGCTTCACTTGGTTTCATTCCAGTTGATGAGTGAATATTTCTATTGTATTTCTTCAATGTAGGTTTCAACATGTCAGTCCATCTACCTTTAGTAAAATGTATTCTATCTCCTATACCCTTTTTCATAGTTCTAATAAATCTCTCAACAATATTGGCATGTGTTAGTGTCGTCTTATGTATTATACCTAAGTCGTCTAAATACTTCTTTACTGCTGCTTTAAATGCTCCATCATCATCAGAAAATATTTGAATTGCTTCACCCATAACTTTAAATGCTTCTTTCAACCCTTTCAAAACATTAGGACTGTCTCTTTGAAACATTGGATACACAAAACCTAATTTACTGAAAGCATCTATTACAATCAATGCATAGCGCTCTTCATCTTCTTTCTTAAGTATGTTCATATCCATAATATCTTTTTGAAATTCTGCTCGGGCATAAGGCACTAAGAAACTGTTATAATTCTGATACGGTTTTATTTGCTTGTTCGGTTGCTTCTTCAACCACTTTGCCACTTCTTCTAATGTTACACTTGCTCCTTTCTGTTTTGCTTGATTGTATAGACTTTGTTTTGAACCGTATCCACTCTCTAAATCATAACAGAGATTGCTCAATATCTCCTCATTACTTAAGTTACTCATATATTGAAATTGGATTATATTAATTTGTTTTATTCATATTATCCAATTAGACATTATTTTTAGCACTCTGACACTTTTTACTTTTTTCATGTCTTGATTTGTTAGAACTGTTTGCAATTGATTTTCCACAAATATTACATGTATAAGGTTTATTATTTTTTCTTGACAGTATTGTTTTTTTATGATAATCCTTTTGATACTGCTTATCTTTTTCTGCTTTACTTATTTCACTATCACTAGAAGGCGGTATAGCATCAGCATCTGAACTTTCATAATGTCTTTCAATGTCATCAACAAAACTACTATTCAAATACAACATACTCATAAAGAAATTATAATCATCTTCATCATGTATTCCTCCTAAAATTATATCGCTTCCATCATCTGAGTGCCTGCTATATAATGGCATTTATCTTATATTATTAAGTCATTATTTCTTTAAGGCATTTTACAAATTCTGGGTTTCTTTTCTTCTTCTTTTTCCTTATCTTCATCTTCACCTTCAGACTCGTCCCCATCCACACCGGTAGGGACAGGCATATCAGTCGGCGGCGCTATTTCATAATTAGCATTTTCTTCTGACGATGATGAATTAACAGTATGCGTTGAAGAACTATTAACAGTGATAGATAAAAGAACTATTAACGCTAATAGGCGGGGAAGTATTTATCTCAACTTCTTCACTAACATTTGTATTTAACCAATTCATTATGGCAGTTGCTATATCGTATGATGTTACTAATGAATTCATTGTTAAATTAACTAATAACTCTGAACCTTGAATTGTAGTCAATGTAGTGTGGTATGTTAAATGTGCTACTATTTGTCCTATACTAAAACCCGTCCTCAACATAAATTCTATAATCCTCATCAACATAAATAATTTATTTCTATATTTATCAATATCATCATCTTTTTTTTTATCATCATCATCATCATCGTCGTCATCATATACATCAGGGTCATATGTAAATGCTAATGCTTCTGCTTCAGCCTTGGTTATCAATTTGCTTTTGAAACTCTTTGAAGACCCACCTAATAGTTTTGTCATATCATCAAAAATATAAGTTTGCGTTGCCTTATCATATGGCAGGTCTGTTTGCGTTGCCTTGTTTTCTTTGTTAAGCGTTTGTGTTGCCTTGTCTGCCATCATAACTTCTGCGTTCATTTTTTTTTTTTTTAAATAATTCATTAAATCCATCTCATCAAAATCAAAATTATTCAATAACACATATTTCTTGTATTTCTTCAGTATAACTGTTGTTTTTAGTTTGCTTGTCATTGCTTGTTTAAGCATTTCATCATATGTAGGGCGTTTCCTTAACTCGTGTTTGAGGTTGTTAATCATTTTATATGATTATTGATAAGTTATATAAATGATTGCTTAATCCCTTTTTTGTTCTTGCTCTTGGTTTTGGTTTTGGTTTTGATTTTGGCATAGGTTGAACATTTCTAGGTCTTCCTCTTCTTCCCTTGGTTCGTGTGTGCTTTCTGGGCCATCATCTCGTCTTACTTTCTGTCTTAACAATAAACCTCTTTGTGCCCCTTGTATCCGTTTAACTGCTTCGTCTTCTGTCATCAATGGTTCTAACGGTGGTAAGTCATCATCGCTTGATTTTGCAGTTGCTACTGACTGCCACTCATCTTTCTCTTCTAACTGTCTTGCTCGTTGTGCTCGTTGATGTAGGTCTGCTATTTGTTCGCTACTAAGTCTTTTTGAAACTTGGCTGATTTGCTGTTCGTGTTGTTCCTCTGCATCGTCCATTGTAGCAGTTAGTGTTTGCATTGCCCCGTCTCTTAAATCATCCATTTCATCGTCCTTTGCTATATCAAATGTTCTGTTTGATTTTCCCCATTTAACATTTTTTGAAAGTGTTGTTGTCTCAAATCTACTGTATTATTATCATAAACTGTTCCTAATGGACTGTAACGAAAATACTAGGTGTTTCGATCTATTACATCTCTTATATTCTTATTTTTATATTCTTCCTTTGTAATTTCCTTGATGAATTCATTATAAGACGGTCTTAATCTTAATTGAGATTTTAGTGTTTTCATCTGGGTATTGTCTAATCTCACTAGTATATAAAATTAATTAGATTATAATTTAATAATCTAATTAATATTTTTCAAAGTCACGAAGTTTCGTGAGGTTCGTTAGAAACTCACGTCAAAATCCTTTCTTAGTTGATTGATTTTTCCTTTCTTCTTCTTAATAATTTCTGAATAGGATTTACCTGTTTCACTTGATGGATGATGTCTCAATTTTTCACCTTCCAACCTTTGAATTTCATTAACATACGCCTGTGCTTCATCCATATATCTTCTTTTATTGTGAAATACAGCATATTCTTTTTTAGCGGTATGACGTTCTAATTGTTCTTGTAATTCTTTCAAACATGTGTAATTAGGTTGATGTGCCTTGTTGTCTCCTTCATAATAGTAATGTTGAGTTGATTTATATTTATTCTTCTTTTTTGGTTTGTTTGTTTCAAAAACTGCTTTTCTATCAATAACATCACTGATATGCGGTTTATCTTTATTTTGCGGTTCTGTTATTCTATTTGCAACGTTGTCATAAATTTCTCTACGACGCATAAGCAATTGTTTCTTATCAATAATCATTATATAACAATAATTAGATTGAATAATTTTACTTGCTAAATTATTAATTTTCTGTTTATTTTTATTATCTCGCTCTGCCTTTATATTATTGTAACGGTCTTTTGTAGTTTCAAATACTTTATTAGCAGTTGTTTCTAAATGTTTTTCAATCGTTCTTCAACTCTTCTTTCTATTTCTTGTTCATCCACTTTTGGAATATTGTCTTTAACTTTTTCATATACGTTATTCTCAAATTCTTTTGCTTGTGCAGGATGCATAATTTTTCTACGAACAACTTTGTTAGGGTCTGGTTCTTTTTTAACAGGGTATTCCATTACAGTTATGACGATACTTGAAAGTATATTTTGTTAAATATTTTTTACACTTTGGACACTCCACTTTTTCCGTTGAGTATGTTTTAGGTTTTAATTCTTGCTTTGGAACTTCTTCTACTTTATTCTCTTCTTCATTTATAATATTATTAGTTTCTACTTCTTTACTTTCTTCATTAATAATAGGTTCTTCTTTAATTTCTTGTACTTCTTTAGGTGCTTCATTATTTTCACTGCCTACATCTACTATGTCAATAGTTTTAACCATATAGTTAGTATATAACAACTATATATATATTAAAATATTTTAAAATAATTATTATATAATAAATATTTATACTAAAATATTTAATATATGCTTTTCAACCCTCAACAAAGGTAAGGGAGAAGGACGAATCTGCCCCATGTAAATCTACAGTTTTTCCATAAGCATCAACATATTTAAAATGTAAGCGTCTTAAATGTCTCATTGAAACATCATTAGCGTCATTCATTAAAATCTCATTATCATAGATTACATTTCCAAATCCAGTAGTAATAGGAATTTTCTTTAATACACGGGCAACTCCATAAGGTGAAAATTGGTTTCCATTAGTTAAACTATCACTGGTTAAGTACATATCTTTCATTGGTAATAAATTTAACAAAACCACTAACAAAAGGGTCAGGGGCAAAAAAATTTTTTCAACAGTGTTTCCTAAAACATTGTTAATAGACATTGTATGACTTCTGTCATAATCAATACTAAAACCGTAGTTAGTTTGCAATTCTTTATCCGTATGAATTGTGTAAAAGTCAGAAGCATAATTACAACTAATAGTTATAGTGTTTGTTTTTAATGAATAACTACAACCAAAAAAGTGACTATTTCCATCAGTTCCATTAGTAGCAGTATTCAATTCATTTTGTAATTCGGTTGCTAATTCACTACCTACATAACTACCTTTATCAGGTGCTACAATAAAATAATATACTGGCGCTCCTACTAATATTCCTCTTAATGTTAAATATAGTCTATTATTTACATTTTCTTCAATCGGATAAATAGTATTAGGTATTGATAATTCATGGACATATAGTTTTGTATTTGTCTCCTGTTTCTTGGGTTTCTGGTAAATCTATAACAAAGTCAGAAGTGCTCAAACTTTCGTTTAGATTTCTATGTCGTGTATCAATGTATATTTTTCTAAATCTTGTCATACTTATATTAATTAATTAGATAAACAATATCAATAATTAATATAATGAAAAAACATAAATATTATTTAAAAGAAGGACAATTAAAATCATACAATCCACTTCAACAAGAAAAGTCATTATTCAAACCTAAATGTAATAATAATTTATCTGACACAGAAGGACTAAGCAAAGCATATACAAATGGTAAAGGTTATTATTTAGATAATAGTAAACTATATGTTGCTGGGACATTTGGTAAGTCTATTATTAAATCAAATATTAATGATATTTTAAGTGATATTACAATTCCATTTGGTTTAAGTTCATACAGTGAAAGGTATAGAGATATTAGTGATATACTTGATAAACACCATAATATAACTGAAGTGATTAGTCATAGTCTTGGAGCATCAGCTTCTGCTAAAACATACAAAATAACCCCGATAGAAATATTCATTTGACAACTTACGGCGCCCCTTGTATTTCAATGTCAAACAAAAATGATGACAACTACACAAGCATACGAAATTTTGGAGATATAGTCAGTATTTTAGATAGAGGCAGTATAACATCAAATAGAGGAGGTTTTAACCCATCAACAAAATCTTCAACACTCATTATATGGTGATACTGGCAAGGATGTATCAAGAAGTATTGAGCCTGTAAAGGATATTTTGTAGTCTTATATATAATGCCTAATAATGATATAAAAACAACACTATAAACCAAAAAAAGTCAGTTATGATGACATTAAAGATATTGTAGAAGACGAACCTAATTATAAGGTTGAACATAATAATATGACAATAACTCTAAACAACAAATAAATCAAAAATCTAAAAAAGACGTTATAGATTATTCACACTTTAACATAAACTAATTTAAATATATAAAGATGGAAACATTAGATATTGAAGATGTTCTTGTTGAAAAGAATTTGAGATTCATATTAAAAGAAGGTGGCTCTTATGTCCGTTCCAAAGAAAGTAAACACTTTTACCCTTCATCGGTTTCTACTTATACCGCTGATACAAATTCAGTAGTTAGATTTAACATTACTGGACCACCTAACCAATGGCTTTCGCTTCCTTCACTATTATTAGGATTTGCTCTAAATACTGATACTGCAGAAGATCATGAACGACCAATTGATACAGCCGGTTTCTTTGATAGGGTGCGTGTGTTAATGGGTGATGTCATTGTATGCGATTTAAATTCTCTTTCTCGTGCAAGTGCAATGAAAGATGTATTAAAATCATCAGAAGAAGAAAACATTGATGAAGCATTGGGTTTTGGAAATACTCTTCTTAATCACGATGGGCGGGTTTTAGTTTGTATGCTACTGGAACTTCTACTACCCAAGCAGTCATTAGAAATGTAACCAATGGTAATTATAGAGGAATTAAAGCAGGTAAAAGTGCCAATGTCTATTTTGATTTAAACTTAAAATGTTTCAAGACTTGTGAAAACTGGATACCTTTATCTTATTGCCCCATCACGATTAAATTATATTTAACAACTGATGTACTAAAACCAATTGTTAATAGATCAGGACTTTTCACTGCTACAAATACAAGTATCACTTGGTCAGTTACAAAACCTTTATTTAAGGGTAATGATTATACTCTTGATGATAGTTTGTATGCCGAGTATGCTAAAATCTTAGAACAGGGTTCTCTCCCTATTACTTTTGAAACTGAAACCCTACAAGAACAAACAGCATCAACATCAACCGAAATATTCACAACTACTGTCCGCAATGTATCTAAATTAAATAAACTGTTTATTTCTTTTTCCAATACTACACCAAAAATCTATACAGGATGTTATGGAGAACTGTTAAAATAATATCAACGTATGTATCACCCGTTAGGTGTTGTATCACTTGATCAAGGTTTTTATGACCCTGAATATGATTTGTCTGCTTCTTTGATCAGAGGTAATCAAGTTATTCCGAGTCAAGAAATTCAAGGTGTTCGTGAAGCATATGTCCATTTGATGCATTGTGCTGACAAACCCATGTTAGTTAGTTCAGAAGATTATAGGTCTCACGCTTTTATGTTTGGTTTTAATTTGCAGAAACTCGAATCGGCAAATTATACTGGGATGAATTTAAAAAATAACTCAAATATGGTTGTGAAAATAAAGGCGATGGACAGTTCAACATTGTATAATAACAATTACATGGCAGAGAGACTTTACATGCTCATGGTTCATGAGTGCATACTTGAAATCCGTTCAAATTCTGTAACATTTTATGATTAAATACAAAAACATATGATGTTATTAATTTTCTATTTAATAATATAATATTATGAGCAAAAACTTAATAAATATCTTTGATATTACAGCGAATAGAATTAGGCAAGTAAAAGATGGAGCAGTCAATGATATAGAAGACCTTTACGCGAGTAAATCCGACATTCAAACAGTATTAGATAGTAAAGCAGACCAAGCAGACCCCTACACAAAGGAGCAGATAAATGCTAATTTTATGATACAACTCAATCATACAATAAGACAGAAGTTAATGTATTATCAAATAATATTAGTTCAAACACTTATTGAATTATGAATAATACAGCAACCATAGCGAGTAAGTTAGTTAATGTTTCATCAAATACATTTTTAATAGGTAATCTTACAATAACTTCAAATACAAATTTTAATAATATTTTTATCAAATACACATTTAATAAATAATTTAAATGCTTCATCAACAACACATTTTAATAATATTAGCTCTGATTCTAATTTACTTAATACAAATATTAATAGCATTTCATCTAATACACATTTAATAAATAGTTTAAATTCTAATATGACATCTAATTTTAATAATATTAGTTCTAATTCAGTTTTAATAACAGGATTAAATAGCACAATAAATTCACATATTGCTGCAATATCAGATTTACAGAACGGAGGTTCATTTGATACTAATTTATATTATAATAAAACATCAAGTAATATTTGTTTTTATCAGAAAAGTTAGAACATCAATATTAAATAATACATTAATACAGAATATAACAACTACTGCAACTTTCAAAATAGCAGAACTTGGAAATTATAATAATTTCTTTGACATGTACAATAAGTATTTTGATACTTATAATTATGGAAATTTAAGTGGAACAACTATGTTTTTGAACCAAAGAGGTTTTGGAAATGTAGAAGTTAATAATTCTTCAACTTTTCAAAATGATAAAATGATATTAAATCATACTACCACAATATTAAGTAATTTACAAGTATTGGATTATTTTATTGTTCGTCTATTTTAGATATAGCAGGTTCAGATGCTCGTTATGTTTTACAATCAGATGATTTAGCAGGATTAATAACGGGAAATACAAATACAATTAATTCAATAATTACTAGCAACAATTCACAGGATACATCTTTAGGACAAAAGTTAGATAAAATAGATACTAACGCTCAATCAATAGCAGGTGCTATTTATTTTAGTGATAATACAACTTTACACAGTAATTTAAATATGCTTACAGCTGGTTCTATAATATGTAATAAGTTTAGCACTACACCTTCACCAAATGTTGGATTGCAAATGACTTTTCAAATGCTTAATCGTTAATTTCATATTAATCGTGATGGTCGGATGTGGATGAGTAGCGCAGGGGGTCAATGGGAAACTCAAATCGGAGACGCTAATGTTGGTCGTGTGTGGGTTAAGGATAGGTTCGGTTTAGGTGCTGTTGGTGTTAATGGTTATGTTTTAAATTGTGCTGGCCAAGCGAGATTTACAGGTGCTGCTCAGTTTGTAGGAACTGACAGTGCAATCAGTCTTAACAATGGTTCATATTTGAATTTTAATAATAATGGTTCAATACGAAGATATACGCCCGATGCAATTGCATCGAAGGTTTATACATGGCTCATAATAATTTTGTTGCTGTCAGTGTTGGTGATGTTAGGAATGCCTCTAACCAATATATGATGTGTGATGGATTAGTAACTAAAACTATTTTTAATAAACCTGTTGATGTGTTAGGCAATATTTATACAAATGCTGCTGTTAGTTGTGATAATGTTAATATTGATACTGATGGTAAATTAACAATTGATACAAACTGTGAATTATACCGATATGTTAGGTCTTTTTCATCTTTTGATATGATACATACTGACGCTAATTCTTCAATTAGGTTCATTTGTGGAGACCCTGCCGTTCAATCTAACATAGTTGGAGCTGTTAATATTTCTACCGGATGGACTTTTAACACTGCAACCGCTGATGTAATGGGTAATTTATTTGCTGATGATGTTTATGTTAAAACCGGTGGAGCATTAAGAAGTAATCATATAGCGCCTAATGGTGGAACATTAGTAACCGTTGATACCAATTTAGCAGTTCAAAACGCATATTTAGCAACTAATACCATTCAATCATTCGATTTAACAACGGATTCATTTTTGAATAATATTTCAATGACTACTGGAACAGATATATGAATGGGAACAAGTGAAATATCAACCTATCACGACGGAACTAACTTGTCTTCAATTGATGTAATACTCAGAACAACCAACACTGCGTTTAGAGTGGCAGATAGTTCAACTACACCTTCAGTTTTACTATCTATTGATGAGACATTTGGAACCACCGTTAATACTGGGAGTTTTACAAATAATGCTTCATCAACTTTTAATGAACATGTAACAGTTGCTGGAACGAAAAAATGTTATGTAATACACTTGAACCATCAACAGGAACTAATATAGATTTAACAGTAACGACAGTAACCATTAACGGAACATTCGTTGATTCAAGTGACTCTCGGTTGAAATATGACATAGACAATGTCAAATCTAACTATGAATATTATTGAGAAATTCGAGCCGAAGAAGTTTAAGAGACACGATAGAAACGATGGCGGTAAAACTCATATAGGATATATCGCAAACGAAGTATTAAAAGCAATCCCGAAAGAATTTGAACATGTTGTGAGTAAAGATAGAGAATATTTAGGACTATTTTTTTTAGTTTTACCCGTGCTAGTTCATAAAGCAGTATTAGAATTAAATGATAAAGTTGATAAACTTGAAAAAGAAATTGAGGAGTTTAAAAATAAATCTAAATAAATAAATACTTAATTAATATATATATATATATGGACATTGACAGGAAAGTTAAAATAAAAGCATTATTTAAAAAAGTAGTATGAGAGAAAACCATGTTATTGTGGTTGTAAAATTACTAAATTAAATAAGCATGAATTTACATTAGATAAATGTAATAATAAAGAATGTAATTTTAATCATTCTAAATTTGATGAATATATTCAAGAATTAAAAGAAGAGAGAAGAGAAGAGAGAAACAACAGACTAATAGATAAGTATGGTAAGGTATTAACTCCTGTTGTTTGGGGATTGTTATGGCCTAGTTTAATTCCTTTGACTATTTATTATTATATTATAATCTAATTAATGTTATATAATGGGTAATTCAAATAGTAATGTTGAAACTTCAAGTATTGATAACATCAATGATATTGATGTAGAACAATTAGATTTAAGTAATATTGATAAATTACAGTTGAAAGCAATTAAGCAAATGAGTGAAAGATTAGAACAACTTGAGAAAATGAAATGTGACAAATACATATATAAATTACCAGCGTTGAATTTATGTAGTTATAGTTTATTCTGAATTAATAACATTAAGCCATAGGCTTAATGCTTTTTTTAATATATATGATTAAACATCACTAATAAAACTTTGTCTATCATCATTGATGACTTTAATAGGTATTTTTTTCAAACGTAATGAACTAAAATCATCAACATTGTCTATAAATGAAAGTGTATTATTATTAATATTTTTATTCATAAAATAATAAATATCAAGTACATTATTTGATGTTAAAATACAATTATCAACAGGACACAAACTTTCAATTGAACTAGTATTAATAAACATAACATAATCAATTGATAATTTTAATGGTTTATGTTTTTGATGTAATTTATCTAACTCACTTAAATTAAAAATATATGATATTCCATTATTAATAATATTGATATTATCAATTACAAAACATTGCATATTAATTACTATAATTTTTATTAATAGTTTTTTTTTTGTATTTTTAAGAATCTAACATCACCTAAATTATAAGATAATACAAGGTTTTTAATGTCTAATGGCACACCATAAAATATCATATAATATTAGTATATGTATTTATTTAATTAGTAATTTTCAAATATTGTGAACACTTTTTCATAAACATTTTATCTGGGTTCTTTTCTAAAAGGTTAATATATAAAAAACTATGTGGTTCGTCAGTGGCGGTCTCATATATTTTATAGATTAGTTTCTTGCTTTCGTGTAAATTATCGCTTCTAACAATTGCTGATAATTCAGCTTGTAATATTTCTATCTCTTTGAAGTTTCTAACTTTATAATAAAACAAATGACTTATATTTACCCTAATATTTGGTGGCACGGTTGATGATTTTTGAAGACTTACAGGTGTTGATATTCCACTATGACGACCTCTACAGAATAAAGAATTTGACAATTTGTTATTTCTTGTTATTGCTGGATTATCAGATACATCATCCAATATAACTAATATATTAAATAACTTCTTCATTCCTTGTTTTTTCTGGTATTCAATGATTTATTTTGAGTTTCTATAACTCTTTCTAAATCTTCAACATTGAACTCATCCCACCAACACGGTTCTTTATCAGTATCTACTTTTAAACCTTCTTTAATGTATTTCTTCACTGGCAACCAAATACTATCTAAATTTACTGATGGCGACCAGATAAAAAATTATTTCAAATGCTCCTCTATAAATATCAACTATCATTGATACAAGTAAAGTTGATTTTCCACTTCCAGATGGTCCGACAATCATCGCTCTCATCGGTAATTTAGGGACAACCTCGTGCTTACTTTGCTTAAAGTCATATTTGATTTCATCAATTGGTTTTACATCAGGCATAATAAAAGTAACATTAAAGACATTTAGAAAATCATTTAATATATTTTTTTGTATGAAAGCATTGCTATGATATGAATGGGGTCTATCGTGGTAGAACAGGCTCTTTCATCAACTTCAATCATAAGAATTGAGACTAATTAGTTTGAATTAGTTTGAACCTCGCTTGTGTTTTCCAGTGCAAAGAAAACTCCATTGTTGTGCCCTCCGAATATTCTACCATGCATGAAATAATAAGTTCAATATTATTTAATATGGATAGGCGTTATTCAGATTATATTGATATAATGATATAATAGATGAAGTAGAGAATATAGAACAAGTTGTTATAACTGATGGTAAATGTAAGAAAGTATGCTTTTATACATTAGAATTAATTAAGTTAGGAATACAATATATCAAAATGAACATGTAAATATTAATATAAATGGGAAGAAAGAAAAGCAAACATAATAAGACAAAACCAGTTGTTTCTTCAACTGATGAAGAAAAAGAAGAAATTGTTAAAGAAACATCAGTTATTGAGTTTGCTTGTCCGATGTGTAAAAAGATGTTAGAAATGAAGAATGAATTAGAAATACAAAAGAAAGGAAATTGTAAATGTTCGTGTGTTCCAACAAGTTTCAAAATAACTAAAAATGATAATAAAATGAATATTGATAAAACTAAATACAGTATAAATCTGGAAACGGATGTTCATAATATTGCTATCAAATGGGGAAGGCATGCATCACCATCCGATAATGGTGATAACGAAACTCAGGAAACTATACGTGAAATGATGAAAAATTAGTATTTAAAGAGTAGATTCAACATAATTGCAACATTTTGTTTTAAAAGTTTAGTTTTATAATGAAGTATATATTTACATGGATGAATGATTAGACAATATTGTTAAAAAAAACTGAACAAGGTTTTAGAACAGAATAATAATATTTTAGAACTCTTACAAACAATGGAAAAGAAGAAACCATTAACACACAGTCATCAAAGTAAAGAAGTAGATAGAACCAGTGGTGAATATAAAAATAAAAGAAATATTTATTTAAACAAACCTAATAACAAAGAAATTAAAGAACCGAAGTCCTCCACTATGACATTTTATCAAATTGACTATGATAAAGATACAGGGGTTTATTCATAGAGAATTTTGTCTAAATATCTTTAATAATGAACTTATTAGAGATGTTTAGCGGAACAGGCAGTGTTGGAACAGTTGCAAAAGCAATGGGTTTCAATGTTATTTCATTGGATTTGAACAATGCTGATATAAATACTGATATTTTGAAATGGGATTATAAATAATTTGATAGGAACCATTTTGATTTTGTGTGGGCATCTCCACCATGCACTGAATACAGCAAAGCAAAAACAACAGGGGTCAGGAAAATAGACCATGCAAATGCTATTGTTTTGAGAACCCTTGAAATCATTGACTATTTCAACCCCGAATACTGGTTTCTTGAGAACCCTCAAACTGGCCTTTTGAAGGAACAGGAGTTCATGAAAGGACTACCTTTTTATGATGTGATTATTGTAAATATGGAATGCCCTATAGGAAAAGAACCCGTATATGGACAAACCTAACAACATGGAAACCCCGACCATTGTGTAAAAGGGATTGTGGGAATGTTAGGAATGGGAAACATCTTGAAACAGCTCAAAGACTACCCAGTGGAACCAAGGAACAGTGGGGGGACAACTACATCAAACACAAACACGAAGACCTTTACCGAATACCCCAAAATCTTATTAGTGATATTTTAATGAGTATTTGAAGGGAACCCCACAAGCCACCCAATGAGGCTCCGGAGCGCGAACTCGGACGTCGTACCTGCGCAGCGGTGGATAGAGAGGGAAAGAGAGAGAGAGAGAGAGAGAAATAAACACAGAGGTCAGCCTTGACAGTCAGTGGTGAGCACACTCATTTTTCAATCGCAAAGCGTGTTTGAAAGGTTTGTAGGCTTCTGACGTTCTGCCAGTCCATTTTGGAAAATGGAGTAGTCCATTTTGGGAAATGGGGTAGGCCATTTTGGGAAATGGAGTAGTCCATTTTGGGAAATGGGGTAGTCCATTTTGGGAAATGGAGTAGTCCATTTTGGGAAATGAAAACGACTGCCACACCTTCTCAAAACGGATTTCAGCCACTGGTGTCCATGGCATGAGGGTATGCCGAACTTGACGACATTTGCCACTCATTGAATGTAATGACCTTGTCCAGTTCTTTTTTGAACTGGGTGAAATTGAAGGCACTGTCAGCCTCACATGTCCGAGCCCAACCCCACTCAACGACCGACTTTGCAATGTCAAGGACTTTCTTGTTGTCATCCGTGGTCTTTGACAACTTCACCAGCACATCCCCAAGGAAAAGATGAGCCGCGTTCCTAAACTTTGTCTCGCCTGATGACTGGAAAACAAGGCTGATTTCCTTGAGGTTCTCCAGATTCTTAGACTTGAGCCATGACTTGAAAGTAGCCACCGGTTCGCCATGAACCTGAGACTGGAAGAGGGTGATAATCTTTTCGGCCTCACCAAGGCCATTGGAAGGCGTAATCTTCTTCAGCTCGTTCTGGGCGGTCTCACACTGAACCTTCAAGATGTTTGCCTTCTTGGTTTTCTGTGCAGGTGTCATCTTTGCACCTCCAAGTCGGAGCATCAAGACTACCGAAGTCAAGCCCTCATGGACAATGTTGTCGTCTTTCAGAGCGGAGTGTCCGTCATGGAGGTAGAACTCTTGGCTTGTCAAAGCGGGCTCATCGCTTTTGCTGGTCAAGTAGTCAATGTGCTTGACAATCTCCATCTTGAGGTCTTCCGTAGTGCTGATGTCCTTGTCGGCCTTGATGTTAAACAGGTGACGGTCATTCTTCATGGCATACACCGAGATTTCCATAGGGCACTTAAAGAAGTCCGAATCATCCTGAGTGTAATACAAGAAATCCTCTGGGCTCATGTTGTCAAACAAGGCGAGTGGAATGTCCTTGTCGTCGTTCTTGTCACTGTCCTTCTCGCTGTCCTTCTCGCTGTCCTTGTCGCTGTCCTTCTCGCTGCCCTTGTGGCTGCCCTTGTCGCTGTCCTTGTGGCTGTCCTTGTCGCTGTCCTTGTCGCTGTCCTTGTCGCTGTCCTTCTCGCTGTCCTTGTGGCTGTCCTTGTCGCTGTCCTTGTCGTTGTCCTTCTCATTGTCCTCGTTGTCCTTGTTCAAAATCATCACATTCTCACTCTCCATGAAGTTGGTATCAATTTCATAGATGCCCTCTGCTGTCACAACATGTGGGATGCCCGGCTCATAAGCTATCAAGTAACCCTTGGTCACTGTAGGCTTGGAGTACTTCTGGGAGTAGGCGATAGTTCGCAACCCATCCTCCTTGATGTTCTCCCGCTCCACCTTCACACTGTCCTTCTCCGTGTCAAGCGAAGATGTAGCCAAAGGAGTGGTCAAACTGGTTGAAGCCGAAGCCCTTGAAGAAGCCCTTCGTTTAATCGTCTCCCAGTGCTCCATTAAAGCATCAACATAGCTGTCCTTTGTCATGCGAACAGAGCGACCACCCCGTCCTGTGGCTGTAAGCCTACATCCCAAGTTGGTCATTGTGAGTTTGATGTTGTCAATGGTCATCTTTTTGAGGTAGGCTTTCAACTCTTCGTTGTTGTCCGTGACATCGTCCGCACCATTGATGCGACCCTCACTCAAAGTCAGGACAGAACCGCTCCCCACCGCTAGTGCCTTCAACTCCTCAACAGCGCCTGTCTGGCTGACAAACACCAAAGAAGCCGACATGACAGCAAGCAATGCGGAAGCGTGCGAGTGTCTTGAACTCTGAGAAAGGCTGAGGTGTCAATGTCTGTCACTCAACTGTTGAAAACTGTTGAGACAATCAACGCAAAAGAAACCCACTCATCCCGACACAATCTGAATGGGCGCACGAAGTAGATGCTGATGAGGTAGAAGACAAAGCCGTGGTGACGTTGGGTAAGGGATGTTTGCTTAATTTGCTTGTCTCTTTCAAAGTACGTTGTTTGAACTTGGTAGCTCTTTTGTTTTTTTCGTGCTTTGGCTGTTTGTATTTATTTTGTTTGATACTCTTCTTTTTTTATTGTTATGCTGCTTTGAAATTTGCTAGTGTGTGTGTGTGTGTTTGAGTTTGTGTTCTTTGATGGTTTTTAGTTTTGCTGTTTTGTTGGTATGCTTGTTTGAATTATTTAATGTTGTATGCTGTGATGTTATTTTTTGTTTTTTGGTTGTTCTTATTTATTTTGTTTGCTTGTTGTTCTTATTTTTGTTTGCTATTTGTTGTGTTGCTGTTAGACAAAACTAGTAAATAGGACAATTCCTTGAATTGTCCTTTTACTATTTTTTGGGTGGGTGGGTGGGTGGGTGGGTGGGTGGGTGGGTGGGTGGGTGGGTGGGTGGGTGGGTGGGTGGGTGGGTGGGTGGGTGGGTGGGTGGGTGGGTGGGTGGGTGGGTGGGTCTGTGGGTTGGGTGGGTGGGGTTTGCTTTTGAGGTTCAATTTTTTGGTCGGTTTTCCAAGGGAAGGCAACATGTTTCTTTCTCCGGGTTGCTTCATGTCATTTGACGACATACCCGTACTCGTTTGACGCTGGGCTTGACTCAGCTCAATGGCCAGCCAGCTTTTGTCATTGTGTTGAGCGCTTGTGAACTGGGGCAGACGGCTGGCTGGCCGAGTTTTGAGGTGAGACTTGGCTCTTGGAGTTATGTACATTTTTGTGCCAGCTTTAGAGGATCCCCTTGAGGTTTTTGGATCCTAGGAACCTTGCCCATGAGTTCTTGGTGTGGATGGGGGCGCAGAACAGGGAACTTCAAACCCAAAGCCAAGGTCTCGTGGTGCCGGTGATCGGGGCGAAGGGCTCTGCAGCCATCGCCAAGGCGAGCATGTGTTTTTTCCTCTGAGGGCGCAACACCCGGCGATTTGGAGGGTAGGAAGGGAAACTCCCAACCGTGTTTTGGATGCGGATACTCGCCGTTTCGATTCTTTGCATGGTTCTGGGTAGACCACTTTGATGCCGGGGTTTGATTGTGACTCGCGTGAAGTTCGTCCCGTGCGGAAGGGAGCGCGCTTGGATTTTGAATGTTGTGGAGAAGGAAAGGACATGGGGCAACACTTTGTCCCGAAGGCATGGCAAAGTGTTCCGGAAGACCGCCTGCTTCTTGCAGAGAGAGAGAGAGAGAGAGAGAGAGAGAGCGAGCCAGAGAGCAGAGCGACAAAAATAGATCAGACTCACGGAGCGACACAGATAGAAATATAGATAGCACAGAAGACTCGATTTGCTCAATGCACAGAGAGACAGCCCATAGAGCGACATGTCAGAAAACACACAGAAATTGTGCAAAGAGCAGCGATCTTGCCTTGTGCTTAGGCTTACCGAACACAGAGCTTTTACTTTGTGATTGAACATGAGACAGCCCGTTGAGATGTCACAGAGAGTTGCACGAGACTTTACCTTGTAACTACACGTGAGATATCACGTGAGGCGGAGCAGAGCTATGGAGCCAGAATCACAAGTAGTCGGGGCAGTGTGGCAGGACCCAACCCGCTCAAAGAAATCGCCCCACTCTGTGGGAATCGGCGTGGTCGCTGTGCAATTACACGAGGGTTTTGCAACTTGTTGTGGTTTCCGCGCGGCCTCTGTGTGGGATCGGCGTGGTTGATGTGCAAAAGCCCGGCTATTTTTCTACTTGTTGTTGTCCACAGATGAGTCGTCAGAAATTGCTTCGTTGTTTGTGAGAAGCTTGTGCAGATAAACTTGCATCGATGACTTGCTCAGACGCACTTGCGCAGGGAGGACTTGCTGCAGGAAAACCCGGACAGAGAAACTTGCGCAGAGAATTCGAGCAGAGAATTCAAGCAGAGAAGCTTGCAAGGAGAACTTATGCAAGGAATCTTCCGCACATAGTTTGTGCGGAAAGCTTGCCGACAGACACTTGCACAAAGAACATTGCGCAGAGTGCGCAAAGAAACGGCGCAGAGAAATCCTGGCGACGATCATGCCATGTTGTGTTTTGCGGCACCCACGTGCTCTTGTCTTAAGCTTGGCGGGTTTATGCTTCGGAAAAAACAAACAAACCGGCCTTGCGTGGTCAAATGCTTTCGGGCCACTCTAGTTGTGTTTTGAAAAAGCGGTTTCCAACTCTCAGGCAGATTGGACGTTTGCTGCATGAGCTGCAACAGGGACATGGGCCTCAACGTGCATCTTGCTTGTGGATCATTGCGGGAGATGTGGCTTGGCAGTTTCGCTTCAAACCAAACCCTGTTTGAAGTGATATACTAGTCATGCATATGGCCCACTGCACCAGAAAACGTTGTCTGCCACAACGGTTAGACTGCGTTCTGCAAGCAAGCTTGTCGTGAAGACATCTTGGCAAGAGCAGGAGTGTTTGAGCGTCAGCCTCCCCCCCCGCGTAATCCTTGTGAAGCTGCGAACATCACGGGCCGTGATTCTCCATTTGCTTGCAGGCTGCGTACCAATTGCGGACGAACGAGGCACGCTTGTCCGAGTTGCGCGTCAGGGGACATTTCAGCCAAAGCTGCTCCGTGGGCGCCAACTGTGAAGCGGTCAACTCAATAGGTGATAGTCAGTTGAGTCACTTGCTAACTTCACCAACCCAGACAATTGGAGGGTAAGGGACAATCCCAGCCAGAAACGGTTGCGGATATCCACCTTTTTAATCCTTTGCATGGTTCTGGGCTCACTGTTTTTGTACCAGGTTTGATTATGACTCAGTTTTTCGTTGCGTCCTGGTTTGCGTCTTTTGAGGCGATGGCTTCGCGTGTCGGATTCTCTTGAGCGGGTTGCCTACGCTAGGCGTTGGCTTTTGGCAGTGACTCCTACTGAAACCAGCGCGCTAAGCACTCACAAAGGCATGGAAGAAAAATGCTGAATAGCTGAGATATGCCCAGGGTGTGGAACTCAGCATTTGAAGGGAGCAACACTGCCACAAGCCGTGAGTGCCATGCTATGCAAAATGATTAACGCTGGCAGCAGTTTTGCTCTACCTGTATCATGTGCGTGCCCTGCCCCGTTGAAGTCATTGATGTTGCAGCTGCGCATTTTTGCTCTCGAGCCACATCCGATCAGAAGCATCCGTACTGCGGCTTGCTCTCCACATGCGATCAGAGGTTTCGCCCCGTTCAGCCTCACCGAACCTGGCCAGCGGATGTGTCTTTTCCGTCAGGCACGGCGCTTCGTGCTGGCGTTCACCGGGGTGATGGCTGCCCAGGCACCGGGGGTCAAGAGCGAACCCATGGAGTTCGGCGAATTCGGTGTGGGCTTCTCTCCAAATGGGTATGGATCAAAATTCAACCACCAGGGCACCGCAGGTCTCAGTCCTTGGTTCCATTTGCCAGAGTTCCCAAAATGGGTGCCTATTTTTGATCCACAGCCAAATGTCATCCCAAAATGAGTGGTTTCCTCACAACCGCACCCATGGTCATGGCAAGGGGTTTCTCTCCCAACGTTCCTTGGGACCTTTCTTCCCCAAGAGAAACCAACTATAGGCAATTTAACAAGAGACACCCATGTTCGGCTCGTGTATTTTGCGCAAGCTGATCGACGAGCAACGCATGATTTCTGAAGGTGTCAGGTGAGAGCCTCTGCCCAAAGGACCAGACAATCGCCAATATGACCTGCTATCGAAAAGCACACCTGGAGATGGGTCTCTATTTTTAAGGACACCCTTCCTGGTTGGTTCTTGCGAGGCAACTGGGGTGTGTCTTTTTTTGTGGACCCTCCCAACTGGTGGGTTTTCCTTTTTCCTTTTAAAACCAGCCCCAAAAGGGCACCAACTCCAAAAAGACAAGACACCACCAAGTGAAAGGAAGGCAACGAAAAGTCCTAATTTTTCTGGGGGGGGGGCTTCCACATCCGGAAAAAAACACCTTCTTGGTTGGCTTTTGCGAGGCAACGGAAAACAACATCTATTTTTTTCTTGGGGGGGGGCTTCCGACTGCTAAAAAAGAGAAGACGACGCGCCGCCCATCAAAACAAGACACCCCAAAAGGTAAGGCCGAAATCCATTCTGGGGGTCCCGACTCCAAGAAGACGAGCCCAGAAAAGCCGTCCCTTGAGGTGCCGAAGCTGGAGCCGCCGGTGCTGGCGGAGCTGTCGCAGGAGCCGGAACCCTGGGATCGATCGGGGGCGTTTGGCTTGGGGCCCCAGGTGATTTGCTTTTTTCTCTCTTCTTTCTTTTTTCTCCGTCCTTTTTTGTTTTTCTCTCTTTTTTCTCTCCGTCCTTTCTTGTTTTTGTTTTTCTCTTTTTTCCTTCTTCGTTTTTTTGCCGCGACATCCTTGGGTTTGGATGGCAAAAAGCAGGAATTGGCATGGTCCATATCTTTTTTGAAACAGGTTTGGGGCACGGAGGTGTTTGAGGACCGCGCATTGCCTTTTCCTGCTCTTTGGCGGAGCGTGGTCGCGTCAGGCAATCGCGGAGGCCGTGAAGATTGTTCTTGGTCAGCCGGGTCGCATGTGGCATGTCGATGCCATCACCCTGATGGCGGCAAGCAGCAATGTTGGGTTGCCGTGCCTGAAATCAGAGCTGGTTTTTCAGGGCTCCTTAAAATACATGTTGCCCATTTGAAACATGTTGCTTTTTCAACACCAAAATAAAGGGAAACCACAATTTACAAGGCAATGTTCAGGTGTATAATGTAAGGATCCCTGTTTTTCCAGAGGGCTGATGGAGCGATGTGCCAAGTCACCGGGATCGTTGGTGCGTGGCTACATCCAGCAGGCGTTGCATGGCGTGGTTGCAGCAATGTGCCAGGATACAGCGTCAACCTATTTGGGTGGCTCGTCTTTTTTAGGGGAGCCTCCAAAATGGTGGTTTTGCTTTTGGTTCCTTATTAAAACCCACCAAAGACGGGTACCAACTCAAATAGTTGTGTCTGGCCTCGAAATTGCTACTACGCTAGTTTGCGCAGTGAAACACATGTTCTGTCTGCTTCCCTTGCGCGTGGCCAGTCTGGGTTTGCTCAAAGCCTGAAAGCCGCAGTTGGCGTACGCAGTTCTGAGTGTCAGGTCCAGATCTGGTCAGATGGGTCCGGTCAATGCTTCGGGCAAGCGGGTCGCGGATGGCTGGAGTGGGGTGAAGTTGTGCCCATCGATCTAGGGGTTGATTCCCCATTCTTTTCAACCATCGTTCTTTTTAAAAACCGGATCCATTTCCTGGGTTTGTGGAGGCTTTCTAGAAAGAGGATCCCTGGGTTCAGAATGGGCAAGGTATCCCTAGAATCGAGCCATGGCCATTAACCGAACCGAGCCACTGAGCCAAATTCGCAAGGAGCTGCAGCGATTCCAGGTGGGCGACCAGCAGCTTTGGGAGGCCGGGGGGCAATCAGGGTCGTTCCTTGGAAGCGGGAAAGGAAGCACCGTGTGGGCGTCCCCTTGATTTTCACTGTGTATGGGGGAGGTGGTCTCCCAAAGCTGTTGCATCTTGTTTCCGGACGGAGCAACCCCCTCCCTTGCAGCCGATGACACCGCCGCCGCCGCCCTCACCGCCACCGCCAACGCCACTATTCGTCACCAACAGCTATAACCGCTAGTACCGTACTGTGGATGGACGAAATCCCGCACCAGCTAAGAAACCCTGGAACGAATGATTCCCCTGTAAATACCAACGAACCATGGCTTCACCATGGTTTCAAAGTGGTGCGAAATGGATTTCGCACCCATCAGTGCCACCCTCACACCTTGGTCGAAGGCGGCCATGGAGAAGGCCTTTGGCTTTTGGGGTGTTTGGGACGTTTGGCCATGGGAGCCATGGTGATAGTTTTTTTCGTTGGCCGGTGAAGCGCGAATCCCACGGCGAGACGGCGAGCACTCGTAGCATCGCCATCACCAGGCGCTGGTCCAGGACACGGCACGGAGGCCGCAGGAGTTGAAGCCGCTGGACATCGCGGCTCGGCTTCGGGGAGTGGTCCGCCGTGAGCCACGTGCTCAACACCCTTTGGCTACTTGATGCTATTCGGCGGGCATATAAATCCAACCATGATGCCCAAACCGCCCCTGCAAATTTCTGAAGCTTCATGCCCTTTGGCTTTTCGGAGTTGGAAAACCTGAGCCACAATCAAAACCCGGGTAGATGAAGGTTAGGAAGGGGCAGTCCCAGCCAGACATAGTTGCGGATATCCGCCTTCATATTTCTTGGAGTCTGGGACTACGGCCATTTTAATACCGGGTTTTGATTGTGACTCAAGTCCTGTGGTTTGGTTTCGAGGCTTCCCTCTTCAACCCCCTAAAAGAGGGGTTGTTCAGCTCCAAAAGACAAGGACCGAACCATTCTCGGCATGAATTTTGATGCGACCATTTGGTGGGCATCATTTACAAGGTGATCCATGTTCGCCTATCACGTTCGTTTGAAGGGGTTCCCATTGAAATCCTAGAGTCACCAGCCAGATGAACGATGAGCCAGGTCTTTCATTCGCGCTACCCTTCAGGACATCAGCGAACTGTGCAGACGGCGAAGTAGGCTCTCCCAAAACTGACAAAGTGACGAGTAATCCTTTGTGGGAACCAAGGCATAGGGTCGGGGGCTCATATCATTCGTTCATTGGTGGCTAAAAGAGAACTCTTCCCTTCCAGCAAATCCAAAAGCAGGTGACCAATTTTACCCAACCCAACCAAGTGTTTTTTTGTTTTTACACATTAGTCTGCCAAAACATGTGATCTAAATCTACTCCACCCAACCACATTTTTTTCATTGGTCTACCAAAAACAGGTGATCACCTACCAAAAACAGGCGATCTAAATTTTCCCAACCCAACCACGTTTTTCTTTTTTAGGTGTACCAAAAACAGGTGATCTAAATTTACCCGTCCCAACCATGCTTTTTTTCTCTGTTTTCTTGTTGTTATTGTTTGGCACCTGTTTTACCCAACCCCCGCTTTTTTCTTCTCCATGGTCTACCAAAAACAGGACAGGTGATAAAGATTTACTCGACCTACAAGGGGTTTTCCTTTTTTTTGGCACGGCCTAGGTCTACCTCCTGGACGCTTTCCGGCGGGCGTTGAGTTTCGGAGTCCGCCCCGCGCCGGCCCTGGAGGCCACGTGCCGGGGGCCCAAAGCGCGAAGCGGCGGTGGGGTTTTCGGGTTGGACCGGAGGCGGGGGTTAGCCGTTTGCTGGGGTGGATGTATGAAAACGTGGGATTCCGCGGTTTGGAGAGGCCTGGGGCGTGTTTCTTTTTTTGGCAGTCATGGCTGAGTTTGGCGGCATGGGGTCTGCTGCTGAGTGCAAGCATGTCAAGCACTGAAGTGTCAATTGAGAATTGCCAAAAGAAGTGAAGTTGGGTTTGATTTATGGGAGCACCAAGCAATTGAAGGAGTCCACTTCCACTTAGGATGGGCATGTTTCTAGTTTTCTGCCTGTTGCAAACCTTCTGGCAGACTCGGAATGAGGCCAGCGCATCATGGAGTGCTATCAGGAGGGTTGGGGTCAGGGGTCAAGTGTTCGCGTGCTGCCGAGAAGCGTCACTCAATATGGGTGGCCCGTCATTTTTTTTGGAGTTGGTACTCTTGTTGGCTCCCAATGAAATTTTGCACACTGATGAGAAATGGTTTGGTTTGTATGTGGAGAACAAAGTGCCAGAGACGTGTGTTTTTTCCTGAGGCGTAAGTTCGCCAGGCCAAGTCGAATCACGAGACTCCCGGACTCCACCCAACTGGCTATTTGGCAGACCTATAAATCCAACCATGATGCCCAAAGCTGCAAATCCCTCGCGCCCTTTGGTTTTTCGGAGTTGGAGAACCTGAGCCACAATCAAAACTCGGGTAGATGAAGGTTAGGAAGGGGCAGTCCCAGCCAGACATAGTTGCGGCCGCCTTCTCAATTCTTGAAGCATTGTTCTGGGATTACGGCCATTTTAATACCCTTCCTCAGAATTAGCTCCCCCCTTTTTTGTTCTTCTTCTTTTTCTTTTTTGGGGGTCCCTTTGTTTTCCACTAACCAGGAGAAAAACAAATGCTGGGGTCCCAGTTCCAGCCCGGGTTTTGATTGTGACTCACCCACGTCTGACTTCCCGAGCACAGCCCGGCTCGCCTGCGAGGACTTCAACTCGAAGCAGTGCACTGGCGCCCTGGGCTCCGTGCCGGGCGCCGAAGAGGCGATTTTGTTTATGCCGAAGAGATATTCTTTTTCTGTTTTTCTTTTTTTGCCGGACGTGTGGCTGTTGTCAAAACCAATGGGATCCCATTTTGGTTGGTGACGGACATGTGGCTGTTGTTGTCAAAACCGTTTTGGTTGATCCCATTTCGGTTGGTGAGTTAGTTCACCCATTTTAGGTTTCCTATTTTAGTGGTTGGATTGGGATGTTCACTGTGGGGGTACGGGATTTTGACCCATGGCCGTGTGACATCGGACCCTCATGGGTACACAGGGATTTGGTTTCCTCCGGATTCCTTTCATGAATCTCAGACGGGTCTTGGTCATGTTTTGGAACCAGGGTCTGTGCGGGCGACTGCTGGTTGTGTGGCAAGAGTGGCTGGCCAGCTTGCAAACTTCACACATACAATGTTTGCTGCCTTCAGAGACAGATGAATCAACCTCCATCAAACATCAAACAGCTGTTTCATTTGTTTGCAACCCCTCACATGAATCAAACATCAAACGCAGTGATTATTGCCAGCCACCTGACTTGCATTCGACTGGCAGGAGGTCGGAGGTGAAGCGGAGCCAATTGGTTGGTTTCCTTCTGGGGGTGTCTTTGTTCGAGGGTGCCCTTCTTCAGGGGGTTTAAAGGGAAGCGCAAAGGAAACCTCGCCATTCGCAGGGTCCCCCAAAACAAGTCACGCTCTTCTGCTTTTTGGGAAGCTATGCCAACAACTACACAATGTGGGAACCCGGTCTTCGGCGCTGAGGTGCCGCCTGAGTGGGCACATCGATAGCTCCCAGCAGTACAAGGAGGGGAAGCGGAGGGTCAATGTTGAGAAACGCCCAAATAAGAGAATGCCCTAAACCTCCTACTTTGGGGCCTGGTGCGGTGTGGGCTTTTTTTTTTGGGGGGGTGGAAATGTGAACAAGCTGCAGTTCGGTTTCCCTTTGTCCAGTCAACATTAGAGCCTCCGGCTCAGTCCGCCGACATTGTCCTCTCCCTTTTCTCCTTCTTCCCCTTTCTCTTGTCTTCTCCACCGTGTGTTCTGTCGTCCTCTCTCCCTCCCTCTCCCCCAAGCCAAAGCGCACATTTTTCAGCCCCTTCCGTGCACTTCCCCTTCATTACCTCTGTATTGTCGCAGTACTACCCCTTCAAATCCCATGCGTTTCCCCTGGATGCCCCCTTCATTTCCTTTGCATTTCCCATCATGTCCTATCATTTCCTCGTCATGGCCCACTCAGGCCCTTCATTGTCCTGTCCTTTTCCCCTTGATTACATCTCCCTTGGTTTCAGTTCATTTCCCTTGCGCTGTCTTTCATGTCCCTGCGTTTCCCCTGCATTCCCCCTGCATTTCTTGTTCCTTTCCCCTTCATTTCGCTTTCATTTCCCCCCCGTGGGCGAACCAACAAAGCCCAGCGTAGCGCAGCGTGGGCTTGTGGAGTGTTTTGGTTTCCCAGTTCACTTGACGTCACACCACAGCACTTTGCTTCACTTCACGAAAATTGCATTCGCGCATCCCTTGGTAATCCCACTGAACCACGCACGGACACTGGACCGCCCTCTTTCCCCGTCATGTCCCTTTCAGTTCCCCTTCGTTTACCTTTCATGTTCCCTTGCTTTCCTCCCCTCCTTTCCCTGCACTTCCTTGCATTTCCCCTTCGCTCCCCGGTATTTTTCCGGGAAAAACAAAAAACACGGGTTAGCCAACATGTTCGCAAACATGCTGTCAAAGGCAGAGTTTTTCCAGATTTTCGGCAAAAGGAAGCAGAAAACCCGAACCAGCAAAGAGCCGGCAGGGGGATTCGAGCCTGGGACCCCTGTTTTGTGACACCGGCTCCCCAAAGACTACGTTTAGTGGAACATGACGTCGGGCGGAGGGGGGGGGGTTATCCTCTATCTTCTCTAAAGCTTTGTCCACTAGTCCAAATACAAGCAAAATCTTGCTTTCAAGGCCCCCCTGCATTTTTGGGCCTGACGTGTGCAGATTGGGACGGCTGATTCGCTGATCAAAGATTCCTCCCCAAAGTTTTTTGACCATCTCGGATCTTGGATGGCCTCAAACCAATGGTGGCCGAAAAAGAATCCTAAGTCCGATTGCGCTTCGCGAGGTGATGCACCTTCTGCTCGGCCAGTGGCTGGTCTGAGACTTGATCTTCGAAGGCTCAACCGACCGAATTGGGTGGTTCGGCTTTTTTTTGAGTTGGTACCTGCTGACACAGGGTTCCCCCAAGAGGAAATCATCTTCCGGGCCTCCCACATTTGCTACGTTGGTTGGAGGGAGGGCAGCCCCTGTTTCGAGTGGTTTTGAAGGGAAGCCACAGGAACACCGACCACCTGTTTTTTTTTTTTGGGGGGGGTGCCCTAAAGAAAGACACACACGAGTCTTGTCTTGGGAATGTTGACCCATCTAAGCAGAACCCGTCCGATTTTAACAGGGGGGTTGAGGAAATCCCTTCAAAAGTGGTGTGAAGCACGAAACAAGAATCGGAGTCTAAAAATCAAGGAGGGGTTCTACTTGCCAGGCTTCCCATAGATATATGCGTGTGTCCATTTTTGGAGTTGGAATCTTTTTTTGTGTTTTGCAGGGAGACCAAAAAGGAACCCTCAGACATTTGGCGCCATTTTGCTGGGTCCAATTCCTAAAAAACAGACAGACGCTTGGTGGAGTGGGGGAGCTTCGGCAGATCGAGCAGTCGGGAAACGTCGCGTCGCATGACCGAGGCTTCCCAGCCTGCGAAGTGGGAAACCACGCCCTCGAACCAGGCGGGCGTTGGATGTGCTTTTGGGTGCTGAAGGGATCCATCGGAAGCGTTCCGGCCATGTGGATTGACCCAATTTGTGGGCGTGGGGGACTTGACACAGCCATTTTGTTTTGTCCTGCGAGAATCTGCGTATCTCTTTTTGGGTGCAAAATCCGTTAGAAGGAGTGAAGAAGGTCTGAGGTGCCGCAGATGCCTCGAAGTGGTGATGAATCTTCACGGTCATGTAGCGCCCAAAAATGAAGGCAAGCGGAGATACTTCCCTGCAGATTGACAGGGAGCACGCAAACCACCCTTTACAAGGAATCTCCTTTTTGGCAGACCCTCCTTTTGGGTTTCGTCAATTTGCAGCAGAGCAATGTAGATGATGCCCAACATCCAAGAAGCTGTTCGGCCCCTACCGTTGAGGAAACATCGGAGACTTCGCGTGCAAATCGCAAACTAGGGCAGCAAGCGAACTGGGGTGTAGTGCGTGAAAAGTGGGAGTTGGACAGCATTCGTGTTGGCGTCCCTTCAAGTGCCTTGCACTCATGGCAAGTTCTGTGAGCCTCTAATGTTGCGATGAACTTGACCAGTGACTTTGAGCTGTGCTTGCACGTGTCACAGGCACAAACACACACACACGTCCAAGTGAACTTCAACAGATTTAGGGCCTGCTGTTCTGCTGTTGGAAACAATTGCTTGCTGGCCAAGACATTCCTGCCCAAAGTATGATCTCTGGAACGAGTTGCATGCGACATGGCACATCATTTATCATGTATGGAACGTTACATCCTTTGGGCCAATTCGTTCATGGTCAACCCACAAAGGCCCTCCCTCCATCTGCAGTTCCTTGCGGCTCACTCTCAAAGCCATCCAATAGGAACAACTCCCGCCCTTCGGAGAGGCCGACGAAAGGCTCGAGTTGGGGGAAAACACCCAATGAATCGCTTCCCTTCGGTTTTCCCTTTTGAAGCAACTTCAAAAAAAGGGTATCCTCAAAGACAAAAGGGGCTGCTTTTTTTAAAGGAATTCAAAAGGGGGTCCTCTCCACAAGAAGCTGACGCGCCCTTTTGTTACCACTTGCAAAAATCGAGGTGCCCCAAAACGTGGGTTGCCCGTTGCTTTTTACACCAACCCCAAAAAGGGTATGGAGGCACCAAACCCCAAAACAGCCCACCCACTTAGGTGATCTCCGTGGCGGTGTCGCTGAGCGGCCTCGGGGTGTTGAGCGACAGGAGTCGTTCGACTACCGAAAACTCGACGCTGGTCTTTGTTCCAGGCGAGGGGTTTCCCAATCGCCGTCCAACCGCGGGTCCAATCGCGGGCTTCGGCGATAAAACTTCGATTTGCAGCTTCCACCCCTTGCCGGCAAAAAAACAATCTGCCACAGAAATCGGAAGAGTTTTCGGACCCAGCCAATTCTTGAGATCTGTGGTAAAACTGCCAGGACCTTGCAAACGCCAACCTTTTGGGCCAAATTTGAGCGGCTCTGGTTGTAAAAATCGGACCGTGATGTTTTTCCGTGAAGGCTGAGCGAACCCTGCCAGCAGGGCTTGATGGATTTGTAAGGGGGCGGTTAGAGCTTGTTCAACAATCTGGATCACCTTGGTCCAGGCACGGAGCTAGGATCAAGGGAGGCGCAAGCCCGTCAGGGGTGTTTTGTTGGCGACAACCTGATTTGAGCAACACTGAAAAGATTAGTGGTCTATCGCTTGGGGAGGATGTGGCGCCACCCAATTTTACAATGTCGTTTTGGGAAACCCAGAGATTTTGTCTCGGGCTAATTTTTAGGTAGCGTGTTTGAATGGATCCAAGAGCTTGTGCTCATCAAAGATTGAGAGATGGGCACTTGCTTGTGCCAGCTGCAAACCATGCTTCCGGAAATAGGGAAGCCGATCTTGGGGTAGCTTGCATTTGTTTCGCATTTTGCAGGCCATAGAGAGGGGCACATTGATATTAATTTTTCGGGCCTTTAGTCGTACCGTTGTACCTGAGTGCTTCGTAGCAAAGGTCGCATTTCAGTTACAATGGGTATCCTTTTGAGGTCAGCTTGATCAAAAACAGATAACAATACCTAGGTCCCCCAGTAGTGCAAAGTGCCCTTTTACCCTTTTTTTGGGGAGGGTTCCCCTACTGAAATTGACGTCCTGAAAAAAGTTGGTACCCTTGTTCTAACCTCTATAAATAGTGGAGGACCTAGTGGTCCAAAATTCAACTAAGATCTCCGCAGGACAGAGACCTTCCTGGCTGCGGCGTCCAGCTGGGTCTCCCGGCTTGCCGTTTCCCCGTGCTCGTTAGCGCGACCACCGGGTCCAGATGGGGGCCTCCCTTCCGTCGCCTCATGGCTTCCTTCTTAGGCGTGATGACGTTTTGCCTGAGGGTAGGCTTTGCCATATTTTTCAAAGCGGCGACGGCCACTTTGCAGGAATTGAAATTGCAGCACCCGGGAGCCGCTGGGGAGCCCCAAAGCAAAAGCAAACTGCGAAGAAGTGAAGCTGGGTGGCTCCCAGCCATCCGGTTCCTTGGATCTTTTGAGCTCCATTTGAGCCGAATCGGGTTCAGTGGTAACCGTTCCCGTATTCTCAGTCCAAAGCGGCGACCTTTTCACCTTTTGGCTTTCTCATTTAAGGTTCCCATTGTTGGGTAATTAGTTCCAGGTCCTTGGGGCAACGAAGGAACAGTCCCAGAACGAATGGGTAATGGTGTTTGTTTTTCCAGAGGCCTTGTTTCTTGGTGGCGAAGCCAGCCATCCGGTTCCTTAGCCTTTTAGATCCTTTTAGTGTTTAGTGGTAGTTTCCGAATCTCACCCACTAAAAGTTCTCAACTTTTCGCGGGGATCAGAAATCGGGCAGCCCAGGTACATCCAGCTTCACAGGACTCAAGTTCAAACTTTTACCCGATCCATAGGTGTCGTTTTGATCGGTGAGTTTGCTTGAAAATAGATGGGCAAGCCACTGGCTTAGATCTTTGGTTTATTACCCATTTACCAGGGATACCTTTGGTAAAAAGCCTATGGGAAACCTATGGTTTAAAATAACAAAAAACTATGGGACACCTATGGTAGAAACCTATGAGAAACCTAGGTGGCTATTTTTCCAAAAGGCCACGTATGCGAAGATCCGAAAACCCGAACCCCCCTCGAGGCTGGGCATTGCGCTGGGGAGCGCCGGAGGGTGGTGCTTTGTCGGCAGAGGCGGGGCTGGCTTGGCGAGCCGAGCTGTTGACTTTCAGGTGGAAAGGGCAAAGGGGGAGGTCCCTTTTGTTCAAGGGGTTGATTCCCCATTCTTTTCAGCCATCGTTCTTTTCAACAATCAGCCATTTCTCCAGGTGTTTGGCGGTAAACAAAGAAGTCATGTGCTTCAAAGTAGTGTCTGGTGTTTTTTTTCCCGTTCTCACCGTTTGGCATGGGGTGCGACCAGGATTTGGTGGTGCTGCTCTGGTCTCTGAAGGAGATGACGCCCTTGGGGCGCGGCTTCTGAGAAACCGGGGTGGCGGGGGGGCGGAGGGTGGAGAGGGGATGTGGGGAGGGTTCCACCTTTGGATTACCCCAAGGTCGACTTCCCAGGGGTTCATTTCCCCAAAGGAGAAGGTAGGCGTGTAAGTCTTCCTTGGGGTAGCCAAAAAGTGACACTTTGGTGGGGAGTGGAGCGGAAGGGGCAGCTTGGCAGCAAGGTCTTGAGATCAGTTGGAAGACGCCGAGAGATGCTGCCGGGATTTGAGGGATTGGATCTTTGTGGTGGTTCTCCTTTGGAGCGGAGGTGTGCACGTCATGGGAAACAGCTGCGTGGGTGCTGGAGCTTGTCGAATGTTGGCGGGCTTGTGCGCCCTGTGCAAAACCAACACAGGGATCCCCAGTTGAAAGCAGGCCCGCATGTTCTGTCTGTTGAGCATGGACCCAGGATTACAGGTCGTCTGCAAGCTTGCCTGCATACGATCCAAAGGCAACAAGAGCTTCCTGGTGGCAGGGGAAATGCCTGCACTCCTTGCAGAGGCCACAGCCAAGAAGTTGAAACATGGAGAATGGCTTGGATCTGCCCCCATCAGCTTTTCCACCCATCGCCCGGTAGGCTGGCCAGATACCGGGAGCCCGCAGCTCAGTTGGCGCCAGCTGCTCCTCCTTGGAGGGCGTGTCGATGTTTTTGGAGGGGACCCCCATGTTTGGTAGTTTAAAGGGAAACACATCGGAGAACCGTTGCGCCATTTTGGGAGCCAACCTAAAAAAGAGAGGTGCCCAATTGAAGCTGTTGTGGGCAAAGAAAACAATGGACTTTGGAGCTTTCACCTCAAATTGTGGGAGAGGCACCGAAAGTCTAGGGGTTGATTTCCCATTCTTTTCAACCATCGTTCTTTGCAAAAACCAATCGGGTGGTATTTTAGAAAGAAGGATGCCTGGGTTCAGAATGGAAATGGACCCCCAAGATGGTGGTTTTCCTTTGGGCTTCCCTTGCGAACCGGAAAAAAAAGCAAAAAAAAGCAACAACAAGCAAAAAAAGGTGTACCAACTCTAGAACGGACGAGCCACCCAGATAGCCATGCTCCCTGTACCCCTCGAAAAAGGGCCAAGCTCCAGATGTTCAGCCCGCCCTGAGGTTGGTCCAGCTCTCCTTGGTCCGGATACGGGCGGCGGCGACCTACGAGGAGCGTGCGACACTTCAGTTGAAGCCCGAAGTGGGCGTGCTAAACTTTTTGCAGGAGAACGTGGTTCCTTTTCTTTGTTGCATTTTGCCAAGGGATGTTAGGACTTTAACTTTTTGCCAACTAATGGGTTTTCCAATAAACCGCTAAAAGCTAGGAAGCAACCGAGTTTTGATGTCCCTTTAAAACCAGCCAACAGGGGGGTTCCCTCAACCAATGCCACCAACTTTTTGGCCAGGGAACGGAACATTCTCTCCGCACTTTGTGCCAGGACTGGACACTGGTACGACAGGGGCAGGCAAGTCAGGGTTGAAAGACACGGGGTCCAAACTCAATCCTTAATCCCTGTGCCAGATTGTTACGTGGTTTCCCTTGTGGAGTGGGGGTGGGTGCGGCACTACGGACTACGGATTAGGGATTCCTCCACATTTGAACAACCCACTTGCCTTGAGCTGGTTGCTGGAACTGGAATGCCTGGACCTTGGTGCAAGGCAGGGCATTGAAGCTCAAAGGCTCGTAGGTCGGACGCCCTAAGTCTCCGTCTCCATGGCGTCGCTGCGATTCCTGGCCCAGGCTTCGAGAAGCATTGAGACCCTGGTGGCGCATTCGCCCAAGGCGCGCACTCCGAAGACGCCGACCAGCCCATTCAGTGCTTTGCGCCCGCTGAGTCCTGGCCCCGGGGGCCGTGGACTGAGCTTCTTCCCAGAGGAGAGGTGCCAGCGGAAGGCGATGCCGCGGGAGCGCGCAGAATCCAGCTTGCCCACTTTGTCGAATGCCACTCGCGGATTGAAGCGACGGGCCGGGAGCCCAACCAGCCCAGGCAGCCCGTGCAGTCCAACGGGTCGATGCAAGCGGATGGCCGCCCGCACTCGCGTGGCTGTGCTGGAGCGACAAGCCCGCCAGGCGGATCGCTGCGGACCGCTGCCGCGGGATGCGACCATGGGCCCCACGCTGCCCTCGTTGCTCGCGATGAGCCAAATGGCGTGCTTGAACCCGAGCGCGCCTATTGCGCCCATGGCGGCGAACCGGAACCATTGTGCCTCTCAAGCGGTGAGCTCCTATCACCGGCAGCAGGAGCGAAGGTCCAGCCGCGACATGGTGGACTTTGTTATCTGAGGCCTTGATTGCCCTTGACGTTGAAGACTCTGACCGTAGTTCGGCTTCGAATGCACAGCCTGATTGATCACATGTGCGGTGCTGGGAATGAGCAGCTGGCTTTGGATTCGGGATTCCCTTGAGGTACCATTCCCATCTATTCCCAGCACTCACACTGACTGCTGCATGTGCCTTTTCCCCGGGCACAGGGCGCATTGGGCGCCCAGAGCCAGGTGAAGCGCAGAGACGCTTCCATCTGGTTTCAAAGCCCAGACGCCTGTCGCAAATGGCCGTGGCCGCCGGCGATAGGGACAAAATGGATACTGTACCTTGTTCATTGGTTGATGTCGAGGGTCCCGAACCCTGAACAAGCAGACCCATTTCTGAACTGAAGACCACACACGCACAGACCCACCCGCCCGGCCCGCCCGCCAGCCCGCGTGCGCGCGCATACGCTATACGCATGCGTGCAAGGCACCCGCATACGCACACACGCTGGCGCATCACTTTTGCAAGGTCAGGTGCAGATTTCGTGGCAGGCGTACAGGTCGAGACAGTCGCAACACTGTCGCAACCTCAACCTCAGGTGCGGGTTTCAAATCGCAACTTTGAAGTACGAAAGTGGCACGTGGAGTACACTTCTCCAGCTCGAGCTCGACCATCACAACTTGTAAGCACGAAAGAGAAAGAGAAATTAGAGACAGAGAGAAAGAGAGAAAGAGACAAAGAGGCAAAGAGCGAAAGAGAGAAAGAGAAACTAGAGAAAAGAGAAAGAGGGAAAGAGGGAGGGAGAGAGAAAGAGAGAGAGAGAAGAGAAGGAGAAGGAGAAGGAGAAGGAGAAGGAGAAGGAGCCTGAGAAAGACAGAGAAAGAGAAAGAGAGAGATAACGATAAAGAGAAAGGCACAGAGAAAGAGAAATAGAGAGAGATCGAGAGAGAACGATACAGAGCGAGACAAAGAGAAAGAGAAGGAGAAAGAGAGAGAGAGAGAGAGAGAACGATACGGATAACGATAAAGAGAAACAGAAAGATAAAGAGAAAAAAGAGAAAACAAAGGAGAGAGAGAGAGAGAGAGAGAGAGAGAAAGAAAAAGCCAAAAAGAGAAAGAGAGCTATATTGTAGATTGTTGAAACTTCCGCCCACCTGCTTCGCCGGCTCTACTGGTACGTGTGCTGCGCGCATGTGCAAACTTTAGCCTGGTGGATTTCATTTTGGTTCCCCTGAGAAGCAATCCGCAATTCAAGAAGTAACACCTCACTGGGCGATCCCATTTTACCCCTCGACAGTTGACGTTGCAGAAAGCGTTTCTAGAACATACAAGGGGAAGCGCGATCAACAAGGGTTTGCCTGCTTTCTTGTACGTGTCCCCCCAAACTGGGTGGCTTCCTTTTAACCTTCCTTCGTTTCAAGCCAAAAAAAGGCGCCGCGAACCACATAAACGCCCATCCGTAGGTGTCCTTTTTGGTTGTTTTGCTAGAACAATATGTGGCCCTGGGTTACCTGGTGGTTGAATCATCTACCAGGAAAATCCATCTATTTCCCCTAATGTGCCCATCCCTTCTTGAGGCCTTGGAGGTCTTGCTGAGCGCAAAGCACGCTCTGGTGGAAGATGGCCAGGGGCCCCCAGACTTGTGGCTCGTCTTGTTTTTGGGTACCTCTCTTTTGGTGGTTTTAAAGGACCACTATTTAGGGGCGTCCCGTCAAAAAATAGCCCCCCAAGTGATGAGACATGCCTGTGGGGTCAAATACGCTGAGTCGGCCCTGTATAAGTTTCACGTGACAAAGTAGCAGGGGATTTGTGTTCGGGTGGGGAACTGGACCTGGGCTGGACCTGGACTGGCCTAGCCTTGGACATGGCTGCGTTGGACTGGATAAGCCTATGACGTCAATTCTTCTACCAATGGTGTGCAAGCAAGCGCACATAGGCAACGCACCTACTATGATGGCAAAATAACTATTTCTAAGCGCAACATACAAGCATTGTTATTCAGGCTTTACTATGTTCATAAAATGCTTGAAGTGAAGGAGTACTGGCGGACCCTGAGTTGTATGACTTTGGGCCAAGGCAGCGCCATGTTGCCTTTGAGATCACTTGGGCGGTTTGCCTTGATTGGCTGACTGAGATGGCTGCACGCGATCTTACAGCAAGTGGCCACAACATGTGGCAGCATTTGCAAGGTTTCTGACCTGCTCTGGATGTGGTGAGGCGGTAGAAAGACCAGCCGCCTTCAACCATCATGGTGTCAGCTTCCCCAGAGATTGGGCCCCTTGTCTCCCAGAAAACGACCCCGCCCATGTGAGACACCAGCAAAACCCGGGTAGACGAGGGGCTGGAAATGGGACACTCCCAACCATAAGTAGCTGCAGGTATCCCGCCTTCTTCATTCTTCACATGGCTCTGGGTCGACCGCTTTACCGGATTTTGAGTTTCTGACTCCTTTGCGGCGTGGATGTTTGCGGCCACCCCTCTCTCGCTCAGGTGCCGACCTTGCGGTGGCCGAGGAGCATAGAGGGGCCAGCAGAACAAAAAAGAACCCGGTGCGGTGAGAAGGGTTTCTCGGGCGAGCGAAAACGGCGCTCAGTTCCACAAAATTTTCTGCCAAATGGCAGACGCCCATTTCCACTGTGGGAGCAGAATCACAAGCGCCCCTTTGTGATGTATTTCGAAATTGCAGAAGCCGCAGGGGAACCATCCATGTGGATGACGTTCGCCTAGCTTTGCCACTTCCAACAAAGCGCAAAATCTCGAGGTCGAGCTTTTGGTTTGGCTTTGCCACCCTCAAGCAAAATGCAATGGCTCAGACTGCTTGGTGCCGAGACACACACACACAGAGGTCCACTCAGACAAAGCTGACAATTGGAGGGTCTACCTTCTCTTTGAGGCCAACCACTGTCTTTGATGGGAAAGACGGGTTAGCCACAATCAAAACCTTGGTAGATGAAGGTTGGTAAGGGATACTCCCAACGATAAATTGGAAAGTCCCTTGTTAGTTCTTTGCGTGGTTCTGGGAAAACCGTTCTAATACCGATTGGTCTTGATTATGACTCAGGTTGGTCCTACTCGGCTGTCTGGTTGGGTGGGTGGGTGGGTGGGTCGGTCGGTCGGTCGGTCTGTCGGTTGAGTTGGTTGATGGGCTTGGTTCACTCTCCACGACTCGGCGCAGGAGCTTCTGCTGGGCATCGAGGCCCCCATGACCGCCGTAGCCTCATAGCCTCGAGCCAATGCCCGGCGATGGGCCGAGGTTTTCGAAATCTGAGACTCGAGGATTTGCAGTATTCCCGAGGCTGGTTTGCTGAGAGATAGCCACCGGAGTATATGGGGGGGTTGATCAACATTCCGTTCGCCCCCCGAGTGACCATGGGTGACTTTTTCCATGTGGGACATATTATCATATGAATTCCCTGACGGTTTGCGGGGCCTCTTGAGACCTCGTCCTTCGAAGGCTCTGAAGGCTCTTGCTCGCCCCCTTTGAAGCTGTTGAGTCTAAGGGCGCGGTGTAAACGAAGTGCGGAAGTGGGCGCGGGGATGAATCGGCCCTTTCTTCCCACCAACTTAGGGCTCAACGAGAGAACGGCGCGAAACTGATCATTTGACATCTCATGAAGAAAGATGCACTGCAATCGGAGCAGGTCTGGGCTGGCGTGGCATGAAGAACATGCTCGCTTCTGGCGCGAGCGACCAGGGCAACAGTATGTTTACACGAAAGTCTTGCGTTGAAGCCAGTTTCAGCCTTGCCAAGCATCAATTCTCTCTAGGGGAGGAAGCATCAAAGTGGAAGTGGTTTTCCTTTCTTGTTTAGTCAGTGGGGTTTTCCATTTAGCCCACCAAAGTTAGTCACTTTTATCGGGGTGTTTGAGAACAGTCTAGCTTTGATTGCTTGCTCAACCGACCCCAGAAAGGGCACGCAACACGAGAGTCAGACCCAGGCCGCGCTCTCGAAGCAGCTGGCACAGGCGCCCTGCAGTTTCCTCGCCAAGGCGCGCAAGCGTTGCCAACGCGCGCGCGCGCAACTCGCTCGAAGGAGTTGGGTTTGTCGT